>CAJNDS010002807.1:0-82500 GCA_905221605.1 Symbiodinium natans | reverse complement strand
CTTGTTTTGTAACCTCCTGAACAGCAGCCCAGGTCAGATCTTCCTACTTTCTGCGCCTGGCTGGGAGCTCAGCAGCAGTGGTACCCTGTTGAAAAGCCAAACCGCTGAGGAGGAGAAAAGTCGTTGCAAAGTGGTCGTGGAGGGGGCGGGTCTTGTCATCGAGGAATCGCACCAGCAGTGCAAAGAACGGCCTTGACAGCGCAAGTCCCATCCCCCGCACAACCCCCATGGCACTGCCATCAGCAACGAGCCTGCTGTGCTGCTTCTCCTTCAACATGACAGGAGGTGGATTCGGAGTCCAGTACGCCGGCGTGAGAAACCTGTCCAACAAAGTGCCTGGCAGGAATCATGCACTAAACAGCTGCAGATGCGAAGTCCCTCGATGCTGAGAGAATGCCCCTTGCAGCTGCTTGCATTGTCCAACCTCCGTTGAACTCTCGCTGCAAGATGTCTCTCTCCTTCAACAGCTCAGTCCAATGTTCGGCACCTCAGTGAAAACACAAATTCCGGGGCCGTAGAGCCTCTTTGCTGACACCTCATTCCCTCATTCCTTAATATCCCTAAACCCTAAACCCTAAACCCGAAAACCCCAAAACCCTAAACCCTACAAGACCTGGCTCAGCCAAGGCTCACAGGCCATGCTGCGAGGCAAATGGCGATGGCTTGTGTGGCCTGGCGCGCTCCGGATGACAAAAGAACCAGCTCTCTCGACACGGTCAACGAATCTCTTCAGGCATTGCCAGGCCCTCTCACCCTAAACTCTTTGGGCCTCCTCCGGCAGGTCCGGACCACGCACTCCACGGCCAAAGCACCATCCGAAACAGCAGCCGCTGCGGTTTGCGCCGACTGCGAGGACGAGGCGGCTGCGGCCACGGCCTCCTGGCGCCAGCTCCAATCTCGAAAGCCTCGCCCCCCAAAACCCTTTTGCTACCCTAGACATCCCTAAAACCTATATGAAGCAGGGTTTTTATTACTGTTTTTTGGGTTTTTTTGGGGTACAAGAAAATATAAAACCCTATATAACCCCCTCAAAGTCCCTAAGCCAGACCATCGGGCTATCGATGCACTCGACCCAGGCCGGGGCCTCCAGCACTTGATCCTGTTGCTCGCTTTGCCCCGGAGGTGCCTTCGGAATGCTTTCCGCACACTGGCAACATGGGCTTCGCTGTTCCCACCAAGAACTCTGGAAGCCTTGACCGATACCCTCTACACCGTTGCAGATGTTACAATGCCGATCAAGCAGTGTCAGGCGAGCATTCGCTCAACTCCGTAGGCCGAGCACCTTCTTGCCGCTCTTTTTCTTCTTCTTTCCTTTGCGCCTGGACTGGAGTTCTTTGGCCAGCTGAGCTGCAGGTTTAGGGTTTAGGCTTTCGAGTTTAGGGTCTAGGGTCTAGGGTGTAGGGTGTAGGGTTTTAGGGTTTAGGGTCCGCCGACCCTGGCGGCGTGTTGGATAGGTTTCTGGAGGCGGGGGGGGGAGGGGGGGGGGGGGAGGGGGGGTACCCCGGCAGCTTTTCCGTGGAGGGCCAGGCCACCCACACCGCGTAAACTCATGGACCATAGGCGGTTTCGCACAGGGCATATAGGGACCCCCCCCCACCCCCCCCGGCACCGCGCCCCCCTACCCCCCCCACCCCCCCTCAATTCGTAATCAGGCATCAAAGAGGGCCACCCATACCTGCAACCCCCCCCCACCCAAACACGGGTGCTGGGTCTGGCCTTTGTTCAACAAATTGCCCCAAGCTGCTTCAGCTCCTAAACTGTTTGGGTCCTGGTGCTACCCCCTACCCCCCCCCACGTTTCACAGAGGCGTGAGCGTTTCACAACTTTTTGGGATTCTGCCGAGCAGGCTGCGATGCTCTTCGAACCATGCGATGAGGAAAGCATCCTTTGAGCCGACGAGCGGGTTTAGACCTTTCAACTATGCTCTGGCGGGGTCGGCGGCTTGAGCCGGAGGCTCTTAAATTTAGGGTTTCGGGTTTAGGGTTGAGGGTCAAACCCAAGCTGCCAAATGCACAGCGCGCCTCTGCCTCTTGGCCTCCGCTGGTGGAGCAGCCGGTGCGTCCGCGCTCTCGGCATCGCTGGCCGAGGGCACCGGATCTGACAGATCAGAGCTACTAAACATGAGGGAAGCTTCTTCTGCTGAATATGACGAACAGCTAAATGATACCCAACCCGGCCTTCGAAGGCATCGGGCTCGTCGTCAGGGTCCCTTTCCTAAAGGAAGTGATGCCAGGGCAACCCTCTCCAAATGTGATGCGCTCGAAACTAAGCTCACCTCCTCATCTCCGCCTCCCGATGAATCTTCGGGATCACCACCTGCAAAGGAATGAGGTCCGAGGACCTTGAACCCGACAAACTCACGTCTGCATGTGTATCTATGTTTATATATATATATATACATATACGTATATGATATAGAAAATATGTATATGTATACATATATATATATATTATATATCAGATACGTATACCGATAGACATGTGTATATGACACATGTGATGTCTATTTACTTACATAGATGTACATGTAGTACTTGTGTGTGTACATACCTATACATGAATGTATGTGTATATTATATATGTGCATTTCTGTGCACACGACGCGCGCCTTCGGACTCCGAACCGCTGATGCCAGCATCCTGGACGCGATGGGTACTGCTTCAGCGTCCAGGCCCTTAATCCCTACACTCTCCACCCTCAACCCTCAACCCTCAACCCTCGACCCTCAACTCTAAAGCCGAAACCCTCAGCCCTCAACCCCAAACCCTGAAACCTAAGCCCTAAATCCGAAACCCTAAACCCTAAACCCTAAACCTCACAAGAAACTCTAAACCACAAGCGGGTGTAAATGAGTCTAGTCTATAGGACCCACGTGCAGCTCCTGCTCCCAACGTGCCGCGCCGCGGCTGGGAGCCTGGAAGCCGGTGGTCGTCAGGAAGTTTCGCGCCTCTTCCTCCAAGGGCTTCTTGGGGTTTAGGGTTTAGGGTTTAGGGTTTAGGGCTTAGGGCTTAGGGCTTTAGGGCTCTAGGGCTTCTTGGGGCATAGGGCTAAGGGCTGAGGGTTTGGGGCTTAGGGTTAAGGGCTCAGGGCTGAGGTTTCAGGGTTGAGGGTTTAGGGTTTAGGGGTTTAGGGGTTTAGGGTTTTAGGGTTTAGGGTTTAGGGTTTAGGGTTTAGGATTTAGGGCTCAACAAGCTGGTCAGCAGCGAATCCGGAAACTGAAAACACGTGACCTCGGAAGCTGGGCAAAACATGATTCAGGAAACTAGAAAAGGCGGATTTGAGAAACCAAAAACGCCACTCGGAAACTCCGAAAGCAGATTCGGGAAACTGAAAACCGCAGATTCGGGAAAAGCGCGGATTCGGGAAACTGCGGATCCGAGAATCTCAAAGTTTTCTAAACCCTAAACCCTTAACCCTTAATCCTTGTGACATGAAACGCTACTGTAGCATCCCCCCCCCACCAACCCTGCGACCCCCTGAATCTGGCAGCTTCCTGAATCGCGACAAATGCGCTTCCTGAATCGCTTGGTTCCCTGAACTTGCCTCTCCTGAGACGCCCAGTTTCCTGGATCCTGGTTTCCTGAATCGCATGCAGTTTCCGAATCGCGCGAACCGCTCCACAAAAGGCGAGTTGCCCCCAAAGGGTGCACCCTAAACCCTAAAATCTAAACTCTAAACCCTAAAACCCTAAACCCTAAACCCTAAACTGCCTCCGTCCAGTATGCATCGACATTCTCGGCTTTCACGTGCTCGACCAAGTTCTTCCAGTGCAGCGCTCCGGACAACACCTGCTGAAGATCGAGTCTTTCAGGGGCGCGGGGTAGGCGTTGTGATGAGTATAACGGATGATAGAAAAGCTACTATTTTGCTTATTTCGACTGATGTTATGCTGGTTGCTACCATCATTGATATGTTTGTGGTAGCGGGCTCGGGCATGTGTTGCTTGCTGGGGCAGGAGGAGGAGGAGGAGGAGGAGGAGACTCAAGCCGCTATGGCATCTTGACGCCAGCTACTGTGAAATGGGGGGGTGGGAGGGGGGGGGGGGGAATATATAGGGGCCTTCATAATTAGAATGGGGCTTTGGGGGGGGGGAGTTATGATAGTTTGGCTGTAAAGGGACCATTACTAGTAAATTATTTCAACCCCAATAGTAACCGGGCCACAAGCAATGCCACAATAAAAAAATCTGCACAAAAAGGCGGCATCCATCGCCCGAGAACTGAGGCCTGCATGTTGCCGACAACCAGCAGGCCCAGCTGCGCACGCGTCAGTGCAACGTTGGCAAGTCGCCTTGGCTCTCCTAAAACATCCTAAAACCCTCAACCCTAAATACCTGAACCCGAAGTACCTAAACTCTAGATATTGGTTCTCCTAAGACCCTTAAACCTAAATACCTGAACCCGAAATACTAGATACCTAAACCCGAAACAAAAGGGATGCCGACTCGCACAGCCTCAGGAAGCTTCACAGGACGGGCGACCGGCAAGAATGTAGGAAGCTGTGGAAGTTTAGGGTCTAGGGAGAAGGGTTTTGAGGGTTGGGGGGTGTCGGGGTTCAGGGGTTAGGGTTCAGGGTATTAGGGTTTTAGGGTTTGGGGTTTGGGGTTTAGGGTTTAGGGTTTACGGTTTAGGGTTTAAGGTTAGGGTTTAGGGTTTAGGGTTTAGGATTTAGGGTGTAGGGTGTAGGGTTTAGGGCCTTCAGGTAGGGCACCTGTCTTTCAGGAAGCCCAGCTGATGTCCGCCCGCTCGCCGAAGTGCAGCGGGCACAGGGTCAAAAACCTCACCATGGGAACACAAGCTCCTAAACCCTAAACCCTAAACCCTAAACCCTAAACCCTAAACCCTCTTGAAGAACGTCCTCAGAAGGGGTTGCCCTAAACCCTAAACCCTGGGCCCTAAACCCTAACCCTAAACCCTAAACCTCAAACCCTACACTCTGACATCATGGGGGGCTCGAAGCATGAACACTCCTTCCCGGCCTCTGTGTCCGCCTCCGCAAAGCTCCGAACCAGGGACAGGGCGACCTCAGATGCTTAGGGTTAAGGATTTTGGGGGAGTTTAGGGTTTAGGGCTTAGGGTTTAGGGTTTAGGATTTAGGGTTAAGAGTTTGAAGGTTTGAGCACAACAGGGAGTGACGGGACGGCACAGTGCGAGGCAGGACGCATACTCGCGCTCTTCGCCCTGCAGAAGGTGCCTGAGCGCCCACGCAATATCTCAGATGGGAAGGCAACATCGCAGCACCTAAAACTGCCACATTCGCTGGCATGCAAAACCTACGAAAGCTAAAGTTCGAATGGTCAGGTCTCTAAATTTTGGTTCCTTCAAGTCCCTGTTACAAATGGTCCCTATGCCCCTTTGCGTGGTGAGGGTACCCAACACGTCAGGCAGGTCAAAGACAGGTTGCACCGTGCCTATAGTCGGCATGGGCGAGACACCTTCCAGCCTCTCAGTGATCCTCGGCTACACTGAGCTGGTACTTGGAGTTTCATGGGTAGCTATAAGTAGGGTCAGAAGTATGATATCTACTATGCATATAACCCTACCCAGGGTACTTATAACCCCACTTAAAACTACAGATGACCCTCCAAGTCGGACTCCAAGTATCTGCCTTCAGGATTTGGAGTCTTTGTCCCGGTTTCATTAGGGCTGCAGAGGTTTAGGGTTTAGGGTTTGGGGTTTAGGGTTTAGGGTTTGGGGTTTAGGGTTTAGGGTTTAGGGTTTAGGGTTTAGGGTTTAGGATTGGAAGTGCAAGGCTTGGGTTCGGGACCTGCGGTACCGGGTGCCTAGACCAGACCTTGCATCGAACACGCCAAAACGTGGTGCTGCTCCGAAGCATATCTGAAACATTAGAGACAAGCCTCAGCGCCGCCTGCGCCTTGCCAAGGCTCTTTCTGTGAGAAGCAGGATTTAGGGTTTAGGGTTTAGGGTTTAGGTTTAGGGTTTAGGGTTTAGGGTGTAGGGTTTAGGGCCACAAGCAGAGACGGAAGCAAAGGCGGCCATGCTAAGCGCATTTTTTGCCCCGGGCTGCTCAATGCATGTCGGGTTGCCCTGTAGGGTGTGATGACGGCAATGCTGGCGGGCTCTACGCCCAGACTCAGCAGCCACCGAACATAGTCCACAACAACAGCAGCCTGGCCGAGGTTGCATAGTAGGAAGAAGGGTTTAGGGTTTAGGGGTTAGGGTTTAAGGTTTAGGGGTTTAGGATTTAGGGTTCAGGGTTTAGGGTTTAGGGTTTACCTAGACATGAGACCGAAAATTACAGAGGGGTCTACTGGGAAACTTCGTGAGGCGGACCTCCGCAGGGTTGCACAAGGAGTGCTCGTAGTCGAGCACTGCGTCACCCTCAGGGGCCACAGTGCGCCGGCCGTGGGGTCCTCACATTAGGGTTTAAGGTTTAGGGTTTAGGGTTTAGGGTTTAGGGTTTAGGGTTTAGGGTTTAGGGTTTAGGGTTTAGGGTTTAGGGTTTAGGGTTTAGGGTTGTCTTTGGGCAAGCGATTGACCGGCAAGACTCCGCAAGACTCCGCAAGACTCCGGCAGAACTGCCGGATGCTCTAAACGACGTTTGCAGGGGTGGTCGACATCAGTGGCCCTGTTTGGAATCCGAATACTCTGTGTGGATGTGTAGAGTATGTTGCAACAAAAGGTTCGAATGGGGACCGAATTTTCTGAATAACCCCCGCATCAAATCCACACAGCGAAGCTGACGGGCCTGTCACATCCACGACCACAAGCCTCGAGTCTGATGATGAGGGCAAGGTGTAGCCATCGCGGCCAGTTTCTGAAGCGTTGACGAGCCTTTGTAGAGATTGCAAGGGACAGTGGCCATGTCTTCACGGGCAAAAGCCGAGTCTTATCCGCCCCACTCTGTTCAGGGCTTATGCTAAGTCCACCGCCAGAGGCGAACTCCGTGCCTGCCCTAGAATCACAACTCTGCTCGACATCAACGGCAAGCAGCTCATTGTCGTAGAATTCCTCGCTCGCGAAGAAGCTGATCGACGGATGCATGCGGTACTGCCTCCACGACCGATGGATACACATGCTCAATTCAACATCGACAGAAGCCCAAACAAACGGAGGACCCGAAGCAGACAGTAGGGTCCATCTGCGATGGTGCTGAGATCACCTAAACACCAAGTCATTCGCCCCTCGCCTTTTCAGCGTAACATGAGGAATACCCGAGGACGACGTTCTGTCTTGGCGCTTCGAGACAACCCGCTCGAAGAGTGATCCTGGGCAAGCCATCTGGCTGCAGACGCCACGAGGTGCAGGGGAAAAATGGGTAATAGAATCTACGTGATTGCGCATGTCGTGCTGATGTTTGCCGGTAGTGGCGGTGGCGGTGGTGGTGATGCGGACGTCGTCGTCACCGTCGTCGTCGTCATTCATCAGCAGCATCATCATCATAATCATCACTATCATCACCACCATCACCACCAGCATCACCCTCACCACCACCAACACCACCAAAACAAGTGTCGTCAGGCCATAGTCCTCGTCCTCATCGCAATGCTCATCACGACCACCACCATCATCATCGGGTTTTGGGTTTAGGGTTTAGGGTTTTTGGGTTTAGGGCTTAGGGTTTAGGGCTTAGAGTTTAGGGTTTAGGGCTCAGGGTTCGTGACTGTTCGGCTGCTGCCCTCTTGACATGCCCAAGGTGCTGGTGAACATGCGCCTGAAGGCCGGGAACAGAGTCGTCTCCGTCAGCACGGGGCCGAGCTGGAGGTGGTCTCCAAAAAGGGCCAAGTGCTCCTTTAGGGTTTAGGGTTTAGGGTTTAGGGTTTAGGGTTTAGGGTTTAGGGTTTAGGGTTTAGGGTTTAGGGTTTAGGGTTTAGGGTTTAGGGTTTAGGGTTTAGGGTTTAGGGTTTAGGGTTTAGGGTTTAGGGTTTAGGGTTTAGGGTTTAGGGAGCTTGGGAGTTTCGGGCCTCTGAGTCTTAGGAGGCCGAGAACAGAGAAGAGTGGGAAGAATTGCGACGGCTGAAGCCTTGACAGGGTTAACTCCAGGGCACCTCCGCAAGAATGCAGCAGCTGGCGAGCTCAAACCTAGGCCCCAAAGAAGATGCGCAGTGCTCTCACACAAGACAAGGGCCCTCAAGTTCTTAAGGTAGTTACACGCTCCTTTTGGGTTTAGGGTTTAGGGTTTAGGGCTTAGGGTTTAGGGCTTAGGGTTTAGGGCTTAGGGTCCTAAACCCGAAGAACAACCCTAAACCCTTATGTTCATCCTCTCACTCGCTATCTTGGGCTCCTAACGTCTCAGGACCTCTCGGTCGCTACTAAAACCGGAGTCGCGCTGCTCCACAGCCTGCGCCGCTTCGTCAATGACCTGCGCTGGAATGGTTGAGGGTTCAGGGGTTTAGGGTTTAGGGTTTAGGGTTTAGGGTTTAGGTTTAGGGTTTAGGGTTTAGGGTTTAGGGTTTAGGGTTTAGGGTTTAGGGTTCAGAGGTTTAGGGTTTGAGTTTAGGATTCAAGTAGAGTTGCCATACTTATAACCCTGCTTAGAACTACTCATGAACCTCCATGCACAGCCACGCTTGAGCTCCTGGCAACTGCTGGGTAGGTCATCTTTTCAAAGAGCTTGTCGTTCGACGCACAGTCGCAAGTGGTGAAGATCACATTGGCCTCCGCAGGTGTGGGGCAAAGGCTGACACAATATAACTCATGACCAGCTGCACTACTAAACCCCTAAACCTAAACCCTAAACCCTAAACCCTAAACCCTAAACCCTAAACATCCCTAAACCCTAAACCCTAAAACCTAAACCCTAAACCCTAAACCCTAAAACCCTAAAACCTAAACCCTAAACCCTAAACCCTAAACCCTAAACATCCCTAAACCCTAAACCCTAAACCCTAAAACCTAAACCCTAAACCCTAAACCCATAAACTGCGCCTGCTTCAGCAGCTGCTTTGACAGCTTGTCCTTCTGTTGCCGAGCCTGCGAGGATGAGAGGAAACGTGGGGCTTGGGGTTTAGGGTTTAGGGTTTAGGGTCTAGGGTTTACGGTTTAGGGTTTAGGGTTTAGGGCTTAGGGCTTAGGGTTTAGGGTTTAGGGTTTAGGGTTTGGGGGTTAAGGGTTTAGGGCCTCAAAATTCCTCAGTGCAGAGCTTCAATAGCTCCTTCCGGAAAGCCTGCCCCTTGAGAGACAGAGCGCCTGCTTCAGGGCGTCATGCAGCTTCAGCCGCTCAGCGATCATGTCTTTTCCTTTGCAGAGGTTTAGGGTTTAGGGTTCAGGGTTTAAGATTTAGGGTTTAGGGTTTAGGGCTTAGGGTTTAGGGTTTAGGGTTTAGGGCTTAGGGTTTAGGGCTTAGGGTTGTGGATTCTCTGGCGCTGGGGCCTTAGGGAGTCTTCAAGCTCAGCCTTTCTGCGCACGAGGCGAATCTACCGGTTGCCTAGCACACCCTGCATCGAGCTGCGGGCACCGGCGTTTTTCAGCTGGGACGCGATGTCCTGCACCGGGCTTGTGGTCATGCACGTGGCAGATGTGGCACATGTGGCACATGGGGCATGGAAGACACCTAAACCGTAAACCCTAAACCGTCAAATGCTGGGAAGAAGGCCTGGAAGAGCTGGTAAAGGTCCGCGTCCTCCCTCATCACTTGCTCGTGCCTGACTGCATCTCTCGCAGGAACTCCGACGTCGCACCAAAACCCTAAACTTTAAACCCTAAACCCTAAATCCTAAACCCCAAACCCTAAACCCTAAACCCACGAAGGCAAGAAGCAAAGCATATGGGCACAGCTCGGGATCGATCTGGTAGTCGCGACGAAACCTCACAGGTCGGCTGCCCCCCATAGGCAAATGACATACTCAACTCCACAGACTAAGCCTGAACCTTGAACATGGACATGGTCGCACCCCAAGGCTTTGAGAGGGAACTTCATTCTCCGTCATCTTGAAAGGGCTTTGAGGTTTAGGGGTTAGGGTTTAGGGTTTAGGCTTTACGGTTTTTGGGTTTAGGGTTTAGGGTTTAGGGTTTAGGGTTTCGGGTTTCGGGTTTAGGGTTTAGGGTTTAGGGTTCGGGTTGAGGGTTGAGGGTTGAGGGTTGAGGGTTGAGGGTTGAGGGTTGAGGCTTGAGGGTTGAGGGTTGAGGGTTGAGGGTTGAGGGTTGAGGGTTGAGGGTTGAGGGTTGAGGGTTGAGGGTTGAGGGTTTAGGGTTTAGGGTTTAGGGTTTAGGGTTTAGGGTTTAGGGTTTAGGGTTTTGTAGCTGAGGTTAATATGCCCTCAGCAACGCTCTTTTTGCGTGGCCATCCACATCACACTGCCCATAGTCGTTGCTGCCGAAACAGACTAGCTGACCGTCTGACCGCACTGCGCAGGTATTAGCATCGCCTGCTGAGACTGCCAGAACTGGTCCCAAGTCTGTTGGCACTTCATACTGCTTATGTTGGTTGTCTCCGAAACAGACTAGCTGACCATCTGACCGCACTGCGCAGGTGTGATTCATGCCCGCTGAGACTGCCAGAACTGGTCCCAAGTCTGCTGGCACAACACATTGCCGAAATGTGTTGTTTCCGAAGCAAACTAGCTGACCGTCTGATCGCACTGCGCAGGTATGATAACCGCCCACTGAGATTGCCTGAAGTGGTCCCAAGTCTGCTGGCACATCACACTTGTGATCACTGCAGCTTCCGAAACAGACTAGCTGACCGTCTGACCGCACTGCGCAGGTATGAGAGGCGCCCGCTGAGACTGCCAAAACTGGTCCCAAGTCTACTGGCACATCACACCCGAATCTGTTGCTGCCGAAACAGACTAGCTGACCATCTGACCGCACTGCGCAAGTATGCCAATCGCCCGCTGAGACTGCCAAAACTGGTCCCAAGTCTGCTGGCACATCACACTGCTTATGTTGGTTGTTTCCGAAACAAACTAGCTGACCATCCGGCCGCACTGCGCAGGTATGAGAATCGCCTGCCGAGACTGTCAGAACTGGCCCCAAGTCTGCTGGCACATCGCACTGCCCAAATCTGTTGATTCCGCGACAGACCAGCTGGCAATCTGACCGCATTGCGCAGATGAAACGATAGCCTGCTGTGATTGCCAAAACTGGTCCCAAACCTGCTGGCGCATCACACTGCCCGCGTCTGCCTTGTGCAAAGGATGCCAGCCGCGAACCTGCCTTGATTCCACAGCTGGCAATACGCTTGATGAAAATTTCAACTCTCTTGATAAAATTAAGCGAGCAAATCGATGACCAAGTCCGTCGATGCCTGCTGGACAGGCGACTGGCGCGTTGAGGCTGCGGCAATCTAACACGAGAGCGACTAGACACTGGAATGTGCCCAGAACCAGAAGAGACAGGAAGAGGCAACCGCATTCCACAAGTGAGCATTGCGAACGACAGGCAATAAACTTTTTCTGGGGCTCTACCTTGGAGCAGAAGTTTATGTATGGGTGTGTGCGCTCCCCGCCACATGGTGGGAATTGAGGGCACCAGCCCTAAACCCTAAACGGCAATGGTTTGGGTGGTGGCCTGTGAGAGCTCACAGCGGGTGGGGAGAAAGAACCCAGCACCAATGGAAAGTAGTTGCATTGCTTTGAAAACAGATGCCTTCGCGTGACATGCCGCCCCCCCACACCCCCTAGGTGTGCAGGGGCGCCATTTCCACATCTTACTGCCGCTGCGCGGCGAGACACCCTAAACCCTCAACCCTCAACCCTAAACCCTTCTCCCTGAACCCTAAACCCTAAATCCTAGACCCCACCCCCCTAACCCAGCTGCTTTCCCAGCCCGAGTGGCTGCGCGTGCGGCTCCGCCCAATACGAGCGCTCAATGGATCTGGCATAAACCCGAACGATCCTCGGAGTTAGGGTTTAGGGTTTAGGGTTTAGGGTTTAGGGTTTAGGGTTTAGGGTTTAGGGTTTAGGGTTTAGGGTTTAGGGTTTAGGGTTTAGGGTTTAGGTTTAGGGGTTAGGGTTTAGGGTTTAGGGTTTTGGGTTTAGGGTTTAGGGTTTAGGGTTTAGGGTTTAGGGTTTAGGGTTTAGGGTTTAGGGTTTAGGGTTTAGGGTTTAGGGTTTAGGGTTTGCTTAGGGTTTTATAGGGTTTAGGGTTCAGGGTTTAGGGTTCAGGGTTTCTGACAAGAATGGCATGTTCAGGCTTTAGGATTTAAAGGTTTAGGGAGTTAGGGGGTCATGGGGTCAGAAGACTGAAGACGAATAACCATAATTAGGCAATCTTCGTCATCATGACTGCAACCAGAATCACAACCGTAAAGAAATCAGGCTCATAAGAAAACCCTGATACACAAAAAGAACCACGACAGTCATAAACATCTAAACTGAAGAGTCTGGCAGCTACTTGGAGGTTCATGGGCAGTTATATAAGTGGGGTTAGAAGTATGGTGACTACGTATATCCCTGTTTAGGGTACTTGTAACCCTACTTATAGCTACCCATGAACCTCCAATAACCCTAAACACTAAACCCTAAACCCTAAACCCTCAATCCTAAACCCTAAACCCTAAACCCTAAACCCCAAACCCTGGGCTGGGCTCGGCAGCCAGGTCGCCGGACGGTCGCGGCGATGTTGGTGCGCAAGAGCAGGTGGAGCAGCCGGTCGCAAGCCTGTCTTTATGGAGGCTGACACACACAGAGGTACTGGAAAAAGAGAGAAAGAGAGAGAGAGAGAGAGAGAGAGAGAGAAAGAGACAGAGAAAGCGAGAGAGACAGAGAGACATAGAAAGAGATAGAGAGAGAGAGAGGGACAGACAGAGAGAAAGAAAGAGCAACAAAGGATGTGGGCGAGACGTGCGAGACGCGGCTATGCCTCGACCTAGTCCCACTCGTGTACCAAATCTTTCAGCAAAGCCGCCAGATAGCCAGCATTGGAGGATGATCCAAGTTAGTCTCTAACAAAAGTTATTCCTTTAGTTTGAGGGCACAATAAGCCAGAATTTAGATCGACCCCCACTTGGGTTTAGGGTTTAGGGTTTAGGGTTTAGGGGTTAGGGCTTAAGGTTTAGGGTTTAGGGTTTAAGGTTTAGGGTTTAGGGTTTAGGGGGTTTCGGGTTTAGGGTTTAGGGGGTTTGGGGTTTAGGGTTTAGGGTTAGGGCTTTGGGTTTAGGGGTCGAACCCCAGCCACCTTGTTGGATGGGCAGCAGACGAGCAGAGAGGGCGCCGTCGGGCGTTCCTGCGTCTCTGGGGGCGACTTGCCAAGAAGAAGAATAATACTAGTAGTAGAAATACTAATAAGAATAATCGGAATAATAAGAAAAGTAACAATGAGAAAGATAGTAATAACAATAATTAGAAGAAGAAGAA
Organism: Symbiodinium natans; assembly: GCA_905221605.1. Lineage (NCBI taxonomy): Eukaryota > Dinophyceae > Suessiales > Symbiodiniaceae > Symbiodinium > Symbiodinium natans. Next base: position 69,242 of record CAJNDS010002807.1, on the reverse strand, counting down.
CAAGAATAGAAATACTAATAATAACAATAATAAGAATAAGAATAATAATAACTGGCCCTGGCTCTCTGAAAGCTCACTCGGAGTCCTTTCGCTGCCTGCTCAGCCGATTCAGGAGGTGGCAGATCAGATATGCCGCAGTGGTGCTCTTTCCCGTGCCAGGCGGGCCTCTCACAGAAACCGTAGCTTGCGCTTAATAATAATATGAATAATAATTATAATCATAATAATAATAATAACATACAAAAGAAAACTAAAAATAATAAGAATAAGAATAAGAATAAGAATAAGAATAAGAATAAGAATAAGAATAAGAATAAGGCAGGTTAAGGGCCCCCCCCCCTAAACCAAGCGCGGGCCTTGGACGTAGGCCAGTGGCTCCTGGGAACGATGTCGACAACCCCCTGAGAGCCCAAGACACCTTCAGGTGTATACCTTAAGTGATGATAGTGCTCGTCATCATCATAACCATAATCACCTAGCATGGACCTTAAGTCATGATAGTAATCGTCATCATCATAACCATTACCAGAAGCACCTAGGATGGACCTTAAACCTCTCTGAGCAACATTCCTATAATATGATCCTCTTAAACCTAATAATACAATATGCAAAATATCTCGAGGGCCCAGTCACAATACCCTAGACCCTACGTAGTTCAGTTTCAGGTGCCTTCCCCAACTAAGGGGTACTGGGAATTCCATCTCCATGAGCTGGTTCTCCGACTGCTCTCGAGCCAGGTTGAACGCATGAGGGCTGAGCGCTGTCTAGGAGTCTTAGGATTTGGGGCTTGGGGGTATCCGTTTTTGGAACAACCCTCCTGCGCAGATGCCGCTATCACCAGCATTGCATGGGAGCCGCAACCGAAGCCCACCCCTCGAAGCCAGCGCGATCTACATCGTGATCGACATGCCAAGCAAAGATGATCGCTTAAAATGACATGGAAACTGTATTGATTACCCCCCTCCCCCCCGGCACAACAACTCCAACAACCCCAGGCCCAAACCCCAACCCCTCCCCATGGAATCTTGACTCCTTCAGGGCAAGGTCAAGGCCCTTCTGCTGGAAGGTGTTCAGTGGCGCCAGGCCCTCCGCTGAGCCTCGCGGAGGCTGCGGGAGTGTTGCGTGGTCGCGTGGGGCGTCTCGAGGTTTTGGGATTGGGGCTTTTGGGGGGTTTCAGAAGTTCAGGGTATCAGGGATGTAGGGTTCTTGGGGTCTCTACACCTGAAGCCCTGAAGCCCTGAAACCCCCCCCCCCCCACGCCTGGAACGGCACCTCTGTTGCAGACAAGAGTCCCATGTCCGTGCCGCCGTCCTCGTCGTCTTGCCACCCAGCCTGGCCTCCCACACCTCCAAAAAACTTGGGGCTTACGGGCTGAAGGTCCTCAAACAAAATTAGGGTCCAAGGTTCAGAAACCCTAAGCCCTAAGCCCTAAACCCTAAATCCCTAAACCCTAAACCCTAACCCCTAACCTCCAGAGACGGAAATGGTTGGGATTCAGAGCTTCTGGGAACTTTAAAACGGCTTCGGACCGCGCCTCCAGCCTTGAAGAGAAGTCGGTTGATGATGGATTTCCGACCATCCTCGGCTGCCATAATCACGTCTAGGGTTTGGGGTTTATGGTTTCGGGCTTAGGGGCTAGGGGTTTTAGGGTCTAGGGTTTAGGGTTTAGGCTTTAGGCTAGCATCATGGGAGTAGCGCCGACTGCTGCTACTGCTCGTACTACAACCACCACTACCACTACCACTGCTATGCTAGCTACCATTTGCCATTGAGGGAGCATTGTCACAGTATATTATACTGTTCAGCGCAAAATAATGCAGTGTATGAGGGCATGATTTATGGGAATATGAACGGCTGCGCTTCTAAAACTTAACCAAGCAGCTCGCTGATGGTCTCTGGCCATGTTGGCTGAGTCTTTGATGCTTTTAAGACTCTGCAAATCATGGGTGAAGATTGCCTGAGCACTTGCATGCCGGCAAAACTCGGCTACAGAGTTCTGCCCCACGGAAGACACAGAGGGCGCATGTCGGCGCCCGGAGTCTAAGGCCAGAGCCGCAAAGTAGACGTCCATGTTCGTTTCGATTTCCGATGCCCAGTCTGGCATGGAGTCTTCTGAACACTTGCTAAGGGTGATGGTCGCCTTGATAAGCTCCTGCCATGCAACGCTTATGGATAGCAAGTCTTCTTTCTGCTCCGAGAGCAGAAGTCGTGCAGGTAGACAACGAAGCAGCACAACATAGTACAACTATCTCCTCTCGAATGTCATCCTCACCTTGCAGGCGATCCTATCATGTGCCTTGTGTGATGAAACTCCTGGAGCGTGCCCCCTCAAACTCTTCCAAACCAAGGACAGCACCGTGGGCAAACCAACAATCAGGCTGGCTGCAGGTGCCGTGCTCCATGTAGTGCCAACCTTGGCTGGTTTAGGGTTTAGGGTTTAGGGTTTAGAGTTTAGGGTTTAGGGTTTAGGGTTTAGGGTTTAGGTTTTAGGGTTTAGGCGCACACACTGAACAAGCCTGTGGCACAGGATCGGGTTCTACAGTGCACCTATACTTTGCGATCAACTCAGAGAAGAGGCAGAGCTGTGTCTTCCGCTTCATCCGCTCCGTGCTATCGATGTGCGTGACGCGGCCGTACCCTGTCCAGAGCTCCTTATGGCCCAGAGCACATCTTATGGGCGAGTCTAATGCAACAGTCGAATACATGTCAGATATGAGATGTTCTTAATCGCATGAAGCTTCATGAAGAAATCTTCCCAGCCGCGAAGAGTCTCAAGATTGCACAACACGAGCAGGCTCCTGGTTGTTGCCACTGCGCCAGATAATCGCCAAGTGTCCTTCCTCTCATGTGCGAAATCATTCAGGGCGGTTTAGGGTTTAGGGGTTGAGGTTTAGGGTTTAGGATTTAGGGTTTAGGGTTTAGGGTTTAGGGCTTAGGGTTTAGGGCTTAGGGTTTAGGGTTTAGGGTTCTGTGTACCCTCAAGAGGCACATAAGTATAGATGCCATACTTATGGCGGTACTTATGGATAGGGGTGAAAAGTACCCCAAATGGGGATAAAGTAGAGCTGCCATACTCATAGCCCTACTTAGAAGCGTCCCTAAACCCTAAACTAAACCCTAAACCCTAAACCCTAAATCGCCGGTCCCTCAGGCGATGGAGACCTTCAAGGCCACGGTAGCAGGCCGGCACCTCATGGAGCTACAGGGCAGCACCAAACGGCCTCCCTTCTTAAGGATCCCTAAGGGTTTAGGGTTTAGGGTTTAGGGTTTAGGGTTTAGGGTTTCGGGTATCGGGTATCGGGTTTCGGGTTTAGGGTTTAGGGTTTAGGGTTTAGGGTTTAGGGTTTAGGGTTTAGGGTTTAGGGTTTAGGGTTTAGGGTTTAGGGTTTAGGGTTTAGGGTTTAGGGTTTAGGGTTTAGGGTTTAGGGTTTAGGGTTTAGGGTTTAGGGTTTAGGGTTTAGGGTTTAGGGTTTAGGGTTTAGGGTTTAGGGTTTAGGGTTTAGGCCAGGCCTGCACCTGCACGCAGTTGCCTCTTCGGCCTGAGCGACTCATTAAAGGATCCGTTTGTAAAGGTGATACGGCATAAGGTAGATTATTCCTCAACTATGAAGAGTCTGTTGGATTTGGGGTTTAGGGTTCAGGGTTTAGGGTTAGGGTTTTCGGGTTTAGCGTTTAGGGTTTTGGGTTTAGGGCTCTCTCTTGGTCCAAGAGCAACCACTGACTCAGGCAAGTGCCTGGAAACCATTGGCTCGGCAGCCCCCGGCATGACGTGGTCATGTAGTAGGGCGCCACTGCCCCTGAGTGGCTTGTTTAGGGTTTAGGGTTAAGGGTTTCGGGTTTCGGGTTTAGGGTTTGAGGGTTTAGGGTTTAGGGTTTAGGGTCTAGGGTTTAGGGTCTAGGGTCTAGGGTCTAGGGTCTAGGGTTTAGGGTTTAGGGTTTAGCGTTTGAGAAGCTCATTTCCTTTCCCAGGCGCTTGCTCGCGGCATCAAGGCAGCTGCACACATTCGGGACAACTGCACCTCCGCAATCGACGGAACGATCTCTTCCGACTGTAGGCTACAGTCCCGTGCATGCACAACTGTGGCTCTATAACCCTGAACCCTAAACCCTAACCCTAAACCCTAAACCCTAACCCTGAACCCTGGACCCTAAACCCTAAACCCTAAACCCTAAACCCTAAACCCTAAACCCTAAACCCTAAACCCTAAACCCTAAACCCTAAACCCTATCTTTCCGGACCCAGCCTGCTCCCACACGGAGCCCCAGAGGCCGCCCTCCGAATGCATCTTCCGGGCTTGCCGTAGGTCAGGGTACGGGCCGAACACTTCCTCAGCACAGGGTTTAGGGTTTAGGGTTTAGGGTTTGGGGTTTCGGGTTTAGGGTTTAGGGTTTAGGGTTTAGGGTTTAGGGTTTAGGGCTTTGGGCTTAGGGTTTCGGGTTTAGGTTTAGGGTTTGGGTTTGGGGTTTGTAAGGTTGAGGGTTTAGGTGTTTGGGGTCGATAGGCTTAAGGGCTTCGGTAGCTTGGGATTGACTTGGTTCAGGTTCACGTCCCCGCTTGTGACACCAGCGGCTGCTACTGCTAGCCTGGCCTTGGAACTTGGCCGCCGCCTCCCTACACCAAACCCTAAACCCCAAACCCTAAACCCGAAACCCGGAACCCTAAACCCCAAACCCGAAACCCCTAACCCCCAAACCCTAAACCCCAAACCCTAAACTTGCTTGGCTTGTTAGGCTTAACCTTGCACCCACGTTGCATTCCCCTTGCCAGCCGGGCCGCCGGGTGCTGCCGGGCGAGAATGGCATGGCGCAGCAGATGGCCGTTGGGCAGGGAGATGAAGATGGCGGAGGCCGTGAGTCGATACAGGGCAACCTAAGAGGCTCTAAAGGGCAGCCTAGGAGCTCCTAAAGGGCAACCTAGGAGCTCCTTAAAAGGTAACCTAGGAGCTCCTTAAAAGGTAACCTAGGAGCTCCTCAAGGGCAGCCTAGGAGCTCCTGAAGGGCAAGGGCAGCCTAGGAACTCCTAAAGGGCAACCTAGGAGCTCCTAAACTCTAAGGGTAGTTACATGGTCCCTGAATATGGGCCCATAAACGGGTACACGTTATGTACCCCTTGTAAAGGGAAAGGGACCCTACTAAGTGCCCGTGAAACTGCCCTTAACTAAACCCCGAAGCCTTAAACTCTAAACCTGCTGAACCTTACACTTCGCCATCTCTTGAGCCCTGAAACCCCAAACCCTAAACCCAAAACCCTAAACCCTAAACCCTAAACCCAAAACCCTAAACCCTAAACCCTAAACCCTAAACCCTGAACCCTAAACCCTGAACCCTAAAGCCTAAACCCCAAACCAGAGTCAAGGTGCCGGGCTGGAGACGTCCAGCGCCAGCTGCGCCACCATCTTTGTCTTGAACGGGCAGATCCTTGAGCAAGCCAGCAAGACGGTTTGGGGATTTAGGGCTTGGGGCTTAGGGTTTGGGGTTTAGGGCTTTTTGGGGTTTAGGGTTTAGGGCTTTTTGGGGTTTAGGGTTTAGGGCTTTTTGGGGTTTAGGGTTTAGGGCTTTTGGGGTTTAGGGTTTAGGTTTTTTGGGGTTTAGGGTTTAGGGTTTAGGGTTTAGGGTTTAGGGCTTTGGGTTTTGGGATCGGGTCTCCTGACAACCCCACACCCCAGAACCCCAGCCAAGAAACCGCAGCCAAAGCCCTGAAACCCTGAAACCCTTCAAACCCGAAAGCCCCCAAACCCTAGAATCCTCGTGCGTAAATCCATGCACTCCTTGGTTGTGTTTTTGTAGGGAGAAGGTATGTCGAGGTAGGTCAAAACCCAACCCAAACACAACAATTAAATCAGGATTTAATTTTTTTAACTTCTGGATCCATGGGTTTTCCACTCCTTGGACAAAGGCACTCCACACTTTGCCCATCCTCCACATTGCAAAGAAGTGCCTGACGGGGGCATTCAGTGTCTTCGGTCCTCAAGCCTTCTTGTTTTAAACGTAGGGTTTAGGGTTTAGGGTTTAGGGTTTAGGGTTTAGGGTTTAGGGTTTAGGGTTTAGGGTTTAGGGTTTAGGGTTTAGGGTTTATTCTGGAGGGTTGAGTTATGCGTGACTCGGGCTTTCGGGTTCAGGGTTGAGGGATTTAGGGTCGCAGGCTTCAAGGCTAAGGTGTCTGCCTTCTTCTCCTCCACCACGGGGCGTACAGCAACATCATGGCTTGCCAGCAGCCCCAGTGGTATATGAATGCTTCGAAAGAAGCCCACCATTTCCTAGGCTCATTTCTCCTACGCACCAAGACGCGCTAATACAAGTTGATCAAGACCGCCATGTGCATGCTTACTCCATCGGCCGGGGTTTTGGGTTCAGGGTTCAGGGTTGACGGTTGAGGGTTTAGGGTTTAGGGTTTCGGGTTTAGGGTTCAGGGTTCAGGGCCCTTGGACCAAGCGACTGGGCACGCCAACTGGATCGAGCCCTGGTCCACCCGGCTCACAACACCTAGTTCATGGTTGGGACCGAATTAAAAACTCCAATTTCTATTCCTTAATGGGTTCAAGTAACCTTAAAAATGTAAAATGTTACCCAACTATGACCAAGACACAGTTCATCTTGCGCTCGGACTTGAGCAGGTCCGTGCAGAACGTTAGGAAGGCGTATCGGGAACCTGAAGACTCAAGCCACAACTAGGACCCTTGAGACCTGCTAGTGCTGAGAAGGCCTGCTACCCCAATAACACCGTGCCAAAAAAAACCCAATGACCCAATACCCAAGACCCTGAAACCCGAACCCTACACCCCACCGCCCCGGTACCGGAAGTTCATGGAGGCCCTGCGCTGACTTCCTTCTAAGTACTATAACCTAGGACACAGGTTCCTTGTCGTAAGGGATTAGGGTTTAGGGCTTAGGGTTCAGGGTTTAGGGCTTAGGGCTTCGGGCGTAGAACTTAGTGACAGAGGTCCCTTGTGGTAATTAAGGGCGGGCCCTCCCTCCCCGCTCGTTCCCAATCGCTGCCAAGCTGCACACCTGTTTTGCGAAGGAGTGCATTTCGTTGTAGCGATGGACGTTGCCTTGGCACTTCTGACAGGTACTTATAACCCACTGATAAGCCCCTTAAGGAGCCCCGCTAGGTTGAGCTCCAAAGCTCCACCGCTTTCTCCACATCTAGCTAACTTCGCTCGACTCCCTGGACCCCCCTAAACCGACACACCTACTGCCCTACCACAAGCCCTAGACCGCAACACCCCGCTCTGCAGCCACAAGCGCGGCGCAGGGCATCAAAGTTCAGCTTGAAGGATCCCACAAGCCTGGGTTTAGGGTTTAGGGTTTAGGGTTCAGGGTTTAGGGTTCAGGGTTCAGGGTTCAGGGTTCAGGGTTCAGGGTTCAGGGTGGCTTACCCGGCGGGCTCACTGTCGGGGATGGTTTTGTATGGGCTTTTTCAAGGTTTTGTGTTTTACTGTCCAGGGTATTAAAAAAAGTTTCGGGAAGGATTTGTGAAGTACTTTTGGAGTTGCGACTAGGGTTTAGGGTTCACAGGTCCCAACAAACTAGTAGGCCATCATGTCGCACCCCAATGTAACCGGCATTTGAGGCATAAGCCCTGCATGAAATGGGTGCTTAGGGTAGCAGCCCCAAAGTCCTGAGTATGTCGCGTGACCCAGGAGAAGTCGAGGATGCTGGAGGCCAGTCGTAGTATGGAGTTCGGTTCGGAGGGTGTAGGGTTTAGGGGTTTAGGGGTTGGGGTTTAGGGTTTGGGGTTTAGGGTTTAGGGTTTAGGGTTTAGGGTTTGGGGTTTGGGGTTTGGGGTTTAGGACATGGGGTGGCCTTGCACTGAGGGGATGCAAGGCGGGTCTTTCCTGGAGGCATTGGATTGAGAAAGGATAAGGGCGCGGAAGTCCTGATCCCGAACTCCTAAACCCTGAAACCCCTGCAAACCCTAAACCCTAAACCCCCTTAAAACCCCCCAAAACCCCTAAACCCTAAACCCCTTAAAGCCCCCCCAAAACCCCTTAATCCCGGCGCCGTCGAGTTGCAGGTGCTGCCCAAGCAGGTCAATCCAGCGCCGCAGGGGTGACGTCACCTTGCCATAAGGGGGATGCAAGCCCTCAGAAAAGATTGTTAGGGTTTAGGGTTTAGGGTTTAGGGTTTAGGTTTTAGGGTGTAGGGTTTAGGGTTTAGGGTTTAGGGTTTAGGGTTTAGGTTTTAGGGTTTAGGGTTTAGGGTTTAGGGTTTAGGGTTTAGGGTTCATAAGGGTCCCCTTGTAGGGTTTAGAAGGGCTTATCTTGCCAGCTCCTGCTTGCCAGTCGGGCCTGAAAGTACTCGCAGCTTTGCAGAAGCGGCCACTGCATCGGTGGCGTGGCCCCGTCCATCGTCAGATAGTAGGCTGGCGGAACCTTGGATTTCCGAAGCCGGGCGGCTTTTGGGCTTAAGCTCTAAGGTCTCGGATTCAGTAATCAGGGTTCGGGGTTTTGGAAGTGGGGTTAGGGCTTAGGGCTTAGGGCACACCCACTCTGCATGTGCAAGCCTGGAGACACACTGACTGAGCTGATGTCGAAAGACAGCTGCTGCCTCACAGGTGTCAGAGGATCTTCGTCCACAAAACTCACCTACCCTACATTGGAAGTACGACTAGAACATGTCACAAGACCGCAAGCCCAAAAAGCATGAAAAAGGTGTCAGTGCCCTTCATGTTCTCTGCGCGGCTTTATGTGGTTGAAAGGCGCCATAAGCACTACACGGGGCCATGTTTCAATGCTCTTTGGAACCAATCGGAGCAACTCCCAGCCTGACATTGCTCGGTTCCGAAGATGTGCTGGCTGCCTCAAGTGTGCCCCCGAGAGAAGTCGGATATGCTTAAGCATCGCAGGTGTTCAAGGACTCAAGGATGTCAGGCATCCTGAACAGCAACATGGACCAAACCCTAAACCCTCAACCCTCAACCCTAAACCCTAAAAGTGCAGGCACGCCGCTGTCGGTGCTCCAGCCTTGGACAGCGTTACCAAGGAAGCACCCAAGTGCAAGGCACAATGAATCTCAACTACACGGCCACACGGCACCTCGAGTAATGCATTGGAGAATCAGCCTTCCTTGAGAATACAAGAGATGCTCGACATGAAAAGAACTTTGCTTGGACATACAGTGGTACCGGACCGACCACCTCCAAAGAAACTTGTAGAACGCACGCACCGTCGAATGTCTGGCCCGAAGGGGCTAATTATCATCAGCAGAGAAGTTCTGGGGATCTCGCTGGCCGCACCAGTCGGAGATGCAGCAAGCCGTAGCGCGTGGTTCAGGACCCCAGCCACGCTCTCTTGGCAACTGTTTGCAGACTCGTGAAGCTTGGTGATGAGGCTTTCCTTAGTTTGTCGCCCCTGCTCTTGCTGACGCCCGTCTTAAAAAGGCACATACTCATCGTACTGCTCATTCTCCGAACAAGGGTGGCATGTACAAAGCCACCCTAAACCCTAAACCCTAAACCCTAAACCCTAAACCCCCTACCTGCCTTCCAAGCCTCATGTCCCTCTCTCTGAAGAGCTCGGAAGGTGGCATCCCGACAGAGCATCGAGAGCCTGCCAAGAATATTCGCTTAGGGTTTAGGGTTTCAGGGTTCAGGGTTCAGGGTTCAGGGTTTAGGGTTTAGGGTTTAGGGTTTAGGGTTTAGGGTTCAGGGTTCAGGGTTTAGGGTTTAGGGTTTAGGCTTTAGGGTTTAGGGTTTAGGGTTGAGATCAGGCTGACCCATTCCATGCCAAGACTTCAGCAGACCTAAGTGCGGACAGCCACCATGCTCCTGAGGCAGAACGAACTGTAATCAATCCGAAAGGTTGCAGAGACCACGGCTCTAGAATCAACTACAGTATCACTGATCATCAGGCTAGGCAACTGAGTTTCGGCCTGGAGAAGTGGTTGCCATCCTTGGTCGGGGAGCTGAACACTACACCCGCCCAGATGACCCTCAACCCCTAAACCCCCTCAAACCCGAACCCCAAACTCTAAGCCCTACATTAGGGCACTTAAGGGGCTTATAAGTGGGTTAAAAGTACAGTTATAATTACCTACTACGTACCATGAACCTTTAAGTAAACCTTAAACCCCAAACCCTCAACCCCACCAGCTAAACCAAGAAAGACCCTAAGTCCGCGTCCGCACTTTCGAGGCGAGGGGCTGGGCATGGAAAGCAGTGAAGGCACTGCAGGACACTCCTGGGATCTTGTCGGCGGCCGTTTTGGATAAGGGTCTTAGAACTTTAACAGTTGCCAGTACACAGGCATCTAGTACATGTACCTATGTAGGATATACTTGGGGCTTAATGGGGTTCCCATTTAGTAGCTTTAGGGCCCAAGTATATACTATGTGGGTACATGTACATGGACATCATTCAGTTTTTAAAGATCCAGGGGGAAATGTGGGGGCTCCTTAGGGTTTAGGGTTTAGGGCTTAGGGTTTAGGGTTTAGGGCTTAGGGTTTAGGGTTTAGGGCTTAGGGTTTAGGGCTTAGGGCTTAGGGTTTAGGGTTTAGGGCTTAGGGCTTAGGGTTTAGAGGGGGGGGGAGGGCTTCAAAAAATGTGGCAGGCTCTGGGCCTCAAACTCTCAGGCAATCCAGTGATGCTGCTGCCGGTTGTTGAATTCGTCTTCCCTTCGGTGCCTGACTCTCGGTCAGACGGCGATACCCTTGAATTACATCAGAAACTGAAAATTCGGGAGCTGACATGAAACAACTGGAGCCTCTATCACCTATGAAGCTGCCGAGTCTCGTGCGACGTGCAGAAATCAAGCGGCCGCTGCACTCGTTCACCTGCTGCAGGAGAAGCTTGCCATCTCACCGTCAACATCTCCGCACCCCACTTGCATCTGCACTTCGAACCCAAAAAGCGATGAACTGCATGATGGCAGGAACAAGACACGACAAAACTGGCGATGTCTTGGATTCCGTGAAGAAGGGCACCGTTCATGAAGCCGGTGCATTATCAGATTCAGGTAAACCAGCTATCCAGGCTGGTGCAACAGGTCTCAACTCGTGCAATGGGCCTGCGTCATCCAAAACTCCACCAGCCGGCGCGCATTCGATGCCTCTTTTGAGGCATGCAGGGGCTCGGCTTTTTGCAGCAACACCCGACGGCAAAACTGGCAGGCAATCTGCCTCGCCGGTGTCCTGCAGCCACGGGCATCTCAGGGCGTAGGCCTCACCGATTGGTCTCGTGATCAGGACTCAGTTTGGGACTCTGCGGCATCTGCCGGTTGCGCCTCGTCTGTCTGCAGGCGTTGCGTCATGGCTTTCTTGGTCACATCCCACAGCGCTTGCATGGCCCCACGGACTCCTGCACGCAGCACGTGGAAGCACCGGGTTCCGCCGAAGTTCTTACGCCCTGTGAGCAGAAAACGGAGCTCCAGGTCCTCCGGGCGCCGCATCCTCCCGGAGGACCTGCGCTGCCTCCTCGAAGGACATGGCCTCTCGAAGCTGCACGGTGGAGCGGAAGAACTGCTGGAAGCTTACCTCGCCAGCCCGCCATCTGCCTCACAAACGCCCAAGTACGGGCGCTTGACGGGATGCTCTTGGTGCTCCCGACCTCTCTCTTGGTGCTCTCTACTTGGGGGCTTTACGATACTAGGGGGATCCCTTATTGGGGTTCATTATGAGTCCCTTATTGTCGTAAACCCCACTTCTCTCTCCTCTCGCAAACCCTCAGGGTCCATGTCCCTATGTAATACATAGTTGGGCCCTAAAGCTACTACATAGGAGCGCAAAGCCCAAGTTTCTGCTGTATATGGCTTCCGAAAATAGGGGTGCCCTTTTGAAAAGGGGGTCCCTTTCAGGGGATTCTATTCTTAAATGGAATAAAAAGGGTACCCCCTGTTTTGGGAAATGCCCAGAGGGACCCTTTGGGAAACAGGAGGCCCTGCCTCGGTTCATCTTGATCCCTTTGGAAAACCCTAAACCCTAAACCCGAAACCCTAAACCCTGAACCCTAAACCCTAAGCCTTAAACCCTGAACCCTAAACCCTGAACCCTAAACCCTGAACCCTAAACCCTAAACCCTGAACCCCTAAACCCCTAAACCCCGTGGCCTCGGTTCATCTTGAACTCGAAGGTCAGCGCTGGGCGCCTCTGGGTTTAGGGTTTTAGGGTTTTAGGGTTTAGGGTTTAGAGTGTAGGGTTTAGGGTTTAGGGTTTAGGGTTTAGGGTTTAGGGTTCAGGGTTCAGGGTTCAGGGTTCAGGGTTTCAGGGTTCAGGGTTCAGGGTTCAGGGTTTCAGGGTTCAGGGTTCAGGGTTTAGGGTTTAGGGTTTAGGGTTTAGGGTTCAGGGTTCAGGGTTTAGGGTTTAGGGTTTAGGGTTTAGGGTTTAGGGTTTAGGGCGCCTCTGGCCCTTGGCCAGGCAGGCCGCTTCCGTGATGTTCTCGGGCAGCATCGGTCGGCACCACCTCGGGTTTTCAGGGTTTTCAGGGTTTGGGGTTTAGGGTTTAGGGTTTAGGGTTTAGGGTTTAGGGTTTAGGGTTTAGGGTTTGGGGTGCAGGGCTTAGGGTTTAGGACTTCCACTCAAAAAACAGCGAATTCCTGCTAAGATCTTCGCTGCACGAGGGTCCACGCCCGAACTTTTGTCACGACCTGCTTGCTACCCACGAAAAAAAATGGCTAGGCTGACAGTTTCTTCCAAGAAGCTGAACTGTGTCACAATGATTGCGGAGGTAGATGCTGCCTTCACTGTGTCCAACACACTCCCCTTGATTCCTAACCAAAACTGATGGGACTCCGAAACAACGAGGGTCCCTATTCCATCTGTAGAATCCCGGTAAAAACACCCCCCAAAAAGGACCGTAAAGGAATTCTGGTTCTCTAGAACCCCCATGAGTCATGCCAAGCTGCAACCCATGTAAGCAGCCTCTCTGTCCACCGGACTGCCAGACTTCACAAAGGCCGCCACATCCGCAATGTGCACTCGGACTACCTGGTCTCACAATACTCCGCCTGCCCTGCCCTACTCAGCTCTCATCACACGATCTGCGCAGTCTGCACCAAGGAACTCCCTGCTGCTCATCGAATTCGAGCGCATCATCTATCATATCTGCCCCCGCTGAATCTGCTCAGGGAAAGGCAAAGCACTCTCAACTCTGGCATCCAGATGCAGGGCGTGCAGTTGAGAACCAACGGGCCTATAGAGAAGACTTCTGAATTTGAAAGGTCTCGCCGCTCCTCCTGTCACAGTCAGGTCACCCCCCAGCTTCATGGCACCATTGGGCGTTGCCTCTTGTGCCATCCATGAGTGGGATGGTCGAGATAGCCACCCTAAACCCTAAACCCTAAACCCTAAACCCTAAACCCTAAACCCAGTCGAAATCCTACTTCCCTCTCCCCAAGGTCTCCTGGACGCTGCGGGGCGGGCGCGATGCTGCGGCGGCAGGCTGGCAGGCACGCTGGACAAAAAGGGTTCGGGCGGCTTCTGGGGTTTGGGGTCTGGACCTCGGGATCTGGGCCCTAAAATTGGTCCTTTGACAGATATGTGTATAATATATATATATATATACATATATACATATATACATATATACATATATACATATATACATATATACATATATACATATATACATATAAACATATTATATAAACATATATATATATATACACTTGTTTTTGTTTATACGGGCTTTCTGTGTTCTCCTAGAAAGGCCCAAGGCCGATATTGGTGACCCACACAACTTATTTGGACTTAGAAGACTTGAGGGCCTTGGAGTTTATGACGGTTAGAGGGCGTAAGGCTCAGAGGGTTCACAGTTTTTTGGGCGGCAGGGTTTGGGGTTTAGGGTTGGGAGCAGCTACAGGCAAGCCGCTACTCAACGCAATTGTCCCCACCTTCTCCGGCAGCGCATGCTCCAGGTCCTCACACTGTTCGGTGCCAACCATCCGAACGCCACTGCGAGCAGCAAAGCAGCAACCGGGTCCTGGCAGAAGAGCCTCACGATGCTCTCCGGGCTATCCCTGCAACCCCCAGGATGTCGGAAGGAGTCCACAATCCTCAGCACAGCTCAGCAGTCCATGGCAGCCGGGCATTCTTGACTGCACCGCATTCGGCTGTTCTCCCTTACACGAACAGTCCTTAGTAGGGATTATGGCACCCCCTATCATACAACCTACTAAGGACTGTTAGTATCACGGGGAACGTCCCAAGCAGTGCATGTTACACTCGGCAGTTCCAAGGCTCTGTGCTTTCGGCCGCAGAGACGTCACTGGCCAGTCGACCTCGTGCCAAACTTTCGGGACCTTTGCAACCCTGTGCCGTGCAACGGGCAAGTTTGCTCTAGATTCTGAAACCAAGCTGGCCTAGGCTTAGGATTCAGGGTTTGGGGGTCACTCCTCACTCGAAAGTGGCGCCAAGGTGCAATCCTTAAACGAAAAACTCGGTCCAGTGGAAGTTGCTGCTGGCTGTCAGTTTCGACCTGCTTGCAAAGACAGATTCGCGGAAACTCTTGCTCCCCCCGGGTCACCTCCGGAAGTTTAGGGATTCAGGGTTGTCTACAGGTACAACTTCCAGGAAGCAAAGCCTGGCTGCTTGGAACATGCCCTCGAACGAGAAGCCAACCTCAATCAACACCTTGTACTTCAATCCCTAATCCCTGAAACCTGAACCCTCGACCTTAAACCTCGAAAAGCTACACCGCAATTCGGGTCTTAGTGTAGTTCGTATGGGCCCTTACAGGGGACCCTTTTCGACCCTAAACCCCGAGAACCGAAACCGTACAAGCGGCCTGGAGAACCGGCACCTCTTGAGAGAAGGGGATGAAGACGAGCCGCCCACGCCTGATTTTGTCGCTCACGTCGGCACATTGACTGCTGAAAACAACACAAAAGACCCGCCGGGGCTGTGTGTGCAGGCTTTACGTGCCTGAAGCCTAAGCCCGAAACCCTCAACCCCTAAAACCACCAACTCGGAGAACAACGTTGGCAGATGCCTCAAACTTCGGCCAAGAACATTCGATATGATGTTCGGACAAGCCACTGCCACTGAATCTGCGATTGCTTGCACAAATAGTCTGTGCGTGCCGGCACCTGCTCCTCAGCAGCACACAAGAACGCAGAGGTGAGCAAAAGAAAAGCTTGGAACCTTAAGCAGACACCGCGATTCCAGTACCCAGCCCCCTCCCCCCCCCACCCGGAGCATCAAATCGCCCGGCCCCAAAAACGCTGGGGACCGAGGCGGAGGTGGGAGAGGTGGAGGTGGGTAAGGGGAGCTTGGAGGTTCATGGGTCATTAGAAGTCGGATTATAACTATGGCTAGCTATGGCACCCTATTTAGGGTACGTATAACCCTACTTCTAACTTCCCATGAACCTCCAAGAGGGTGATGTGGGGGGGAGGTGGGGAACCCTAAACCCTAAACCCTAAACCCTAAACCCTAAACCCTCAGAGATTCACAAAGAGTAATGCATCGCGGAGTCCAAGGCCCGCTCGGCGCGAAGAACACGGCCGAACAGGCAGCAGTAGCCCAGCAGCTGCTCCGGCGTCCTTGGCAGCGGCCCTAAACCCTAAACCCTAAACCCTGAACCCTTAACCCTAAACCCTAGACCCTAGACCTTAAACCCACCTCCTAGTTTTCACCAGGATTCCTCTCGCCAAAAAGCAGTGATGGGGCGGAGCCCCTCTGCATCCCCTAAACGATTTGTCGCGGCCTGGGGGGAACTAAAGCTGTTGCAGGGGTCTAGGTTTTAGGTTGATAGGGTTTAGGGTTACAGGGTTTAGGGTTTAGGGTTTATGGCCTGATTACATTGCATTTATAATTGAAGGGCCGGAAGGCCGACTCAGCCGGGAAACTGGCTGCCACTTCTAAGGGCCATCACCGCGCTGTCGAGGACGCAGTGTCGCAACTCCACCCAGACTTCATCTCCTGCAGACGCCGTGTCCAAGCAGCAGCTTAGCTGTGTGCCATGCTGGCATGATGCGCGCACCAAGTGTGAAGGCTAACCCACGAAACCACTCAAGATGGGCACAGGTGGGCTCTTTGGATTCTAATTCGGGTTCTTTAGCTTGTCGTTCTTCCAAAGGTGGCGGGGGGCAGATGCAGTGGACTCGCGCGCCGATCCCATTCATTCGCTTGGGGCTTCATTGTTTTTGTCTCGACTCTTGGTCCTGTGCGCCTTTGCTTTCGTGCCTTTTCCTGTCTCCTGTGGCGCCTGTGAGTTTTTTCCTTGGGTCCATGCTCACAACGTTTGCGGAAGTAATCGGCCTAGATCCGTATGCCATCAATTTCTGATTCCTGCAAGGAGTGTGAGTGAATCAGCATTGAGTACAAGCGTTTCATGCCAGGAGCGATGGAGAAGCCCTCTGGAAGTTACCTGAAAAAGTACCGAATTTGGGTAGCAAGGCCGAGAAAACTCTCCCCGAGAAAAAGCTCGCGAAGCTATGTCGCACGTAGCTCCACGGCAGGAAAACAGTCAAACATGGACGCGGACTCTGCTGACCTGTGCCGGTGCTTCTTGACAACCCGCGCTTCCCTCCTTGGCGAGCACGGTTCCGATTTTGCAAAGTGTAGACTCTGACCTGGGACAGGGGGCACGCTCACTATTGTAGCCAGCTCGGGGAGCATCTGCCAGCCCCCCGGAATGAGTGCCCACAACAATCTCGGTCCATGTTGGGCAGTGGGGGCACAGATCACACAAGGTGTGTTAAGGCACATCTGAAAATGGCAACCAAACATCAACAAGGACGCAGAGCCTCCGCTTGGGAAAAGCCCAGCAACATGGGATCTTGCTGAGGCTGTTCATGAAACATCATGAAAGCATGTCGAGAGTGCTTGAAACGAGGGGCCCTGCTTCCTTAACCCTAAGCCCTAAACCCTAAACCCCAAACCCAAAGCCCTATATGAACCCTAAACCCTAAACCCTCGAACTCTCCAACGCCGAAGCAGCACCACGCGGTTCAGCAGCAGCTGCGGACCCCTCTCGACGACCAGGTGGGCTCGGGCCACTCGCTCCTCGTCTCCGCGGCTTCGGCCACGTCAGCAAAGAACCAAGCTGTTAGGGCTTAGGGCTTAGGGTCTAGGGTTCAGGGTTTTCGGGTTTCGGGTTTAGGGCTTCGGGTTTCGGGTCTAGGGGGAGGGTTTAGGGATCAGGGTTTAGGGTACAGGGTTTAGGTTTAGGGTTTAGGCTTTAGGGTTTAGGGTTTAGGATTTAGGGTTTAGGGCTTAGGGTAGTCCAGGGGGTTACGGTTTGAAGGGTTTAGGGTAAGTTCATACCCGTATGGGCCCTTACTATGTATCATGTATATAAGGGTTATATTAGCCAGGGACCCAAACTAAGGGCCCACACTTGGAACCCGAAATTTAGGGGTAAGTTCGGAACCTTCATTTGGGTGGGTGCCCTAAACCCTAAACCCTAAACCCTAAACCCTAAACCCTAAATTTAGGGCTCCGGGCTTCTAAAAGGCTGGCCGAGAGTCGGAGGTTTCGGTCGAGCTCTGAACGACGAAGCGCCCGACCACGCAGAGACCTTCTAAAGCCTGGGCCAGGGTGATTTGGGGTTTCCGAAATCAGGGGTACCTTATTGGTGTCCTTATACTAATAATAACGGAGCCAAGGTGATTTGAGGTTAGAAGATGTATTGCACGTGGCCTGGAACTTGCATCTCGTTCAACAGCACTTGGACTCCTTTTTTAGCAGTTTAGCGAGTTCTGTAGACTTCTGCGGATTTCCGCGGAAAGTGCCCCCAGCTCTCCCAAAAGCAACTCCAATCCGCGGCCCTGCTGGCAGGAGGCTTTCTCCACCTTCCGCTGCAGGTTACTCCGGGTCGCGAGCGCCTGGCGCGGAGCATCTCAGAGTGTACCCCATATTCTTCTCCCTTTTCCCGAAGCCCGAAGCCCTAAAGCCTGAAGACCCGAAACTTAAAGCCCAAACGTAGACTCAGACCTGAGCCTGCACGGATTCCATGGTATTCTGATGCCCCTGAACGATGTACCCAAGCCAGCAAAATGGGGAGCGGCTCACTATCGGGGCATCTGGGGGCTCTTGTTTGCCAGAGCTCAGAGAGCATCAGGATTCTCGGCTGCCCCAAATACCCCAAACCCTCTCTAAACACACTCCCTAAACCCTAAACCCTAAACCCGAAACCCGAAACCCTAAACCCTAAACCCTAAACCCTAAACCCGGGAACCCTAAGCTCTAAACACACTTGGCTTCCGACATGTCGGGGCAAGGAAGCCTCGCTGAGGCGGCTCGCGAGGTCCGTGCTGGAGCCGCCTTGCAAACCTGGCGAGGATGCTTTTGGCTGGTTTTGGGAGCTCCACAGCTGAAGACCCCGAAGCCCAACACCCACAAACCCTAAACCCTAAACCCTAAATCCTAAACCCTAAACCCTAAGCCCTAAACCCCGATCCCAAATGGGCTCTGGTCCTTCTGCGGAGTGAGATTCAGATCAACAACTCGAGGCCCGGCACCCGTAGACAGGCAAGTCACCCCGTCTACACAAGGAACTCCTGTCCAAATCCCCAGCTCTCCCGCAACCCCTCAATCTCCCCCCTCTCTCCCCGACAACTCGCCGAGAGGCGTTCTTCCAACTCCGCCAAGGGCTTGTATACTTCGTAGATGGCTTCCTCTGCTGACTTCGGCTTCTTGGGGCTCTCTTAAAGAGAGACCAAAAGGTTGGGCCTGCAATTTGGAATTGGGATGGGGCCTAGGGAAGGCATGTTACGGGTGTCGATGTTCCCCTCTTCTCGGAACATGCAATCAACCCTAGACCCTAAATCCTAAACCCTAAACCCTAAACCCTAAACCCTAACCCCCCAGTGCCAAGGCGCCGATTCACCGGCTGCATGCTGGTCGACCTCATCGTCATCCACGTCACCTACTACCCACCTCACAGGGCACCAGCAACACCAGGATTCTGAGAAGCATCTTGCAGCAAAGCTTTGAAACTGACACAAGTATGGTTTTGCTGTACATACATAACTATTTGCGTATAGTTTATCTAGATGCATGGCATGAAGTGCGGCCCGACCTGCTCATCTCTGCTACATCGAAGTCGATGTCCATCAGAGACGAGGGAGGAAGTCCGCAGAGAATGGCCAATGTGGTATCGAGGCATTTGAAAAATTGCTGCGCAACGGAGGCAGAACAATGAAAGCATATGGAGCAGGGTTTATGTTTCTTGTACCCCCAAAAGGACACCCCATATATACACTCACCAACATTGGAAAGGAACCTTATATACACTCACCAAGAACAGAACCCTAAACCCTAAACCCTAAACCCTAAACCCTAAACCCTTTCAGAGACGATCTCCGAAGCAGCGGATGCTGAGGCCAATGCTCTGCATGAGGTTCATCATGGCAGCCTGGGGGCCTCCAGTGAAGAGCAGCCATAAGAATACGAAGACAGCTCACGGGTTTAGGGTTTAGGGTTTAGGGTTTAGGGTTTAGGGTTTAGGGTTTAGGGTTTAGGGTTCGGGGTTCGGGGTTTAGGGTTTGGGGTTTCGGGTTTCGGGTTTATCTCTAAATTAGGGTCCCTTGTTGGAACCCCCGATATATTTTACAGTGGGGCACCCTTACAATTAATACCCCAAAAGGGAACCGATTTAGACAACTACCTGCGGGAGGACAGGTAGTCAAAATAGACTGACTACATAAACCTGTACTGGGATGTTCCCCTTATACTAACAGTCCTTTATGGGGATTATAATAGGGGGGGGTACTATAATCGATTAAGGACTGTCAGCACAAGGGGGAACCTCCCCAAACATGTACCATTCTGATACCAACCATGCACAAGACCTGCAAG
The DNA here is from genome assembly GCA_905221605.1 of Symbiodinium natans. NCBI lineage: Eukaryota > Dinophyceae > Suessiales > Symbiodiniaceae > Symbiodinium > Symbiodinium natans. Next base: position 49,505 of record CAJNDS010002807.1, on the reverse strand, counting down.
GTTAACGTGTTCGCAACTGCTGCAACAGATCGCAGGACTGGGCCCCCCCAGCTGAAGTCGTTGAAAAGGTTGGCACCTTGCACATGAATTTCACTGGCTTTTTGCAGTGCGCACTGCCGTCTCTCTGCGCCACAGGATGTCCCAAGCAGGAAGCCAGGAACTGCCATGATTTTTCGCGCTCTTCTTGCAGTGCCCGCAGCGGTCTTGTGGCGCAAACTCGATGTGGGGAGGATCTCCGGGTTCCGACGGGATATCCGATTGGACCCGCTCACAGTACCTCCTTGGCTCCTCCTCGGACTGCTGGCTTCACCTGCAGCCAGATTGTGCCGCAAGCTCTGTCCGCAGCTCGTCCACCATGCGGGAGCCATTGGGAGCTCGTCGTTGGGCAAAGTGTGCCCATGGTATGAACCGCTGGGGAGTCGCTGATGTCAGCAAGATCCATCCGGCTGCCGTCATCCGGGATGGTCTTCAGGCCAGCAATCCTGCTGCTAAACAGCAAGGAGAATGAAGCAAGCATACTTCAATGTCGACTCCAGCCACTCTGGCTAGCTGATGATATGACTCCTGACCTGACAAGTCTGAGAAGCAACGCGCTCACCGGCAAAAGGCCTATTGCAGCCATGTCTCGGTGTCACTTTGTACTAGCGGAAGTCCCGGAGACTTGTCTCCTCACAACAAACACTTGCTTCTCATCATACTGCCAGGGCTGATGCGATTGGACAACTGAAGTTGCCGAGCTTCTGTGGTCGATACACTTTCCGCGGTGGATAACCCCGTCCTGCGGCGCCATTGACGCAGTGCGCAAGCACGTAGCACGAATTTGCGGGCTATGTCATCCCTAACACAGTGGAGAATACAAAAAAAAAAATATATATATATATATATATGTATGTATACATATATATATATACATACATATATATATATATAGATATGCATATATTGTAGGGTGAGGTTTTGTAGGGTTTCGAAGGGTATAGGCTTAAACAGGGTTTAGGATCTCCTTGCAGCTCAGAAGGCTGAATGCCACGTCGTTCCGCGTATCAAGGTCTCTGCCAGGATCCAACCCGGCTTCGCTCGCCTGCTCTGGCTGCTCTGTCAACTGAGATCCCTTGCACAGCACACATATTTTTGAAGAGATAAGCTACCAATGTTTCCTTATACTCAAGTCGCATACATGTCACTCTCTTCCTTTCCTTCTCTCGCTTTGTGCTGGTTGATAGAGAGCCTGCAATTCCCGGAATCCTGCCTTCTCATGCAGGCTTGACATACGCATTCGTGCCAAGACGTCCCCATGGAGGTAGGCAACCTCGAAAAACAAGTCTGGCATCAACCCTAAACCCCGGAGACCCTCCTGCGCGTGACATCACTTCTTGACGTTTCATTTCAGGCCCACACGGTTGCGCCACGTGCGAGAACTTGCTTGGCTGGGGTGTCCTGCCAGGAGCGCTACCTGGATCCTCGAAAACAGTACTACATGAAAAAGGCGTGTGGCTGTATATATCTACATATATACCATGTATGTATGCATATATATATATACATATATGTATACATACATAGCTGCGCTGTGCCAACTTGCAAACAATCCACCCAGTCCGGCCAGAAGGAGCCGTACTCTGCTACCAGCAGGGGAGACGCCGCTGCACGCTGCAGAATCTCCTTGGTTGACGAGCGCGCGAGGTTTGCCCGAGAGTCTAGGGTTTAGGGTTTAGGGTTTATATAGGGTTTAGGGTTTAGGGTTTAGGGCTGCCTCATGACTGATCATACTTGTGGCGACTGCTCACATGCCCAGGATCCATGTTGGACTCCATACAAAGTCGGCATGGCCTTTTCTTGATCCGCGAAGCCTGAAAGGGGACGCCCCCTTTGGCCGCCCCATCATGGATGAGCTGGAGAAACTCCTCAGTGCAGCACTTGCACTTGCATCGCCGCTGTCCAGTAGTCAGACAGGCGGGCCTACAAGGAAGTGCAAAATAGCAAAACATTCAAACCGTTCGCACCATGATGATATCTTAGTGTTTTTGCTGTTGGTGTGGCGATTATTGCATTCTAAACATTCCTAAACCCTAAACCCTAAACCCTAAACCCCTAAACCCCTAAACCCCTAAACCCTAAACCCCTTAATCCTAAACCCTAAACCCTAAACCCTAAACCACCCTCTCTTGGCTGCCAAGCCACCGTGCTGTTCAGGCCCAGGAGCCGAACATAGAAATTGGCGCAGGTGAGCTGCTGCCTTGGCAGCTGCAAGGGGCTCAGGGCTTAGGGCTTGGGGATTGTTAGGGTTTAGGGTTTGCGGTTTGGGGTTTGGGGTTTAGGGTTTAGGGTGTAGGGTGTAGGGTGGCTCTGCGCTAGAATCCCAAGACGGTGCGAGCTGCAAAAAATATCCTATTACACACGTTGAGCGGCTTTTCAAACAAGAAGGCCGCCCATCCAAGTTGGCTACAAGGGGACCCTAAGCTCGAACAACCCTAAGAGGGGCTGCTGGACCATGAGGATCCGATCTAGGCCTTCGGGCTTAGGCCTTAAGGATGTTCAGCCCTTAACCCTAAACCCTAAACCCTAAAAACAACATCCTGAGCCTTAAACCCTAATTCCTAAACCCTAAAACCTAAACCCGAAGGGCAACATCCTGAGCCCGCCACGCTTTGAGTAGCGAGCCAATCCTCCAGCCGGTGGCATTCACCCAGGCGGGAAGGTCTGGCAGCGAGCACTGCGGACACCACCTGATGGGGAGGGTTTAGGGTTTTAGGGTTTTAGGGTTTAGGGTTTAGGGTTTAGGGTTGAGGGTTTAGGGTTTAGGGTTTGGGGTTTGGGGTTTGGGGTTTGGGTTTTAGGGTTAGAGTCATGGGTTCCCTTGCTCCCCCCCTCTCGACTACCTTGCCCCCCCATAATTAAGCCTATTTAGGGACACTTAAGCCTAATCAAGCTCATTTAAGGGGGGAATCTAGGGGGGGTAGTATGGGGTGGAAGGGAAACCCATGATGAAAGATGGCTTTTACTACGGTATGGCATGTTTCATTACGACATTGTATGACATCATGTTGTTGCGTTCTATTATGTTACATTACGATATGTTACATCATGCTATATTAGGCTACGTCATGGTGTTGGGCGCACAGTTGTTCTGTGTTTGCTATATGATGTTCATCATGTTATGCCATGCTACATTCTGCTGGGTTGTGTGCACAGTTGCTTTGTATTGTCATACATGAGGTCATTTTATGTTATAGTATATGTCATGTTATGCTATACTATGCTATATCAAGTTCTACCATGATCTTGTTGTTATAGACCCTAAACCCTAAACCCTAAACCCTAAACCAAGTTGTCACAAGGTCCAAGGTTTTGCGACCCTGGATTGTCAGGGAGCTCACGGACCTCTCCCGGGCCGAACTCAAAGAGTCCTTCAACAAACCCTCTCAACGGAAAGAAGCTTTAGGCTTTAGGCTTTAGGGTTTAGGGTTTAGGGTTTAGGGTTTAGGGTTTAGGGTTTAGGGTTTAGGGTTAAGGTTTCTGGGTCGTTCTGAGCCCGAAGAGCCTGCCATACACTCCTCAGGCCCAGGCCCGAAAAACATCTGAGCACTAGTACTGACAGCAAAACAACTGAAGACAAGGACTAGAACTTGGCGCCCGGCAGACTGGTGCCCGGAATATTTGTGTTCGCTTGGTTTTTGCTAGTTTTTTGGTGTCAGCGCTAGCGCTCAGATATGTTAATTCTCTTGGTGCTTGGTGTATTTGGCTTCAGTACTCGTGCCCAGAAATGTTGATGTTTTTGCTTGCTTTCTTTGTTTCGTTTTTTTTCGACCATGCCTCCGGACCACCATTGTCTCCGGTAGCTCCACACAACTGTTATGCTGGTATTCATGGGCGGAGGGGCCCTAAACCCAAGCCCCAAACCCGAAACCCTAAACCCTAAACCCCAAACCCAAACCCTAAACCCCAAACCCAAAACCCTAAACCCCAAAACCCCAAACCCTCTACCCTAGCCTATGCTTGCCTCTGAAACTCCAGCCCAAGGCGCTGCGTGTAGTTGGGACCCGGGCGCAAGTGCCAGAGCCGATCCCGGCGGATGATGGGGCCGACCTGGGGAGCTCACTTCGACCCCGGGGTTTAGGGTTTAGGGTTTAGGATTTGGGGTTTGGGGTTTAGGGTTTAGGGTTTAGGGTTTGGGGTTTGGGGTTTGGGGTTTGGGGTTTGGGGTTTGGGGTTTGGGGACCCTAAACCCTCAACCCCCAACCCCCAGACATCCTTGGACCCTTGAAGTGGGGCCCCCTATCGAAAGTAACCCTAAACCCTAAACCCTAAACCCTAAACCCTAAACCCTAAACCCTAAACCCTAAACCCTAAACCCTAAACTAGGCTCCCGGGCGTAGACGAACGCGCAGCGCTCGACTTGCTCTGGGGGCTTCAGGCGCATGGCCTGGCCCACCTCCAGCTCGAGGGGTCTAGGGTTCTGATAGGGGTTTAGGGTTTAGGGTTTAGGGTTTAGGGTTTAGGGTTTAGGGTTTTAGGGTTTTAGGGAATTTGGGGGTTTTTGGGGTTTAGGGAATTTGGGGTTTTTTGGGGTTTAGGGCTTTAAGGGTTTCGGGAGTTAAGGGCGTAGAGGTTTAGGGTTTTAGGGTTTAGGGTTTGACGGTTTTGTTTAGTGGTGTAGGGGTTTAGGATTTGGGGTTCAGGGTTTAGGGTTTTAAGAGGTATAAGGGTTTAGGGTTTTAAGGTTTTTTTTATTTAGGTTTTGAGGGTGTAGGGGTGTAGGGGAGGCTTGTCGCCTAGGGTTTGGGTTCGAGAGGGCTTTCAGGGCGCAAGGGGGTCTGCAAGGACTTGCAGCTTACAAAGAGAGTACAGTAGTTGTTCAAAGTACCTGTCCCAAAAATCACCATAGTTCATGTAGGTTCCCTTTTTTAGGTATGGTTTCCCCCTTTCCAAGGGACTCCTTTCTTGAAGGACCCTTAGAACAGCCTGCTTGTCATGCATCACAAACCACCACCGAACCAAGACATGTGGGCCTCGTATGCCAGGTCTGGATACACAAACGGGCTGCACTCGGTGGGGCTGGAGCTGCGCATCCTCGGTATCACGACTTCAAGAGACATATGGGGGGTTTACGAAGTAAGGGACCCCGAATTCAGACCCCAAATAGCAGGATTCCCTCATATAACAAGGACCCCCAGAAGTACCCCCTCGTCATATTCCGGAAACCCCGCAAATCTCACACAGGGCGTTTGCCGTAACTTCCACACACGGGCGCTAACAAGCTCAGGGACTGCCAGAACACGCGGATCACATCAGTGAAGTTGGGTGCATTCCTTGGTAGACCAAGGCTTTGTGGGTTCCCTAAACCCTAAACCCTAAACCCTAAACCCTAAACCCTAAACCCGGCAACAGCAACAACAGGGACTCAACGGGGCACATCGGCCGAGAAGCGCAAGTGTCCCCAGATTGTCGAATAGCTGCTCGAACATCCACCGCTCGTACCCGGGCCCTGTCAGGGGCTTTCTTGGACCACAAACGCTCCGCAGTCGCACAGGTGTGCAGACTCCCTCCCACCCCGTAGACCCTTAAATAGACACCGGCCCGAACAACCCTAGAACCCCAGCTACAGGCTTCCTCAAAGGCTTCCCGCCGCGCCTAGCCAGATGTGCGGAACTGTCACAGTTCGGAGCTGCTCATTCCGGACATTCACCAGACTGAACCTCTGTAGCGGCTCCGGGAATAGGAGGGCGGCTGAACTAAAAATCTGCAAATCACTCCAAGACCACTCCGACAGTCCTTCAGAGGAATTCTGGTACCCCCTTATGTCCCTGTTATAGTCGCTACAGGGGATACAGGGGGTACTTGAGTACGGATTCTAGTGCCCCCCCCTAATAGAATCCTGATTAAGGACTGTTAGTATAAGGGGGAACATCCCAACTGATTGGAGCACCCCAAGAGCTGCTCTCGACCTCCTATAACGCTACAAACTCTCAGAACCCTAAACCCTAAACCCTAAACCTTAAAGGAAGCACTGGAATCCCACCGCTGTGGATCCCTGCGCCACCCTGTCAGTCCGTGCACACATGCCACCACAACACAAGGAGCACCTGCACCGGACCGAAGCGTGAACGCCCCTTTGCAAAATCTTTTGGAACGGACACGCGTAGCGAACCCATCCAGTCAGCCAAAAGAGTGGGAGGGCGATGCAAATGAACAACAGAGCATGTGGCGAATCGAGGCGGGAAAGCACGATGTGGAGCACGGTGGTGTTTCGCACTCCGACGTCCATGGGGGCTCTCACACAGAGCGTCCAGGCCCACCGGAGACACCAAGAGCATCATCGATTTCGACGTTTTGGGTGCACGTGTGGGTACGGCATGAGGAGGCTAAACCCTAAACCCTAAACCCTAAACCCTAAACCCTCCAACGTCGGAAATACACAGTGCGTCCTGGGCCGCAGAGTTGCCGAGTGGCACAGAGACGTCACAGCCCTTCTCCCAGCAAACCTTCTTCCGCGGCTCGATCGAGGCGCCAGAGTCCTCCGCAGCATTCGAATTAGAATAGGGCTTTGAGAGGCATTATAGTACAATCATAGAGGGACCATACTAGAATACAACTAGTATGAGCCACAGGAACGAAGAGGATCCTCGTCAATGTCCAAGAGCTTGCGAAGCGGTGTCCTTGACCCGCGAGAAAGTGTGCACGACGAAAGCACAGAGGGCGTTTGCAAGTTGGAACGCCGTTGAGGCCACCACATTGGGGATTTCCCAACATAGGGGGTACCCCTTATATACCCCTAAACTACCATATAATCCTCTTAAAGGACTCCCAAAAGGGTACAGGGTACCCCGAATATTGTAAACCCCCACATGGTGATCATGAAAGGACTGTATGCATCCAGGGCTTGGGCTGAGATGGTGGCAAGTCCACCAACACAACACGTTGCGTACCACCACAGCTGTCTAAGGCGAACTTGACTCATCAAAAATCATGATGAGAGAACTGCATACGGTTTAGGGTTTAGGGTTAAGGGCTTTAGGGTTTAGGGTTTAGGGTTTCGGGTTTAAGGGATGTTCATTCTGCAGAGCAGCAGAAACTGCTAAGCTCGACGAGAGCCTTTTGAACCGACAGTGACAGTATCGCAAGTTCCACACTAGAGAAGGCACCGAGTGGCAAATCCAGCACCCTGCCCAAGGAGGTGCCATTCTTCTCATCCAGGCGAAAGTTGTCAAATTCGGTGCCGCCGACGGCCGGTAGAACCACGCGAACCCGCCATCCCCTGCATCGCCAGAAGCAAGCAGTTCATTAAACACGTGCTTCACCGTTCCTGTGCTACCCCTAGCAATCTGATGGATCTAGCAACTTCGAAGTTTAAGGCACGGAGGTCTGGAATCCAACAAAATACTGCGCATGGCGGGGGGTCGAAGGGCGTTCGCACGTAGCTGGTGGGTCCCAAATGCAAAGGCCGTGGCAAACTCCCAGGGCATCTAGGGTGTCAGAGCCAGGCACTCGCTCAGTTGACAAGAGAACGTTTCTGAAGAGGTCGGAATAATGACCAATAGTATTTCCCCTATGGTCTCTTTGTAAATATACCAGAATGACTCTTTCGAACCCTGTTCTACTTACAAGGTTGGGCATAGGAACACTCCCAAACCAAGGGTCAGAGGCGGATTTGGAAACTGAAAACATGCGGATTCGGAAACTGGAAAACGCAGATTCGGAAACAAAAACGCACGGATTCGGGGAAACCAGGATTCGGGAAACCCGCCGATTCAGGAAACTGGGAAACCGGGGATTCGGGAAACTGGAGACCGCAGATTCTGGAAGCTAAGAACCGCTGATTCAGGAAACTCGAACGCGCAGATTCGGAAACTGAAAGCAGGTTTGACATGAACGTTCTCATCCCCACCCACCCCCCTTCCCCCTCCCCCAGCTTCCCCAATTGCATGGTTTCCTGCGCAGGAACCTAAGAACGTCATGCGTGATAGACACCCGAATCTGCTGCGAGGGCAGGAATAGCTCATCAAAATTGTCCAGCGTTGAGATACTTAAGGACTGCCCTAACACCTGAAGCATGCGAGACCTATAGGCCCCAGAAGTCCGATGCCTCTGCTGAAGCCTGGAGGCAATGGTGAAGAAGGCCTGGAGCTCGAATGACGGAGGCCAGGGGGCTTAGGGCAGGGGCTTTCAGGGTTTAGGGTTTAGGGTTTAGGGTTTAGGGTTTGGGGCTCCGGGCTCGTGATTTAGGGTTTAGGGTTTAGGGTTGCGGGTTGAGGGTTGAGGGTTAAGGGATAAGGGTTTAGCGCAGGAATTGGAGGGAACTCCAAGCTGTCAGCCCAGCAAAAGGATGCCTTGGCCGCCTGCAGCGAGCTGCCCAGCGTTCCTGCCAATGGGGCAACTAAGCATCTCCGTTCACTACTATTTGCTTGAGAACCCCAGAAAATACTAAATAATGACCCTTTTAGCCTTATAGAAAGAAAAAATATGTATATTTTTGGGGGTTCTGAAGCAATTAGTAGTTCAGAAGGCGCGAACTTCGCAAGGCAGGCCTGCCACGTTCGCACAGAGGACGAAGTCGTGCCTCCTGCACTTTTCTTCTGTAAGAGGTCCAAGCCGAAAAGTGGGCCGGGATACCAAAAGAATCTTCAAAGCAACTGCCATACACTCAAATATGAAAAGAAAAGACTCTTCCTTAAAAAGGGGCAACAAAGGGATCACCGCTTTTTTTTTCTCCTTATTTTTGGGGGGTTCTTCAGAAAAATGGTGCTAGAAACGCCCTGAGCTCCTCGAGGCCCGAGGCGTCGCCGGGGGGGCTGCCATCTGGGCCACCTCGGCGGCAGAGAGATCCTCGGAGCAGGGAGTTGGGCCCAGGGGTGCGGGGCTTAGGGTTTAGGGTTTAGGGTTTAGGGTTTAGGGTTTAGGGTTTAGGGTTTAGGGTTTAGGGTTTAGGGTTTGGGGTTTAGGGTTTAGGGTTTATATAGGGTTTAGGGTTTAGGGTTTAGGGTTTAGGGTTTAGGGTTTAGGGTTTAGGGTTTAGGGTTTAGGGTTTAGGGTTTAGGGTTTAGGGTTTAGGGTTTAGGAAAGTCCGTGGCAAGCAAAGAGAGTGCCTGTGAATACAATAGAATGCTTGTCAGGCGGCAACTGGCCATCTTCCCCGTTCCCACAAGCAAAAGAACACTCTGGTCGGGGTTCAAAAGAGAGGAACCCTGAACCCCCAAAGTAAGTAAGCGAGCGCCCGTGAAACCCCACACCCCCCAACCCTAAACCCATACCATCGCAAGCCCTGAAACCCTAAACCACGAAGCCCTAAACAAACAAAGGTGCTCCTGAAACTAAGAATTCGGAAGACCTACGCCCTGAACCCACCTGATAACCTCCAAGAAACCCTGAATCACGTCCAACCTCAAAAAACCCTAAACCCCAAGAGCACCAAAAACGATGAAATTCTCGAAGCTTAAAAACCTTAAGAACCCTACATCAAAAAGAAAATCACAAAAACTGTTAACACAACGAATAAGTAATGAAAAATAAACATAAGAATCATAAAGTGAAAATGAAAAATAGTAATAAGTTAAAATTAAAACAAAGAGTAAAAAAAGAATACATCAAAATCAAATAAAAGCACATATTCAAGTAGAATAGAAAAACATAAAACAAAACAAGATAAATCAAATGAAATAAAATAAAATAAAATAAAACAAAATAAAATAAAATAAGATGAAATAAAATGATCAATAAAAATCAAAAATAAACAAAATAAAACGAAACAAAACAAAACAAAATAAAACAAAGTAACACAAAACAAAATAAAAATAGAAGTAAAAATAAACTTGCTGAGGCAAACAGAGTCTCTTTGGAGGGCAGATTCCCAAGCCACATGCTTCCCGGAGCCCCATCACCTTGACGGGGCTTTGGGTTTAGGGTTTAGGGTTTAGGGTTGAGGGTTGAGGGTTTAGGGTTTAAGGTTTAGGGTTCAGGGTTTAGGGTTTAGGGTTCAGGGTTTAGGGTTTCAGGTTTAGGGTTCAGGGTTAGGGGTGTTTGGGGTTCGGCTCGGGAATTGACGGTCTAGCATAGGGCTTAGGATTCTTAAGAGAAAGTCTATCTGAATTTGAACTGAGAACTGTCCCAACATCATGAGGACTAAGAGTCCAATCAAAATTCGAGAAACAATCCTTAGACTTACTGGTTCTTAGCAGGAGATGAGGGAGTCAGGTATGTCCCTCTATGTAGCCCGTAGGCAATGCAGGAACGGGGTCGTGTCATGCTAATTCTGACATGGCTACTATTCCTTCATTCCCTGCTTGCAAACACCAAGCTAGCAAAATAGGGGCCTCTAGGAAGCTGACACTGAGCCAAACAAAATGACGAGAGCCCAGGCCGGTTAGGGTTTCGACGCGCTTCCCAAGTGGGAGCTAAGGCACTTCCAGGTGGTTCAGAGGGCTGCTTGTCCACTGGTGTATGCCCTGTCTTGTGGCCTCCTGGCGCACATGGGGGAGGGAGTTCTGGGAGTAAGGGCCCCCTTTTGGGGGGGGGCTTGCAAGGAAAAGAAAAGTCTCTGATTGACAATCAACCCGCACATGGCACACTTCCCCCAGCCCTAAACCCTAAACCCTACATCAATCCTAAACCCTAAACCCTAAACCCTAAACCCAGGTTTGCTGTCGTCCCATCCTGCGCTGGCGACTTCGTGGGCTGCCGGGTGATCATCCACTTGGCCTCCGGATATCGGGGTTTCCGAAGGGTCTAGGGTTTAGGGTTTAGGGTTTGGGGTTTAGGGTTTAGGGTTTAGGGTTTTGGGTTTGGGGACAAGGGTACCCCTATTTTCGTCCAGAGCTGGGGCTATCTCCCACTGCATCCATGTCTGCTTGGGGCTTACGGGGCACAGCCGCACCGTGCCTTGTTCAGGCGGCTGTTCAGCTGCATCTTCATGCAGCCAGTACAGGAGCTGCCTTACGATCGAGCCGAGGAGGATGTGACCAGTCAACAAAGAAAAGTGGGAAGATAAACTTTCAGGCACATGATCTTGCGTAGTCCGGTGGCAAGATTGCAAACTCAGCTCACCCCCGCATCAGCCCACCTGACACCCAGATGCGACATGCCCTTCGGCATTTCCCAAAATAGAGGCCACCACCAATACGGCCAAAACGTACGATGATCTGTACCAGAGGGTTTTTCAGAAACCCCCCCATGTGCCACTGCGGCTGGCTACTTTCCAGCCCGTCGGCGCGCGTCGTTGCCACGGCCGAGGAAATACCTGTTGCACAGCGAAGCGGCTCCTGATACTATTTGTGCCCATCTGCCTTAAACTCAGAATGCAAACGCGCGTTCCTTGCCCAAGGGGCTTTCCGGTTTAGTGCGTCTAGCCTTTCAGCTTCCACATGTTAGAGGTGCATTCTGAGGAATGACAAGCCGCATGCAGTGTCTGGCAAAGTTGTTGGGGGTTGGGCCCGAGCAGGGACAAGGCCAAGCCCTTGACCCCTAAACCCTAAACCCTAAACCCTAAACCCGAAACCCCAAAACCCTAAACCCCAAACCCTAAACCCTAAACGCCAAACCCTCAACCCTAAAACCTAAACCCTAAACCCCAAACCCTAAACCCTAAACGCCACTGCCTCGCGAAGAAGAGGGCTGTGATGGCCACGGCCAGTGCAAGCGCAAGCGCTTTTCCGAGGCGGCGCATGGCATGGCTTCAGACCAGGGTTTTGGGGGGTTTTAGGGGTTTTAGGGTTTTGGGGGGTTTTAGGGGTTTTAGGGGTTTTGAGGGTTTTTGGGGGTTTTAGCGGTTTTAGGGTTTTTGGGGGGTTTTTGGGGTTTTGGGGTTTTAGGGGTTTAAAGGGTTTTTAGGGTTTGTAGGGGCTTTAGGGTTTTAGGGGTTTTGGGGGTTTTAGGGGATCTAGGGTTTTGGGGGTTTTAGAATTTTTTAGGGTTTTGGGGGTTTTGGGGTTTTAAGGGTTTTTAGGGTTTTTAGGGTTTGGAGGGGCTTTAGGGTTTTAGGGTTTTAGGGTTTTAGGGTTGTAGGGTTTTGGGGTTTTGGGGTTTTGGGGTTTTGGGGTTTGAAGGCTTTAGGGTTTTAGGGTTTCAGGGTTTTAGGGCTTTACGGTTTTAGGGTTTTTGTAGACTTAATCCGCCCTGAAGCTGCTTGAGTGATGCCAAGGAGTACGCAATCCCAGCCAGCATCCGTTGAAGACCCTAAACCCTAAAACCCTAAAACCCTAAAACCCTAAACTACTAAACACTAAACCCCCTACAAACCTTAAAAACCCTTAAAACCCCTAAAACCCTAAACAAACAAACAAACAAACAAACAAACAAACAAACAAACAAACAAATGCTCGGCTGAGCAGATCAGAGGCTCACAGGCACACAACATGCGCTTGCTTCGGCGGCGTGGTCGCCACTCTTGATTTAAACCCTAAACCCTAAACCCTAACCCTAAACCCTAAACCCTAAACCCTAAACCCTAAACCCTAAACCCTAAACCCTAAACCCGAATTGGCAGAACTGAGTGAAGCACTGACTCGCGGATCGAAGACTTTCGCGAGTTCTGTGAAATCGGACAGGTTGTCGCCTTCGCTGAATGAGCATTCAGTCTCAGTGCATTTTAGGGTTTTAGGGTTTTAGGGTTTAGGGTTTAGGGTTTCGGGTTTAGGGTTTAGGGTTTGTATAGAAGGGCTCCCCAATTTAGGGCCCATATATTCAGGGATCATGTAGCTACCCCAAGAACTAGGGGCTTAGGAAGATTGGGGCTTGCCTCTGCCCTAAGGCCACCAAGTCACTGTTCACAGAGGCCACATTGAAGACCTTAGTTGTCCAGTAACCTGGAGGAACTAAGACCCTAAACCCTAAACCCTAAACCCAAAAAGGGTAAAGGTTGCCTACTCTACTACCAAGGCACTATGAAGATGTGCACGGCGGCGAAGAGTAGCACCGGCCACAGGGGCTCCATGATCTTCCTGTGGCACAACTTCGGGTTCAGGGCTTAGGGTTCAGGATTTAATTAGGGTTCAGGGTTTTAGGGTTTTAGGGTTTTAGGGTTTTAGGGTTTTGGGGGTTTTAGGGTTTTTTAGGGTTTTTTAGGGTTTTGGGGGTTTTGGGGTTTTAAGGGTTTTTAGGGTTTTTAGGGTTTGGAGGGGCTTTAGGGTTTTAGGGTTTTAGGGTTTTAGGGTTTTAGGGTTGTAGGGTTTTGGGGTTTGGGGTTTGGGGTTTAGGGTTTAGGGGGTTTAGGGTTTAGGGCTCCGTTCTTCGTGAAACGCACCTTGTGACGGACCAATTCGGGGCCAGAACCATCAACAGCCACAAGTACCTGAAGTTGTTCAGATCACTGATGCTCCCGATCAAGAGGCAGAGAGCAAATTGCCCTCAGGCCACAGAATATGAAAAATTTGCAAGTATGGAACACTGGCGGTATCTGCATATTCAAAGTGACGTCAGCCCGAGCGGCGCTGCAGGAATAACACTTTCAGAACTCATAACTTCAACACTTCAGAACACTGCCACGGTCACTGCGGTAAGAACGTGACGACGTTGAATGCGGAAGACACGACCTGTGTTCGGCAAATTCACATAAAAATGCAGCTCAGCTGCAAGCAAAACGATGTTTCCAAGGAAAACGCCACATGCAGAGTCCGAACGTACGAAGGGCTCCGACAGCAGGCGTTGGCTGCAGGTCTGCCACAAGAATGGATGCCTGACAAGTGATGCTAGGGCTTAACACCTGTTCTCTACAACTGTTTTCATGCCAGGCACTGCCTGCTGCATGCCAAACATGGCTTGCTTGATGAATCCTGCGTGCTGTGTACATTCCCTTATCACCTGAAACGAAAGTGGCGCACGAGCCCTAATGCTGCTAAGTTGTCAATACACCACATGGCGCTTCAGCAAGTGTCCCGATGTGAAGCCCCAAAGCTGACCTCAGGAAGGGCTCTGCGCTGCGTTGCCGCGCCGCTGCGCAAGTGCTGAAGCCGAGGTGGCGAAGCGGCCACAAACCTTTGGTGGTGAACTCCGGATCTCTGACCCTGGAGTTCACATGCCCATGATCCAACACGCACACGACATACACACCACTGCATGAAGCCAATCCGTACCCAACAAAATCCGAACGAAAAAGCAAACGAAAATTGTGTAGGAGCCCACTCGAATTGGCAGCATGTGTTAGGGGTACCAGTGCATGAGAAATTCCCTCCGATTCAGGAACAAGCTTGATACCTTTACACAGCTTCATATTGAACCTGTGTCGAAGGAGCTTCGACAAAGCAAAAAATGACAAGGCGACGTTAACGACCCGCCCCGGGAGTAAAAATCGTCCAAGCTGCGTGGCACGTGGATCTTGCGCACCTCATGCAGACATTCACAGCCCGTCGTCTTCTCCGTTTTGCACATCACTGCAAAGTTCGCCACATCTAAGAACATAGGCACATCGCGTGATCGTTGTCTTCATCCCTATGTCGCTGCTCGAGAACACCACAAGCTACAAACGCAGTTTAACAAGTCCCCGTGGTACTTCGTAGGGATATGAGGGAATGAGGCCCCAAAATATATGTGTGTATATATATATACATATATATATATATATAAATATACATATGTATGTATATATGTATATATACATACACTTTAAGGGAGTATATAGGGCCCTCATTCCCTCATTCCCTCATTCCCTACTAAGCCAGAAGCTGCCTGGTGGGCCATCGGATGGCCTAAGGAGCTGCCGACGACATGCCTTCAGTGTCAGTTTCCGGTGCACAAGAGCTTCAACATATTGTGAGTAGTAAAACGGTGTACATCAATTGGGGTGTTCCCCCTTATACGAACAGTCCTTAACAGGGATTGAAATTGGGGGTACTATAAGCCCCATTAAGGACTGCTAGGATAAGGGGGAACATCCCAATGCATCAATGCCATCCAGCAGCGACGAAGACGCTGACTAACAGCAAGCATGGCAACAAATTCCTGACCATTTTGGCCATCTCTCCTAAAGGAACACAAGCCCATGGATTGGCACGGAATGAACATACCGATCTTCTCGAGACTTCGCAAGTCGGTGCGACACAATCATGCATTCAACTGTCATCTGTCTACTCAGGCTTTCCAATCTGGTTTGTACTAGCATGCTCACCTGCCTTCAAATGACGCTTGGGCCGCAATGGAACTTGGACGTTGGCTTCCCCCGACTATGTTGAAGAAACGATACAAGTTGTCGAGTCATGGGGTACACTGGTAGGATGGTGCAGAGTAGCATGCGTCATCAGAGATTCTTGGAAGGTTGTGGAACGTGTGCGCTTGTTTGTCGGCTCCAAGAACTCGCGGAGGTCCGGAGGCTGCGACATATAGGGCTCGTGGTTTAAGGTGCTGGGTTCACGGTGTAGGCACTTTAGATATTGCTTCTGGAGTCTGAGTTGTCCTGGGAACAAGAATAGAGTATCATAGCCCTTTGGGCCTGTAGATCATAGAGACACATTAGACATGAGCTTAATAGTGTATATAGCAGTCTTGTCTTATACTATTATTGTGCTACCGTAGCTGAGCCGTGTAGTCTTACCAGCGGTAATAATACAACATCACAAGGAGGATTTTCTTGCGAGATTAGGCCGAGGCGGGGCGTGCTTGCGTGCATGCTATCACCTTGCCTGCTCCCAGCTACCTGAGATACCTGCTAAGGCGAGGATGGGGCTCAAGATAGCCCTAAACCCTAAACCTTAAACCCCAAAACGTAGACCCTAAACCCTAAATTGCATGCCTGATCCGAAGCTGGAACAGCTTTTTGTTCACGCCCACCAGCGCGGCAGGCGAAAGGGAGAGGTCTCGTTGCCGCTCGAACCTGGCAGGGTCTCATAAAGCAGCAGTGGGACCTAGCACCACGCACGGCCCAAAGACAAAGAATACGAGTTCGACACTCCACTTCCCCGGCAGCATCGCCACAACATGTTCTGCAAAATCATCGGCCACAACAATGCTGGCCTTGAGTGCCTGCTAAGCCTGCAAGTTTAGGGTTTAGGGTTTAGGGTTTGGGGTTTAGGGTTAGGTTTAAGTTTTAGGGCCACCCTGACGCCATGACACCTTGTCTAACTTCGCCCAGCCCCGGCCGCACCTCTGCGTCTGGACAAGGGCTCGAGCAATACTGACTCAAGCCGGTCAACCTGCCGAGGAGCGTAGATGGGATAGCGACAGCGACACCATTAGAGCCAACCTCTGTGGGAGTTTTCGAATATAAGGGACCCTTATAGTAGTCCCCAAAGAGTAGGATTTCCAAATAATGAGGACCCCAAGAGGTACTCCTAATTTCCGGAAACAGGCACCAGAGTATGGCTACCACTTCCTGTACATCTAGATACATCATAGCACATCTAACAGGCGGCCCCTTGCCGCGCCAAGCAAGTGCAGTACTTGCCCCTCAACTGAACCCCAACAGCAAAGCCACCCTAAGAGAGCAGAATTGAGAGAACTAAGCTGCGGCCCCCAAAAACGTTTTGGCACTCTGTACAAAGCCACGGGTGCAGCCGCGGCTCGGGGGACTTCTGGCCCTCGGCTCTGCAGCGTTTTGAATTTCTTGGCTCCGAGCTTGCGGGCGTTTTGCCGTATTCTTTGCAATGAACGGGGAGCGTTGTCACATCAACGCAGACCCCCGAGACACTAAAGACGGAGACTGGAGATGCTTCAGCTAGTTTCAAGTGAAACACACAACCGGAACTAAAGCAGCTGTCTAACGTTGTCTGCAATGCATGAGCCTGGGCAATGGAACCTCTCAGCAATACTCAAAGGTGGGGGGTTCGAAAACAACCGCTTTTGGGTCAGAAATTTCAAGAGTCAAACCTCACCACCCGACGGGCCCAAAGGGTTTTCGGAGGGCTCTTTAAAGGGCTGGGGGGCCAGGGATCGGCGCCCTGCCCTCTCAGACGGTCATCCTATGCCATGACTGTGTTTTAGGGTTTAGGGTTTAGGGTTTAGGGTTTAGGGTTTAGGGTTTAGGGTTTAGGGTTTAGGGTTCCCTTCCTGGGGCCGCAGGCTGCTTAGGTCGGCTGACTAAGTGCGAAGCTTGTGTTCCTCCTCAGGACGCCGACGTCGCAGCAGGCACGGCCTCAGATCGCCGTGCTCGACGCTCTCCATGCTTTCCTCGAGAGCCCCCACCTGACTCATGGTTGGGATAGTATTACAAATGTTAAACTTATATTCCTTATTGGGTTTAAGTACCCTTTAAACATGTACTATTTTTCCCAACTATGACAAAGCCACCAAGGCTGTATAGTGTCCTTGGAAGGAGCTGTGGGCATTGTCCAAGGCTGTCTTGATGCATTGGCGAACAAAGCGGTTTACTGCTGGGAAGCCACCCTCTGTAGCTTGGACACAGGCGTCAATGTTAATCTTGTCCTGTGGCCTTGAGGCCTGCGCGTCCTCCATCCGGATGCTCGCCAGCTTCTTCGCCAAGACCAGAACCATGTCGACACTGGCCGTGCCTTGCTGCAGCACGCCTGTAGGGGTGCACAAGAGAAGCCCCTGGTGGTCCGCATGCTGCTTTGCCAGGCGAAAGGTCTGAAAGACCTCAAAGAGGCACCAGGACCTCTGCAAGGGCTCGGCGCCCGCATCCAAGACCATGGCGGTGCCTCGACAGCTCGGGCTCAAGAGGGCCAAGCCAAAGGAGGAGTCCATGGGATCCCCACCACCCAGCTCATCCTCCACCGCCCACTGGTTGTTGCTAAAAGAGCAGACCCACAAGGCGATCTTTCGCCAGTCGGTCTTCGTGTCGCCTAAGGCGCGGATGCTCTGCACGAAGTCCGCGAAGGGCATGCTCCAGCAGTGCGACACAAACCAAGCCACCTGCGCAGGGCCCACGAGCTCTGCGTACGAAAGCTTGTGGGATGCTGTGAGTGGCATCAACAGGTTGTAGCCCACGTAGTGCATGGTCCGTCTCCGAATGAACGACTGGAAGTACTCGTACAGAGCCACAATTTTCTCTGCGTGAATCGCCCGCGCAGGCCCTCGCTCGGCTGCTGCGGGCTGGGGATTTGCATGCAGGATCCTCTCATGAAACTGCGTTAGGCGTCGGGTTAGTGGGACGGAAGCAAGCCCGTTACGTCGCTGGCGCAGGGTGACTGCAACGCATAAGGCCAATGCGATCGCCAAGCCAAGCAGAAACCACCACAAGCAGAGGTCCACCTCTGCTTCCCAACCCAGGACAAGTTGCCAGACCAGCCAGATGTTGCACGTGACAAGAATGACAGCAGGCAGTGCCAACGGCAGGCTACCGAAGCTGCTGCACCAAAGGCTACAGGGAAAACAGAGCCTCAGCGCACCACGGGAAGACTCGATGTCGGCCGCAAGCCGTTCTTTGCTGTGTCTGTCCAACAGCCAGAGCTCATCACTGTTTCGAACCACAGCCCTGAAGATTCCCTTGCACTCTTCCACTGCGGGGTGGCCGGTACCCGTGAGCCGCACCTGCAACGGAAGCCCAAACCAGTTGCACATGCCGTGCGCGCCCCACGCCTTCACCACAACCCTCCCTTCATCGACGAAAAGGTCCTGAATGGGCAGAGGACCAAAGCCGAGCAGCCTTGGCAGAAGCATACACAAGAAGACCAGGCCCATGATCAGCAAGCCATTCCAAAGAAACAGCACGTTTTGGATCACGCAGGAGTCAGAGCCAAAGCTTCCCCTTGTGGACGTGTAGCCAGATGGGCAGGGCTGGCAAAGACCGAAGGCTTCATATTCACCGGCTTCACATGCCTGGCATGCCTCTCCATTCACGGGCATCGAGCCATTGTTGCAAGTAAAGCAGGCGGACATCCCTGGGTTTGTGGCGATCCACCCCGGCGCGCAAGTCACACACTCACTGCGCCCCGGCTCGGCGGCAAAGCGCCCAGGCGGGCAACTGTTGCAAGTCTCCTCAGCTTGCCGCTGGTCCTGGGCGGTGCCAAGAGGGCAAGCCTTGCAGTCAATGACACCATACTTCCCGCGCACGAAATGGCTTCCAGGCGGGCACCCCTGCTGGTTATCCTTCGGATTCAGGCACCGCGGGTCCAGAGACCAATTCTTTGGGTCACAAGGGCGGATCAGCTCATCCACCAAGACACAAGCTTCGTCCAAGGCTTGCCCGGAAGGAATGCCTCCTCTCACGGCCCGTAGCAGCGCGATCCTTATGGGCTTCAGCTCCTCCAGGCTCGAATACTCGGGGAGGGGCTCGTTGGGGTACTGTGCCGGGATGGCATTCCTCAGGGCCTCCGTAGCAGGCTGCCAGAAGTATCTCGACTCGGCCAAGTTCTGGCCTTCGCTGGTCCAGGGGGAGGGCATCCGGGTTCGCTTCATGCCATTCGCCTGGGAGATCCAGGGCTGCGTGCTATTCACCAACTCTCGGATGATGCCTAAACTGAACTTGGAACCCTAGAAAAAAAATATATATATATGTTTGAATATATATATATATATATGAGAGAGGGACCTTTATGTACTATGTTGCCACTGTTCTTTTCTTTCTATATTAATTATAAGAATCATTTAAATAATTGAGTAAATTAAGTGAGCTCAAGAATTCAATTAGTTCAAATGTTTGAATTCTTTGAATTCTTGGGGAGGCCCAAGAATTCAAAGAATTCAAATGTTTGAATTCTTTGAATTTTTGGGCCTCCCCAAGAATTCAAAGAATTCAAATGTTTGAAATCTTTAATCCCGTGCCCTCAGCCAGACCATTTAAATAATTCAAAGAATTCAAAGAATTCAAAGAATTCAAATGTTTGAATTCTTTGAATTCTTGGGGAGGCCCAAGAATTCAAGGAATTCAAATGTTTGAATTCTTTGAATTCTTGGGCCTCCCCAAGAATTCAAAGAATTCAAATAATTGAATTCTTTGAATTCCGTGCCCTCAGCCAGACCATTTAAATAATTCAAAGAATCTAAAGAATTCAAAGAATTCAAATGTTTGAATTCTTTGAATTCTTGGGGAGGCCCAAGAATTCAAAGAATTCAAATGTTTGAATTCTTTGAATTCTTGGGCCTCCCCAAGAATTCAAAGAATTCAAATAATTGAATTCTTTGAATTCCGTGCCCTCAGCCAGACCATTTAAATAATTCAAGAATTCAAAGAATTCAAACATTTGAATTTGAATTCTTTGAATTCTTGGGGGCCTCCCCAAGAATTCAAAGAATTCAAAGAATTCAAATTTGAATTCTTTGAATTCTTTGAATTCTTTGAATTATTTAAATGGTCTGGCTGAGGGCACGGGATTAAAGATTTCAAACATTTGAATTCTTTGAATTCTTGGGGAGGCCCAAGAATTCAAAGAATTCAAACATTTGGAATTCTTTGATTATTTAAAGGGTCTGGCTGAGGCACGGGATTAAAGATTCAAACATTTGAATTCTTTGAATTCTTTGAATTCTTTGAATTCTTTGAATTCTTGGGCCTCCCAAGAATTCAAAGAATTCAAAATTTGAATTCTTTGAATTCTTTGATTCAATTCTTTGAATTCTTTGAATTCTTGGGCCTCCCCAAGAATTCAAAGAATTCAAACATTTGAATTCTTTGAATTCTTTGAATTCTTGGGCCTCCCCAAGAATTCAAAGAATTCTAACATTTGAATTCTTTGAATTCCGTGCCCTCAGCCAGACCATTTAAATAATTCAAAGAATCTAAAGAATTCAAAGAATTCAAATATTTGAATTCTTTGAATTCTTGGGGAGGCCCAAGAATTCAAGGAATTCAAACATTTGAATTCTTTGAATTCTTGGGGGCCTCCCCAAGAATTCAAAAAATTCAAACATTTGAATTCTTTGAATTCTTTGAATTCTTTGAATTATTTAAATGGTCTGGCTGAGGGCACGGGATTAAAGATTTCAAACATTTGAATTCTTTGAATTCTTTGAATTCTTTGAATTATTTAAATGGTCTGGCTGAGGACACGGGATTAAAGATTTCAAACGTTTGAATTCTTTGAATTCTTGGGCCTCCCCAAGAATTCAAAGAATTCAAACATTTGAATTCTTTGAATTCTTTGAATTCTTTAAATTATTTAAATGGTCTGGCTGCGGGCTCGGGATTAAAGACAACAAACAATTGAATTCTTTGAATTCTTTGAATTCTTCGAATTATTTAAATGGTCTGGCTGAGGGCACGGGATTAAAGATTTCAAACATTTGAATTCTTTGAATTCTTGAGCACAAGAACTTAATTAATTGAACTAATTTCTTGTCTGCTTGAAACAGAAACGTGTAGTTAACAAATCCATTATGTACACCATATTTGATTTTTAATTCTTGTCAATGTCCTAAAGGACTACGTCGAGAAAAATGTTTAGTCTTACATGAATAAGAAATAAAACATGATATATAAGTCATTTTCATCTACATAATCATAAACGCAATATTTAAAATAATGCTTTCTTGTCGTTGTGCATCAACTCGGAGTGCTGCTATCGGCCTTCGGGAAAGCAGAGTACTGACATCGGTCTCTGAACACGGTGGTACTGTTATCGGTCCACCGTCTCCCCCATCCTTCGTTTTATTATATCTCGCCAACTTCATATTTAGACACGGTGGGACTGTTATCGGTCCACTGTGTCTAATGCTATAGAGTTTATATTTGTTTGTGTGACTGTTTTCATATGGTTCAAGTTTTCATACCAAAGCAAGAATAACTCGTCAGCTTTTGTTCTCAAGATGAAAGCGGATGGATAATGTCTGCTTCAAATAGTAAAATCACAAGTTCGTGTTCTTAAGATCATCTTTTTTTTATGTCAAGAGCCAAATCGCAACACCCTTGGTTTCTAAGATTGGAGGAGGGTCGGTTGTGGGGGCGGTGGGGGTGCAAAACAACAGACGGGATACCAGATTTTGTTTTTCTAGAAGGAGTAGAAACAACAACCTCATACGAGAGGGAGGGGTGCTGAAAGATGAGACGGAGCACAAGATTTTATTTCTACTACTAGTACTTAAAACAAAACCCTCCTGGGGTTGTTGGG
Source organism: Symbiodinium natans (assembly GCA_905221605.1). Classification (NCBI taxonomy): domain Eukaryota; class Dinophyceae; order Suessiales; family Symbiodiniaceae; genus Symbiodinium; species Symbiodinium natans. The sequence continues at coordinate 27,585 of CAJNDS010002807.1, read as the reverse complement.
TGGGCTGAGGGGTGCAGAACAACAGACAAGGCACCAAATGTTACTTCTTTTAACAGAACAGTACAAGAAACAACAACATCAGAAGTAGCCATGTGGTTAGAACCACAGGCCCCTTACACTCCTACACGCCTTGCACTCCTTACATCCTCTCACCCCTCTTACACCCTTACACCCCTTACACCCCTTAGACCCCTTATACCCCTTACACCCCTTACACTTCCTACACGCTTTACACCCCTTACACTCCTTACACCCCTTACACGCCTTACACCCCTTACACCCCTTGCACGCCTTACACCCCTTACACTCCTTACAGACCTTACACGCCTTGCACCTCTTACGCCCCTTACACGCCTTACACGCCTCGTACCCTCTTTTACACACCTTGCACGCCTTACACGCCTGCACCCGTGCAGCCCTTACAACCCTTACACCCATTTACACCTCTTACACCCCTTGCGCTTCTTACACTCCTTACACCTCTTATACCCCCTACACCCCTATCCCCCTCTTCTATCCCTTGCACTTATTATGCCCCCAAGGCCACCTGCGCCCCTTACACCCCTTGCACCAATACAATAAGGTCTACAAGAATGTACCCCTCATATCGTAAACCTCCACATGCACCAACTATTAACCCCTCCTCAATATGAACTTGAGGGCGAGGTTATTGTCGTTGTTGGTATTGTTCCCGTGTTGGTCGTAGTGGTGGTCCTGGTCGTAGTGGTCTTCACGGTGGCGGTGATGATGGTGGTCGTGGTGGTCGTTGTTGTCGTTGCGGCCGTCGTGGCTGTCGCTTATTTCTTTGGCTGCAGAAATCACGTGTGAAATTACAGGCTAACCCTTGCCTCTAAGGTGCGAGAACTCGCGAAGACTGAAGATCCATATGGCTACTGGCTACTGGGAGCCAGCGTAAGAATGTTCAAAAGGTGCTGAGAAGGCTTTTTGTCCTCTTAGTTTTAAAAAGTCATGTTTTTCTTTCAGGCGTAGTTTGCTCTTAAACTCTGGAACACCCAGACCTGGAACCTTAAACTCAACGCCTTAAACCTGTAACCTTAAACTTTAAACCTTTAAGCAATGAAAAATATGAAATATACTTATATTAGTACGGGTGGCAAATGTAATTATTTCTTTATTTTGGATATTACTCACAACATTAAACAAAAGAGAATAGAATCTCAATAGAAATTATTTAATGCTTAGGGTTTGAGGTTTGAGGTTTGGGGTTTAGTGTTTTAAGTTTAAGTTTTCATGTTTGAATTTAGAATGCCATGAACATTGAGACTAAAAGCCGTCATGAAGTCTAGTAACCTCGAGTAGATTAAGACAAGCTCTGAGATCTGCATGTGTATGAAGTTTGTATCGGCTGAAGTGTTTGAATGTGTTGCGTCATTCGCTTTTTTGCACAATCTAGATGGTATGTCAAGAACGAATGCATGAATGATGAGCTGTATACTCAAGTGAGTCGTGTACTTCCTGACCGTGCGGTTTTACTACACGCTGAAGGCCTGTCTCTTTTTGCGCAGCTACTGCATAATGAGTCTACCTACTCCACCGCTTCTTTGCAAGCACAATGGGCAAGAACAAGCCATCTCCGCATACCAGGATGACGAAAAATTTTCGGGCTATGGCCACGCCTTCCAAGCGGAACCGCAAGCAATGAAGCGCTACACGCGGAGATTAATTCGTGGTCCAAGACCACAAATTCTTTACATCGCTCAGCTTTAAGCTTAAAGTTGCGATATTATCTGTACATCAAGAGACTGTCTCACTATTTAGCATCTTGTTTTCCTTTGTCTCACATTACTACGGAAACCGTTCTTCTTGCTAGGTCTTTACATGCTTCACTTTGGTCAGATGATGAATGGAAAGCATGGTGTTCTGACCAAGATTCGGAGAGTTGTCGCAAGAAAGCTTGTCTTCCTCTTGTTGATGCCTTCACGCATGAAAAGTCTTTAGTACAAGCGTGGTTGTTTAAGAAGCCTTCTGCAAAGCAGAAGAATTCTGTGAATCAAAGAAAACTGACGCCGCTGTCTGTTCCACGAAAGCACACGATGACTACTTCTGGCGTGAAACGCCAGAAACAGTGATGTCGTCAGTCGCTAAGCGAGCACGGCTCTCGTAAAATTTTATTCTGACAACTGCTTCTGAGCAAAAAGTAAAAGAAACCAATTGTTATGCTCTCCACCAGCATAATAGCACAAAAATGTTTGATGATGCTGCGTTTGTGTTTGAGGTTAAACTTAGTGTTATCCTTTACTTGGTATGTTTTTATATTTTAATTTTGCGATCGCGGTATATGCATTCGTTGTCATGTGATTAGCCTGTCAGTGAAAACCTAAGTAATATAACATTTTTGTGTGTATGCGTGTCTGCGCATTCATGATATCAGGCAATAAACATTTCGCAGTCAGCTCTCACGTATGTCTTGATGATAAAGGATGTAGTTTTACAAGAGATTAAAAATACATGAATATAAGACACAGTCGACTGATCCAGGCCATCAACGTGCATCTAGAGCGGTGCCATCATAAAGCTTTAATATTCAGCTGTATATATGCGAGTTGCATGCACCTGGTGGTTGGCTGCTATCAATCCTGCGCAAGCTGTTTCTGCTCATAACTTTAGCGGCGAGCTAGTCTCATCACTCTGCATAGTTTTTGTCAGCTATGCGTTGCCCGGTTTGCCGTGAGGAAGCTCTGACTTATGTACGCTTCTGAGCTTTGTTAACGTTTGTTGCAGCGCTGCTTTCTGTGCAGACGCCGGAAACATTTCTTTTTTGGAGGTTCGTGTGTTCGGAGCACGTGGCGACGAAGAGTGTCCTATTTGTTTCGAGGCGGACTGTATAATAAATAAAGACAGTTTAAGGAGTTTGAATTTGCTGAAGGTCAAGGAAGAGCTGACCGCGCTGTACCCGTGCGGTCACTCCTACTGCGGGCGCTGCGTCGCCCAGCTCGAGGTTCCTTTTGACTTCATGTTGATGCATAGCTTCTATAATTATATTAGTTCTTGAATTTGTGTATGTTAATTTTCGAAAACTGTATCGCTATATTTTCCTTACTACACCTGACCTCGTATAAACAATTAATGTTGTGTCTTACTAAAGAGAACAATGGTTTATCTTAAATATAAATTCGGCAGGGCCACGACGCAACTGGCTACGACCTGAGGTTTTCATCAGTGGAATTACATCTCAGCATAACAGTCTCTTGACAAGGTCATCAAGCCGATCCCGCAGACGCGCAAGACGCCGGACAGCCTAATGCAAATGCAAAATAACACATTTGACTTTTACAGCTTTACATTATGTTGTCAAGCTTTGTCGTTTATGCTGCTCAGATTAACGAACTGCTGATGGAGGACGAGGTCGTGCTCTTAGACGTGATCATGAATTTTTTATTTTGCGTGTAATGATGCTAAGCTTCCAGCAGGTTTGGATCGATACCGGCCGGAAACTCAGATTTAGTTGTTCTTGGAGCTTCAGCTGAATATAAAAATTTTCAGATCAGGTGCGCCTCCGAACTTTGATGACTTCGGCAGATTCATAGAAGCCGAGGCCGATTTTTTTTGAGATACCCGTCTTGTGCGCTCGATGAAAGATGTTTTGGGTGTTTTGTTTCTGTCTTGCAATTTAGGTCCTTCAATTCTGGATCGACGACCAGGCCGGACATCTTTTTGTCACACATCTAATGTAAGCTAAGTAAACTTCATGTTATTGTATTGTTGCAGGCGTGCAGAAATTTTAGTTGCAAACGGACTTCGGCAAAGATGTTAAGCAATAGCATTGTTAGCATCATCTGCTTCAAGCATTATGTGTTAAGGAGTCAAGAGGTTTTTCTTATTCTTTATTTGCAAATGTTCCACGTTAAGTGTACATCAGGTGCCGGGCGACAACGGTCAGATTCTTAGATTCGCGTCTACTTTGCGTGTAATTGGATATAGTATTGTTTCGACGAGGCTTCTTGATCGCCGGTGACCAGAACCTCCCTCCTGCCGAAGAACAGGCGCCAGCATATATAGACCTTGCTTAAGACTTTGTTCTTCTTTTTAACCCTAAACCCTAAACCCTAAACCATAAACCCGACACCTTAAACCCTAAACCCTAAATCCTAAACCCTTAACCCTAACCCCTCAACCCCTAAACCCCTAAACCCTAAACCCTGAACCCTTAACCCTCCTAACCTTAATCTCTATACCTCCTAACACCTATGGCCGCGGCTCAAAGGCCAAGCTTGTAATAAGCTCCCGGGGGCTCACTGCGCGACAGAGGTATGTAAGGCATGCAATACATCGATTGAAAGGATTTCACAAGTTTAGGATGTTGGAGTTGTAGATCTTATATCAAGTACTCAAATTTGGGGGTTAAGAGGGCTTAGGGTTTGGGGTTAGGGATTTTATATTTCGGTTTATAAGAGTTTGGAGTTTAGGGTGAAATCCTAAACCCTAAACCTTTAACCCTACACCTTTTTATTTTGCAGAACTCATCACATGGATGAGATTGCGAGCACGAAGCCGCAGCCGTGGGAGCGAAAAATGCAGTCGCACCGCAGCCCTAAACCCTAATTAAATCTGCCGCCAGAGCATGGTTACGGTTTAGGTTTTTACCCTACGTTCCGAATCCTTATAAACTCAATTAAAAAAATTCGGAGATCGTAAACCCTTATAAACCCCAATATGACACCTCTAAATCTTAGCCCTAAACCCTTTTAGATTCAGATACCCTTAAACTCTTGGTTTAGGTTTCAGGGTTTAGGGATTTGCCAGGCGACAAAAATGAAAACAAATCTGGACCGATTAGGGCTTAGGGTATATGACTAAGTTAGGCTTATACATTTCGGGCTAAACTATTATAACTTTATTCTATAATGCTTTTAATATTTGTATTAGTTTTTTCATTGCACACATGAAACCTAAGCAAAAAGAACCCGAAAGGTCTCAGGCTCATATATATATATATATTTTTTTTTGCTGTTTCTTAGGAATTACAAGTACCCAAAAGTTAAAAACTATTTCCAAGCACCCCTAAGATGCGCCAGCCCTCAATCTGCCTGCGGCACTCCGCGCTCACCGAGGTGTTCAAGGCAAGGAGGTGGTCGGGGAGGCAGTCTGGATGAGGATAGTTGCCCTCCGGCTTGGGTATCATGAGGCCGCTGCCCCCCTGAAAGGTGAAGCCACGTGGCATCGTGGCAAAACGGATCTCGCTGCAGAGGGTGGAGAACAAGGTGTAGTTGGTGGAATAGAAGTGCTTGCCATACTTTGTCCAAACGCTCCCGAGTTTCGCAGGAGAGCACTTGGCAAGCCCCCGAATGCAAAAAGGAGTCGCCACCCAGCGCGAAGGTGTGGTCCTTGCACTCTTCCTGGCTTCGATTTTCGAAGCGAGCCAGCAACTTGCACTGGCTAAGAACCTCATCCTTGCAGCTCTCTTGCTCGGACATGAGCTCACATCGGCCAACCCTCTCCTCAAGACCATTGGCGATGAAAAAGCCAGTCAAGCGCCCGGAGGAAAGCTCGTAGTTGTAGTTTGAGAGCGGCTTCACGTCTGGCGGCGCCAGTGGGTTGATGGGGCCAAGCACGGCTTCCAGCGCCGCGCTCTGGTTGGAGCTGCCTAGCCAGTAGTCTCCGCCACCAATGGATCCCAAGCAACCCTTCTGCACCATGGGCTTCCAAAAGCTCTCCACAACTTCGGTTCCCATGCGCAGGCCGCAAGTCCGCGCCCTTGCCGCACCTGAACCCGTGGTGCTCAAGAGAGCTCCACCCATACCCTGGAGCATCAGCAGGAAGAACTTGGCGTCCTCGTCCCAGTCAGAATTCGCCAGCAGGCCCGCTTGTCCCGTTGCAGCTTTAATCTTGCAAGCGTATGACACCAAGTCCTCCCATGTCCAGTCGTCGAGTTCGAAGGGAGGTGGCAGTTTGAGTCCTAGCCGCTTCAGAGTCGTGACATTGAAGCCAAGCAGCCGCGTGTCAGCGGCAAACGGAATGCCCATCCACTTGGAATCAAAGTTGTACATGTAGTTTGCCACACGCAGGAAGTCGTCTTGATAACGCTTCAGCTTGTGCTGCAATTCGAACTCTAGGAACTGGTTGAGGGGTAACGCCCGATCTTCGGCAATGCGTCGCGGGAATGGGTTGTCGCCATTGAGAATCACGTTAGGACAAGGTTCTCCCTCTTCGCAGATTCTTGCCGAGCCACATCCGTCCCAGCCTTTGTTCGAAACCTTTACGCAGAACTGAGTCAGGTGGTCCACGAAGAGCGTGTAGAGCGCTCCACGGAGGTTGGCGCCCACAGCCGCGTCAGCAGCCGTTTCAGAAAAGGGCTGCCACAGGTCGAGCCACATCTTTCGGCCACAGCCCTCCCCAAGCGTGTACTCGGTTGCATGCGGGTAGAAGTAGCGGTAGCCATTCGGTTTTCCTGGCTCCTCCCAGGGCAACGCCTTGAAGCGGTCTGCGAGGTCCAGTTTCTGCCATCCGGGATCCCCTGCATGCCCAAACGACTGGTCCCCGATCCACGCGAGCCAATCCACACCCTCCGCAAGAAGAAATAAGGATGACACCACTAACCAGAAGCTGACCATGCTGCACCTTTAGGCAGCTTTTATGAGCGCTGCAAGCCGAAAAACACAAGGACACGTGGCCGCGAACTTCACCCAAAAGTCAGAGCAATCGACAAGGACCCCATGGTTCCTAAACCAAACATGTCGGGCCTGCAGGTGGCGCAAGCAGCCCGAGCGCCCAAAGCCTGCATAACCTTGGCCAGGCAGAAGAGAAGGCATATAGAGGTTTACGAAATAGGGGAACCCAATTTAGACCCCCAAAATAGTAGGGTTCCCATATAAAAACAGAAGGTACCCCCCTAAGTTAGGAACCCCAGGTTGGGCTATTCCTTACATACACTCAACTTTTACTCTACGAGGGTCAAACCGTGCCCCAGGATGGAGGGAACCTGGGTTGGACGTGGGTGGTGGAGGGGGGGGGGGGAGGGGGGAGGGGGGAGGGGGGAGAGGGGGAGGGGGGGGGAGGGGGCGGAGGAGGGGGGGGGGGAAACATAGTAGAAAGACTGGATATGCAAAAACCTGGCTTAAATAAAACGACGCGTGTTGGCAAAGGGCAAAGGCATCAGGTTGCCTCGCAACAAATGCCAGCTGTGGGGTTTGAGCCCACGCCCTTGCAGACTGGTGCCTGACGCCAGCGTTTTAGACCACTCGGCCAAACTGTCCGTGGCAAGCAAACAAACAACTCTCCGCGGCAGCTGCAGCTCAAAAGAAAAGTCAGGGTGCACTTTGGTGTCTCAGCTTTCTTCTCTGGAAGAAGTGGAGTTGTTTTTGCCAAAGGTACCAAGTGCTTCCACAGCTCAGTTGGTTTCGTGGGGCTGCTAACCTGAGAAAGGTCGGGAAATCGAGCCTCTCTGGGGGCGATGTGAAAGAAAAAGAGGAAAAGGAGTAAGAAAAATAAATCAAAAAGGAAAAACAAAAACAAGATTTCGAAAAATGATACAAAAAAAAGAGGATGAAAAGAAAAAGGAGAAAAACAAACAGGAAAATAAGAAAAAAAGAAACAATAAAGAATGAAAAAGAGGAAAAAGAGGTTGAAAAAAACAAAAGAAAAATGACAAGATAAAAATAGAAAAGGAGAAAAAATATATGAAGAAAAAAGAGGAAAAGAAAAAAGACACAAAGAGAAAAAGAGAAAACGAGAACAAGAGAAAAAGAGAAAAAGAGAAAACGAGAACAAGAGAAAAAGATAAAACGAGAAAACGAGAACAAGAGAAAAAGATAAAACGAGAAAAAGAGTGAAAAATAAAAGAAAACAAGAAAAGAAAAAGAAAGAGAGAGACAGAGAGAGAAAGAGAGGAAGAGAGGGAGGAAGAGAAAGAGAAAGAGACAGAGACAGAGACAGAGAAAGAGAAAGAGAAAGAGAAAGCGAAAGCGAAAGAGAAAGAGAAAGAGAAAGAGAGAGGGAGAGGGGAGCTTGGCCAAACTGTGCATGGCCAAGCAAGCAGGCAGTCCGGCTGCTCAACTGTTGGCTTTGACAAAAGTCAACTTGTGTTTGCATGAGATATTATGAAGTGCTTCCATAGCTCAGTTGGTTAGAGCGTGAGGCTGTTAACCTCAAGGTCGGGAGTTCGAGCCTCCCTGGGAGCGATGTTTCCACTGCATAATATCCAGTCAAAAAGCAGAAAGGTGAGAGAGAGAACAGAAAGAGAGAAACAATGAAAATGATAGAAACAGAAGAAAAAGATAGAAACAAAGAAGAAGATAGAAACAAGGAGAAAGAGAGCAAAGGAAGAAGAGAGAGTGGGCCGAGCATCCAAAACTTTTCTTTCGGCTCGGAAAAAGACTTGCTGCTAACTACTGCTACTAAGTGAACACCTCCAGGCAGAATAGAGCCGGAGGGTCCTTTCCTTTTACTAGTGTGGCCCCCGACAGTTGGGGCATCCTCTGTGGCAGCCCATGGACCTCCATTAGACCTTACAGGACCCTATAAGACTCTTGCATGACTTGCAGCCGTCCGGGGTTCCGGCAGACTTTGCCAGCGGGCCCACTGCGGCATCCACATATCGGGCTTTACAAAATCGGAAGAAAGAGTCGCACACTGCTTTGCAGTCTTAGACAATAAGGGCTCTATGGGTCCCACGCTAAGAGGGTCACGTGCGGTAGCATAGTTTAAGTTGAACGAGGTTGTCAGGCGTTAGCATGGGGGCCTGCATGCTGGAACAGGGCTTGGTGCAAAAACGATATATTCACTACTCAGGGATTTAAGGTCACCTTTCTACTGGGATTTCAAGAGAACCCATATTTCTGATGGTTCAGTGTTTCGGAGTCTGTTTTTGGAAGTTCGGCTTGCCACAGGATTTGATGGCGTTGCGGTTATCCTTAGGCTGAGAGCCCCGGGTTGACGGCCGGGGCATCGATCTGCGGGAACGGCTTGGCACCTCTTACACAGACATCAACTGGTTGCTGCTCTATCAGTGTAGGTCTTCATGGTCGCACGAGGTTTAGTCTGGTGCTGGTGATGTCGACGAGGAGGATGAGGATGATGATTATGATTATGACGCTGATGACAATGATGGTGATGATGCTGACTATGAGGATAAGTGGCAGTGTGATGCTGCGGGCCATGCTTGGCATTGGGACTTGGACACTCTTACGTCAGAGTACGAGTATCCTTCGTAATCAAGATCACTGGAATTACTGCTCAAGAACCAGAGACTGTAAGTATGGTCGTCCTGGTGTTCTTGTACAATCATCGCTCTTTTTCTCGCCATGCCGAACCGTGAGCCGTTCGATTGCGGGGTGCACGGTTGAGGGTGTAGGGTTTAGGGGTTTAGGGTTTAGGGTTTAGGGTGCACGGTTTAGGGTGTAGGGTGTAAGGTTTAGGATTGAGGGGTTCAGAGGCTTGAGAGGTCCTGTATAGTATTGTTCTGCAAAATAATTCAATGGAACCCTAAAACTAGGTGTAATTAGTTAGGGTTCTATAGCAGGCAATTTCCGTCTTGCAGAAACCTAGCCGCATCGGTGGGGTGACGGCTCGTTTTTTGAAACAGCAGCGGAGCGATCCCCGAAGAGGAGACGTGAGTACGTACAGCGCGCCGGTGTGTCAACTGTGTGAGCTCCTTCCAACGCTTGAGCACACGTCGTGGCTGTGGCCTGTGCTGCACCTGAATTCGGAGGCTTCCTCCGCAATCCTGCCACCCAACTGTGCGACGCAGCTTGCTGAACAAAGATCTCCCAGCTACCCCATCAATCAAAAGTGACGCAGGGGCTGGCAGACGCATATAGTTGCGTCGGGGGATGCGCATCTATGTGCGACAGGATCCAAAAATCTGTACAGAAAGGAGATGGCTTCCAATTGCCAAAATGCTCAGCAAGTCTTGCACTCGTAGCCTCACGTCATTATCCGGCTCTTGGTCAGCCCATAGTTTCAAGCCCACCAGAAACCTTTAGGACGTGAATACCCCAAACATTCGAAGTACAAAGCGTTCCAAATCAATTTCGAAGTCGCGGAAGCACCAGTAGTTCCAAAGTCCGAGAATGCGTCCCTTCGCACAGTACTTGCCGCAAGGGCCTCACCGGCGAGATCACGGCATTGAACACAAACATTCAGGGCTTGAGGCTTCGGGCTGGGAGGAAGCAACGCGAGACCTCTTTCCGGCAGCTATGTCAAGGGTCGTGAGAGTAGGTCTGAGCGTGTGAATCTCAAGCAAACTCTGAGATGCGAATCGCAACACTAGCAGTGGGAATGCTGAAGCATGCAGGTAGTCTCAGTAGACCTCTGATGCTTTAGTCATCTAGGGGACTGCAAGAGAGAGGCGTCCGAAGTCTTATAGGGACTTAGAGCCCCCCCTACATGCCAACTTGCAGAGGTGCAAGAGACCGGGCTGACGGATGGCAGGTCCCAGCCGGAAGCGAAGCTTTTCTCCGGCACCTGGGGGGTGCCCTGCCGCGCCGGCACCTGGGGGGTCGTGCCCCAAGGAGTTTGGGCTCAAAAGCTCAGAGTCTTGGGGTTGAGGGCCTTGTTTTGGTGTTACGTTGGGCCGTGTCTTCATCGGGTAATCGGAAACTGTACTGGGGTCATGGTGCGAATTCTGGGAGTCACAGACACTACCTACTCTGTCGGCACTCACCGTCCGGAAAAACCCAGGGAATGACCGGAATGTCGGCTGGGTTGGAAGGATTCTGTACGAGGCAGTCGGTGCTTCAAAATTCGCATGCCCTATCCAAACTCGACTCGTCGTGGTGACAGCGTTAACTAGGCGCAACGCGACAGCTTCAACAGCCAGGACACGTCCTGGTCCATGCTTGCATATTGGTGACGTTTCACGAACAAACACCGCGGCGGGCTTGGGTCGTAATGGTCGCATCAGAATCAAAAGAAATAGTATTATGGTGCAGGGTAGAATAGACCATATTGGGCCCACAACACCTAGTCATAGTCCGATTATTAAGGCCCTTGCCGTGCCTGTTCAATCTCAGCACTCACCGCAGACTTCTGGTCGGCATGGGAGGGCTGACTGCCGCGCAGGGAGGTGCCGTTGCTCTCCGGGCATACCAGGCAGCCACATGCCTTCAGAAAGGTTTCCTAATTCTGCAGGCAGTATGGCTTCGCGGGAGTTTCTGAGAATCAAGGGCTCATGTTTCGTGGGAGCATGCACTTGGAAGAAGCTATTGGGGTACATCATAGCAGAACTGTTTACGGGCTATCGTTAGACAAGGGCTTTGGGGTAAATTGTGTGTGTCTGTGTAATTATGTATATATGCATATGTATATGTAGATATAGATATAGATACAGATACAGATACAGATACAGATATAGATATAGATATAGATATAGATATAGATATAGATATAGATAAAGATCTACGTCTACGTCTACGTCTACGTCTACGTCTATGTCTACGTCTACGTCTACGTCTATGTCTACGTCTACGTCTACGTCTACGTCTACGTCTACTACGTCTACGTCTACGTCTGCCTCTGCCTCTACCTCTACAAATACATATACATACACACACACACACACACAACACACACTTGCTACACTATACCATAACTGTATAAGGATTATGACCCCTGTTTGGCAACGGTCCTGTCACGTGTCTGAACGCCTCTGCACCTTGGGAAGGATCCAAGCCCGGCAGGATGAATCTAGCGACACTTGCCAGGGTTTAGGGTTTAGGGTTTAGGGTTTAGGGTTTAGGGTTTAGGGTTTAGGGTTTAGGGTTTAGGGTTTAGGGTTTAGGGTTTAGGGTTTAGGGTTTAGGGTTTAGGGTTTAGGGTTTAGGGTTTAGGGTTTCTGAGGGCTTAGTATGGTTTAAGGTTTAGGTTGTTGAGGGGTTTCTTGGCGTTTAGGGTTCGGGCTTCAATTTCGGGGGCGTTGTAGAAGTGGCAAGGAGAAGACACGAGGTTCAGCTTCGGGAAACGCCGGCAAGAGGTTGCTTGCCTATGAATGTCCAAGGCCATCACATAGTGTAGAAGCCTGAAGAATTAACAACATGATGCTCTTACAGTCTTACAATTTCACTGCTGGGCGGATCATGGGACTCAGTAAGTAACCTTACAAGCACACTAAACCCTCCAAGTATCACATATACCCCAAAACCACGTTGCACTTGTTACGGGTGCGAGAAGGGCGAGCCTTGCCGATGGAGCCATCCTTCTCCGCACAGGACAAGCCACACTTGCAGTAGACGAAGTTGTCCCAGAAGCTCTGGGGCAGCGCTTCCAGCGCCGTCGCGGGAAGTTGAGGGATGTCCTCGGCCACAACGACGGCTAGCAGAGCCACGGCAACAAAGCTGCGGAGAGCCATGGCCATCGGCAAGCTAGTGAAGCGAGGAAACGGGGCAAGGACTTGCTGAGAAACCCCAAATGGCTGCTGGCATGAAGCTTCCCGCGAGAACACGATGGCTCTCAAGCCAAAATCCGCTTGATGTCTAGTGGGAGGATCATGGGACTTAGTGAGTAAGGTTATAGGAACTCGAATTGGGGCTGCACGTAACCAGAACAAAAGTTACCTCTCTTATAACCCTAGTTACTAAGTCCCATGATCCTCCAAGTAGATGCCCTCATCCTGTCGGGTGAGAGCACTGCCTCTGTTCACGGAGCCGCTTGAAACCCGCGCCTTGAAGCATCGCCCTAACATCAAGCAGTGGAATTCAGAAGTCATGTAAGGTGCTTCAAAATTTTAAAAGGGCCTTGGGGTTCTGGATGGTTTACTTTTAGTAAGCAACCCTTAGGATGGTAATTCGGCCCCTGACTATCTGAAGGGCCATGACGCTTCCGCCGCCTCCAGGGGGAGGATGCCGTCTAGTTTCAAGTTCCATCCAGAACTCAAGGGACTAAAGGAGGGTTTAGTGTAGGGTTTAGGGTTAGGGTTTAGGGTTTCGTGTTTAGGGTTTCCCTTAAAGGGACCTTTGGGGTTTTATAGAGGCTTGATCCTCCTGTTGTCCCGTAAAGAACGCCACAAAAAGCGGGTTTCCAACAATGAGCGGCATCGGATTTCGTGGTCCTGAAAAGACCGCGTCTTAATAATCTTCATTAATCTTATTAATCTTATTCATCTTATTCATCTTATTCTCATCTTATTCTCATCTTATTCTCATCTTATTCTCATCTTATTCTCATCTTATTCTCATCTTATTCTCATCTTATTCTCATCTTATTCTCATCTTATTCTCAACTTATTCTCATCTTATTCTCATCTTATTCTCATCTTATTCTCATCTTATTCATCTTATTCATCTTATTCATCTTATTCTCATCTTATTCATCTTATTCAGCATATTCATTTTATTCATCTTATTCATCTTATTCATATTATTCATCATATTCATCTCATTCATCTTATTAATCTTATTAATCCTATTAATCCTATTAATTTTATCAACCTTATTAATCTTATTAATCTGATTAATCTTATTCATCCTTTTAACTTTTAATCTTTACAATCCTTTTAATCGTTTTAATCTTATTAATCTTCTTAATCTTATTAATCTTCTTATCTTATTCATCTTATTCATCTTATTCATCTATTACTAATATTCATCTTATCCATCTTATTCATCTTATTAGTCTCATAATCTTTTTAATCTATGATCTATTCATCTTATTCATCTTATTCATCTTATTCATCTTTTCATCTTAATCATTTTTCTTCATCTTATTCATCTTATTCATCTTATTCATCCTATTCATCTTATTCATCTTATTCATCTTATTAATCTTATTCATCTTATTCATCTTATTCGTCTTATTCATCTTATTCATCTTATTCATGTGATTCATCTTATTCATCTTATGCATCTTATGAATCTTATTCATCTTATTCATCTTATGAATCTTATTCATCTTATTCATCTTATTAATCTTATTCATCTTATTCATCTTATTCGTCTTATTCATCTTATTCATCTTATTCATGTTCTTCATCTTATTCATCTTATGCATCTTATGAATCTTATTCATCTTATTCATCTTATTCATCTTATTCATCTTATTCATCTTATTCATCCTATTCATCTATTTCTTTTCATTATTCATCTTATTCATCTCTTATTCATCATTTATTCATCTTATTCATCTTATTCATCTTATTCATCTTATTCATCTTATTCATCTTATTCATCTTATTCATCTTACTCATCTTATTCATCTTATTAATCTTATTAATCTTATTAATCTTATTAATCTTATTAATCTTATGAATCTTATGAATCTTATGAATCTTATTAATCTTATTAATCTTATTAATCTTATTAGTCTTATTAATCTTATTAATCTTATTAATCTTATTAATCTTATTAATCTTATTAATCTTTGTAATCTGAGTAATCTTATTAATCTTTGTAATCTGAGTAATCTTATTTATCTTATTAATCTTTTGAATCTTTTTTAATCTCATGAATCTCATGAATCTCATGAATCTCATGAATCTCATGAATCTCACGAATCTCACGAATCTCGTTCATCTTCTTCATCTTCTTCATCTTCTTCATCTTCTTCATCTTCTTCATCTTCTTCATCTGCTTTATCTTCTTAATCTTCTTGATCTTCATAATCTTCTTAATCTTATTAGTCTTAGTAATCTTAGTCTTAGTATTAATATTAATAATATTCTTAATATGACTAGAATTGGGGTTCTGTTGAGGAGCTTTTGCAGTTACCATTGAAGGAGAGATCTTGCCATATCGGCATGCTTTTTAGCGCCAGTGATTCTGCTATTCAGCCGCTTTGAAGAAAGATCCCTAATGCTGGCAGCAAAAACCATTTTTGAAAAAACCTCTTTGCGGTGCTTTGTTTTGATTGGCGGTCAGCAAGCCGCCAGTCCGCCACAAGAAGAGCCAGACCATGCGCTTGGGCCTCACTACTTGGAACATTAATCATGAGCAGCAAGTCATTCAATCAGCCGCACACCACTCAGGACCTGTGGAACTCGAGAGCAGGAACGGCGTTCGCGCGTGAAAGCACACAAGAAAGATGCAATATATGGTGCGCATGATTTTCAAGTCTTGAATTGGTTGATCCACATCCACACATTCAAACTCATTCAGCACGGCAGCCTTGGCCTTAAAGCCAGTGTTAGTGGGAACAAGAAAACCATAACCTTTGCCCCGGCTTCCTGCTGGTCACTTGCAGAGCATTCCTCTGGTTGTTCCACTATTGTTCTGCGTTTGGCGCGACAGTTACAGACAAACTTCGCTGGTCTCTGAAACAAGTCTTGAAAGTCGTGGGAGATGATGCTTCAGCAGCAATTTATAATGTCAGGTCACCCCATGTCTTTATTTTGAGTAGTAGACAATCC
Source organism: Symbiodinium natans (assembly GCA_905221605.1). Classification (NCBI taxonomy): domain Eukaryota; class Dinophyceae; order Suessiales; family Symbiodiniaceae; genus Symbiodinium; species Symbiodinium natans. The sequence goes on along the minus strand of CAJNDS010002807.1, from coordinate 12,290 downwards.
ATGCAATTCCTGCTGACCACATAATCATACGTAGCATGCCCTTATAACTCCAACGCATCCGTCAGGCCTATGTTGCCATCTGTCCAGCATGCAAGCCCGAAGAAGTTTCTGGAGTCTAAGAGGACTCTTTTGAATGGTATGCAGCCTTTTGCAAAACCCGGCTCTCTTCTTTTGTGTTTTTCCATCCCCCTGGTTTCTCGTTTTTGTTTCTTGTGCTCATTTTTCGAAAATCATTGGAGAAGTATCAGGAGAATGATTTTAAATTCCACCTCTGCCGCAGCCACCCCCCCCTCATTTGCTGCTTGTTGTTGCCAGCCCACCCCTCTCCCCGTGTAGAATGGAAAAGCTGAAGAAAGGAGTAAGGGTAAGGGAAAGGAAAGGAGCTGGAGTTAGGGTTCGGGTTAGCCCCAACCCTGCTGTCAGGTAGGGTTGGGGTTAACCCAACCCGAACGCGAGTTGGGGTTCAGGCTATCCTAACCTGCTACCTGGAGTTGGGCTTTCTGTCAACCTGAACCCTAACTCAGGTTGGGGTTCGGGTCGAATTCGAACCCTAATACCACGTTAGGGTCCGGGTTAACCTTAACCTTAACCTGGGCTAGGGTTGGCCCGTCCCGAGGTTGTAGCCTGAGTTGAACCCTAACCCTCAACCCCAGCCTGCAGGGTATGCTCACTGTCTCGGTCCTGCTGGATCGACGAGTACCCCATCACGGAGAACTACCTAGTCCGGATCGATCAAGATCACCGCTTCGCAATCCCGGAGTTCATACACGAGGCACCATGGCTACCAGCCTGCAGCAAATCTATGACAGCTTAGGGCAAGAAGTAGATCCACAATTGACTTCACAACATCATGACCACGGTCACCTTCTTCCAGTTCTACCAGTTGATCAACTCGAACCAGGGCAAGCGCCATGGTGGAGACGCCCAATCAAACCTGAACTATTACACATGTTGCCACAAGTGGAGCCCCACCACTGGGAACTACAAGAAGACGGCCACCAGTCATCCGGTATTACCCCAACCGGATGAGTTTTCTACCCAAGCAGCTCGTCCACAAGTTCCCGTCCATCACTCAAGAGGCACAGAGAAGCGTCCTCATGTCCTGGAACGAGTATATCGATGACCCGGCTACTCACGTACAGATGATCCGCCACGCAGAATCCCTCAAAGAGGACTCCGAGAAGCGCCGGCACCACCAAGTCAAAACACTATTCAGGGACATTATGACGGGCCCCTCTGGACTTCGCATCCTGCAGTTCACGGCATACCAGTTTCGCATGATGGTACGCAAAGGCACCAACCCCGATATGACCACTATGCCCAACATATACCAGCTGTGGCATTGGGGATACGTCAAGTTCAAAAGCGTCAACGAGGAACTCTGGATTTTCGCACACAATTTTGCGGACCCTCAACTCATGGCCAGGCTGGAACAAACGTGCGTTCACTTCCACAGGATTTGGGCCACGCAAGTTGTTCCTAGCACAGCAGGTCTTGTGCCCATCCTACCCAAGACACAAGACCTATGCGTCGTGATCCACAACACCAATCCTCCGTTTCACCAACCCATGACAGCCAGATACAACACCATCTCCGGCATCATGACCTCTCAGGCCGTCAGCAACATCGTATTTCGCAAAATCCATGCCGACGTACAACTACACAGAACGTGGCCTAGTGTGGATGCGACCACTCAGTCGGATTATGAGGATGATACTTTTATACTACCAGATCATTGGCCGACCAACATATGGACCGACACATTGCAAAAGTTGACCACCACATCTCCATGGACGGCACCATTGGAATCCGACATCAGAACCAAGCTCACCGTTGACCACATCTTCCACGACGTGATCCCACACATGATTTGGACGCCCAGGTTCGCCATACCGATGACGTCACAACAGCTTCATGCCATCCAAATATCCACCAAAGCAGCACACGTACTTCACCGACTATGGGATCCACTTATTTTCACGTTTGCTGATCCGTGCCATGCATCACGTGGCCATGATACCAGACAATCCAGTCAACCGCAAATATCGGAAAAGTTCTACAAGATCGACGACGAAGGCAACATTCCCATGATAGCCATACCGGCCAGCAGTGTTAGAGAAGCACATGCAGACTGGGCGTGGTTCCAATCTCAGCAGGAACCACAAACACCGTTCAGATGGCTTGCACTACCACTTGCCACTACTACTTTGACCAGAAACCATTCAGTTTTCTGGATCAAAGCTGACCCAGGCCAGCAATCGCAACGCCGCCACGCTCGACATGTTCATCAACACAGTTGGTTCACATTGGATGGAGTGTTCCAACCATTCCACCATGATCCTCCACTTGAACCGAACCAGGCTGTCCCCACACCGACGCGGCAGCAGGAGTGGGAAGACTTCATTGGCCAACGACGAGCTCTCCTTGAACTACAACGATGTACCACGAAGGATCGACCAGAAGAACCACATGAGTGGCATCATGCACGTTGAAAGTATCATTTGCAGAGAGAGTTGCCGACCTTGTTTCACCATACCATGTGCACCCATGCAACGTGACTTGATTCCGGAGCGATCACTGCCCTGCCCATGACATGTAAGCATGACACATCCCATGCACGCGGCATGTGATCATGAGAATCGAGAGCGCTCTACATGCTTGTTCATGCCGTTGCAGCATCTATCCCAAGTTTCACAGCACGCTTCAGAGCCAAATCGCATTCACGACATGACGGACAGAGCCCGACGACATGATGATTACAGAAATCGTTCTCCTGACCGACACCAAGAGCGACACTTCGCCAGACCGTCCAGGAGATTCAGTACACCACGACCTTCAAGGCGGCAGAGAAGCAGATCACGCCAGCCCCGATCCTCCTTCGCATCAAGAAGAAGCTCTATTCCACTCTCGGGACAGACACACGGGAAGCATCGATCATCAAGGACAAATAGTCCGAGACGCTCCCTTAGCACAAGAAGTGCAGCACGCAGTCGAAGCCCTAGATTTACAGGCCACCAGAGACTTCCAGTGTACCGCAACTCACCGGCCACCTCTCAACCGTCCACCGCGACTACGCCCCACCCCACTCAACCCAAAACCCGAGCCAAAGAGATCTTGAGAGACATCTTCAGTCAACCTGACAACGACCTCCCGGAGCATTGGGACACCACGGACACGCTCTACGACCAAAACCAGTACGGTGGACTACAGATGCCCAGAACGGTTCCGACCACAGCATCGGCACGCAAGAACGGTACGTCAGGTATGGATCCGTTGGACATCAAAGTTTGGCAAGTGGCTTTCGAAGGCAAACACAACTATATGCTTCGACAATTAGCGAATGGGAGATGGACACAGTTTCAAGGACACAAGTCATTGCCGGACGCGATCTTCCACATGAAATTGTCCACCTTCATTCGCAACCGAGGCATTCGTGTCGAAACCATTGCAGTCAACTACTGGAAGTGGAAGAACGGCACAGAGATGCTCCCTAGCGAAGCTCAACGCAAAGAAGCCATGGACCTCCTCGTCAGCAACATCGGAGACCTCCTCATGCGCTACAACAACCCACCAGCAGTCCAACCTCAAGTACGAGCTCAACTTGCTGAGAAGGAAGCTGAGATTGCAAATCTACGTGCCCAACTTGCCAGCCAGAACCGCAAAACACCCTTTCCCCAAGGCATCATCCCACCCACCCAGACACAAATGCCACAGTTCTTCGAGGCGGCACAAGGCCACACGCAGCCTTCTTTGACACAAGCAGGAGCACACGCCACCGTACCCATGGCCCAGATGGCAAGCACCTCCCAACCAGCCTCAATCAGCCAAACAAACCCAGTTAACCAAGCTCCATCGATCCAGACCATGCCACCTCCGCCCCCTCCAGCCCAACTCCAAACCCACGTGGACGCGGACTTTGATGACGCTCACATCGGCGGCATAGACACACCATCCTACCAACCCAGCCCGGTTTCAGATGCCCCCACGCCCAAGCCCTCCCCGGCACCCCAACCATTTGACTCGCCCAACACCAGACAGAACAAGGTGCTGCTTGACCTCGTGAAGACCTTCGACACCGATGAACTCATCCAGTACCTCAGCGACATTGCACCCAAGGCGGAACAGTCTGAGGCCATCAAGATGGACAAAATCAAACAGGTTCACGAACTCACAAGCTCGCTGACGCGATATGCAGCACCATCGGCTACGTCGTGGATAAATACCTTGAAGCTGAGTGGACCAAGACTGCAAGCTCAAAAGGATATAGCCACACGTCTCACTGTCTTCGCGGAGGCCAACCCCAAGAGCGAAGCATACCAAGCCATGGTGAAAGCTTGGTCACTTCCGAAGTTATCCAACACAGCTGGCACAGCAGCAGTGGCCACAATGGTCGCCGGTCTCGCGGCTTACCTACATTGACTAGGCACCTTATTGACATTCACACAACCATCCGGACGCCTCAACAAAATGCACACCTCCATGATGAGGTGTATGGACATCGCGAAAGACGTGGTCCAGTACACCTATCACCGCATCCCTTTTCTACACCGATATTCCACCTGGCTCTATGGCAAATTTTGGATCACAACCCTATGGCATTTTCCTCGACGAAAAGTCGAAAAACGACGACTCGCCCGCCTTCGAGAATTTCACCGTCTCACCCCGCAGAGCTACACATTCGAGTTCTTCAACACGCCGAACGCAGTATATTGGCGAGTGGACCATTCACGATTACATGAACGCATGTATGTCGGCAGCACAACCAACAAGATCACCACACGGGAAGACAACAGAAGCAGAAAGCACGATTCTGTGGCTGCCCAGAAGCTGGTCAATGCAGAGCCGGCCATTCACTACTGGCACGCCACTGGCACGTACTGGGAATATGTACCGGTCAAAGTCCGACACGCTCGTGATGTGGCAGAACTTCACATGCTCGAACAGTCAGACATATCAGACCTTCAACCATCCCTCAACGCACCCTTCATCTACAAGCACTTCAAAGAAGACACTGGTCGCACATTCCAACCACAAGTCATTGCCAATGTCAACGTATTTGCCAGCAAGCTTCGAGCTCGACTTCAGCGTCACTTACGTCGCAAAACATCCACATGGAAATCCGTCAAGACTCGAGTCGATGGCAGAGCGAGAATGTGGGGCATCATCACCGCATTGTGCTCTACTACTGCGTTGAGATGGAAGACTACACGCTCAATCCTCAATCCCAATTTCCCCGCCGAGAACATCTACATGCTGCTACGCATGGCCAACATATTGGAGTCACCATACAAAGAATTTTGCAGATCCGCACTGACCAAAGCACTGGAAAAGCGGGAAATGGAGTTTCCCAACATCCAACCTCTCGTCGTCAGCCTGATCCCGCCGATGGACGCATGCAAACAACATCTTCGAGAAGTTCTTCGTGCCCTACTAACGACGCACAGTCATGAATTATGTGCACTACATGTACCAAAAACTACGGTTGTGGTACGACCAGGCTCAAGTATTGAATCTCAGTGCCACAATTGGCAAAAGATATGCTTCGGACCAAAGCTGAAAGGAAGATGCACGTGCCCCACACCTACCAGAGATCTGGACAAACACCAGGTTATCGATCTTCATCTTCAACATGCACATCCCGATGACCCACTACACCATATCGTCACTTATTCATCCAAGACGGGGACCTTTTCAGAGCCGGCTACGTGGATATCACAAACAACACAGGACTTCGTGCTCCACTCAAGCTTACCTTTAAGCCAACAAAGAACAAAGACACATGAGCCTACACTTGGTGTGGTTCAGAGAGCGCAACGCTTACAGTAACGCACTCACTCGGACATTCCTTTTTTTCACGTGGAAGCGTGGGCAAACATGCACATGCGGGCCTCACGCCACGCAAGGACAAACCTTCTGCCTTGGAAAGCCTGTGTAGATCTACTTGGCACCTCATGCAAAGTTGCAATACGAACCCAGCACTGACTCCCCCGGATGAGGGAAGCCATGCAGGCAGAAGAAGATCCACAGGCGGGATCCGTCAGGCACGGATCGGTCACACCCACTGGGATGGGCGGGCGGGCAAAGAAAATTTTCTGCATCTCTCAGCTGTCAGCCACTGTTACCGGGCATGAAGACTGCATACAAGCTGTCAAGGTGACATGCAGAGAGAACATGAAAGATGGGCATGCAGAAAATTTTGAAAGCACTGTGAAAACTCTTTTTGTTTTTCTTAAAGGCACGGTTGCAGGCAACCTAAGCGTTCGCTCCTCACGAAGGCGCTATCAACAAGTTGACAGCAAGCTTCGTGCTCCACTCAAGCTTACCTTTAAGCCAACAAAGAACAAAGACACATGAGCCTACACTTGGTGTGGTTCAGAGAGCGCAACGCTTACAGTAACGCACTCACTCGGACATTCCTTTTTTTCACGTGGAAGCGTGGGCAAACATGCACATGCGGGCCTCACGCCACGCAAGGACAAACCTTCTGCCTTGGAAAGCCTGTGTAGATCTACTTGGCACCTCATGCAAAGTTGCAATACGAACCCAGCACTGACTCCCCACATTATCCGACTTTCACCTTTTTACCTTTTTCCTTAAGAAGTTTTCGAAAACAGCCTTAAGGGTTTGACGGACGTCAACTGCACCAACCAAAGTGTTGCCATGAACGTAGGACTCCAGCTTTGTTCGAGAGGGATGGTCAGCAGGGTTAGACGGAGAAGGAACCCTGGCGTACCATGCTTTGACATCGAACTGCTCCTCGCTCTCCAGCAAGACATTTAGAAGCGCTTGTGCATTGTCAGACCTCGTGCAGCCTGAAATCGCGATGTCGCGGGAGGCATTGTTATCAACGAACCACAGCACAGGTGCATGTCTGATGACGTGTCCCCATACAAGCTGCGAAACAATAACTGCCAAAAGTTCAGCTTCAAAAATGACCGTCTTACGAAAACCCTCGGTCAATGCTTCAATCTGCCAGCGCTCAAGTTGCTCGGAAAAGGCACCTAGGAGTTTACCTCTGTCAGAAAACAGCAGGCCACCAATACCGCACGCCCAGTCCGATGCCTCTGGGTCGAAGCAGGCGTCCGTGAAGATGACGAATTTTTCCCGCAAAGATCCGTTCAAGACTCTGGGTTTGTGCTCCAGAAGCATCTTCCTGAACCTGTCCAGAGCGAAAACGCAATCCTCACACAAGGTATCGGACACATCACTATAGGCGTGCTTGGTGACTTGTCTAAGGCACATCCTAGCGGACCTTCCAAACAATTGACTGTCAGCAAACTGCATGCGTCCCCTCAACCTCAAGGCCAGAGGCTGTTTGAGGGAACCAGCGTCGAGTATGTCGCCAATGGACCCACAGAGTTCGCTCACCCTGGATGGGGTGTTTGCAAACTTCACAACTTTGTTCGCGCTCTCCTCTAAATCGACGACGATGCCAAGAGCTTCGAAAGACCTCCTGAACGGCAAGTCCTTCTTTCCGTCACTGGACAGTGTCCAGCCCAGGAGCTTGAATAAGCGCTTGATGGTATCGTCAGTGCTGTGTGCGAGGCTGCCCGAACAAATCGTGATGAAGTCATCGAAATAGCAAACCCAAGGGAGGCTTAACCCAACAGTCCCTATGAACCAGATGCTATGCACTACGCGCAGAAACGAATAAACGCTTCTGCACGCGCCGAAAGGCAACGCTTTGAGCCTGAAGCACACGGGGGCGGCACGCTCATGGTCCCAGATGCAAACGTACGAGCACCAAGCGGAACTCTGGGACACCGCCAGCTGTCGATATGCTGCTTTCAAATCATGGGTACGACCCAAGAGTGGCTCATTGGTGGACCTCATGAGCTGAATGGCAAGTGCAGCAAGAACGTCGGTGGAATGGGGCTTTGGAGACTCATTTGTTTGGACACACGAGTTGACGTGCGATGCACTGAGGTCGTCTATCAGACGTACCTTTGACCCTTGCTGGATCCCGAACCGGCGAGAGACTACTGAGCCGTTAGGCAGCTCAGACGGATCAAAGGGCCCTTCCAACCAACCTTTCTGTAGTTCTTCAAGGGTTTGCTTCTTTACTTCTTGGTCAAGCAAATCACCCTGCGACTTAACACTCCGGAAGACACTGTGCCTGCCCTCATCGGCGGTGTCTCGCAACAAGTCCTCGGACATTGCCGCGGGTTTGAAAACAGGGTTGAATAGCCCAGTACTCGGAACTTCACCAGTCAACATGGTCCCTGAAATCACCTCCTCGATGACAGTTTTGTCAGGGTAGTTGAGGTCATCTGAGATTTCGCGCCAGACAAGAAGGTTTTTAGGTTCAAGGATGCCTCGGACGTCGGGATGCATGCCATCCTTGAGTTTGCATTCGTCTGTCCTGAGTTCCAAGCACCGTTTGAAATATTTTTCAAACCAAGCTGTGCGCTTCCCTTCAAGGGCCGACGCTGTCGTCGCATTGCAATTCACTTCGACGGCTTGAAGAAGTTCGCTGGGTAATTGTGCTTCTTGGGCCACAGGGTGGACAGCTTTGCAAGCACACTGAATGAATTCACTTGGCGACCACGGAATGCCCCACGCCAATTCAACATGCCTACGAGTTTCCTCATCCTGCTTTCCCATTTTAACCGGACTGAGACGCAGCAACTGAGCATAGGGAGGTATGACCTTCAAGCTGCATTGACAATCCGCAGGCACCGGCCAAGCCTGCTCGAGGCGTTGCATGGGTTGGCAAGGCGGGACCAGGCTGGCGGCAGGCCCCCGGACCACGCAAGTGGTCTTGTACTCCGGGACCAAGGCTGGCACCTTGCTAGCTTTTGGTTGAAGTCCAGCCAGGCTGCGTAACGCCGGAAGCTGAAGGCCCGGCGGCTCGACAGTGGGAAGGGCACTCGCGAAGCACTGCGCAATGGCATGAGCCAAGGGACGAGGGTAGGCGGTCTCCCGACTGGTGGCGAAACCGTTGGGGGCCGCGGGGTCGACACCCCAAGACGCATGCGCAGGGCAGCCGGGACACAGCTTGCACACGGACTCGAAAGAAGGGTGCGTGTAGGCAATCCGGGTGAACTTGGGGCGGTCGCCACCATAGGCGCACGCCTGGTGATCCACATAGCGAAAAGCATGAGCCACGTCGCGCCAAAAGGAAGTCTTCCAAAACAAGGATGACCGCGGATTCTCCACAGCAATCAAGATGCCACGCTGCACACCCAGGCGCACGGCCTGTCGAAGCGCCAGGTAGCTTTCGTTTGCAAGGCGCACACGGCGAGCATCACCGGGGGGGAGGTCGGGCATACCGTCCGGGTGACGGTCTGACCGCAGAGGCCGGGGCACAGGCACCGGATTGCCCTGGCTGTCCCAGCACGGAATGCCACGGGCCAGAGAACACGTGCCACAAGCCGGAGCGGCGAACAACCCCAAGACGCGCGGGTTTTGCACAAGTTGGAGCAGCTGGGCAAGGCCGTCTGGCGTAGAGACATCGAGCACCCAGGGCGGGGCGGCACACCCAACGCTCTTGACCTTGTCAATGGCAACAGCCTCAAAACCAAGTGCACGCAGGGCCGCAGTGACGCGACCAGACCCGGAGAATAACTCCAAAATTAAAGGCGGGGTGGGGGGCGTGAGGGGCCGCACAGGGGCAGGCTGGACTAGGGAACCGGGATTAAGGAAACCCAAACTAAGGAGTTCCTGTCGTTCCTTCTCGGACAGCCGCTCCCAACCCTGAAGGCAATATCCCACAAGCAAACACCCAACGCCTTTCCAAGGGAGTGTGGCATGCAGGCGGCTGGCGTCTAAGGTCTGGGGCCCCAAACTGACGCGGAGCCGTATGCCCAGGGCATCGTGCCCTGCCAGCGGAACACCGCCAACTGGAGATTCTTGCCAGACGTCGCCGTCCCGGAAAAGGCTGAGTGGCAGAAGCAGGTTGGGGAAACCAGGCACGTTGCAGGAGTCAACGTGCGGTTCCGCGCGCAGGTTTGTGAACACAGCAGCATTCGTGAATGCGTGGCCAGGGAAGTGCTGGCGAAGTAGAGCACAAAAGAAACGTGTCACAGCGGGGAAACGTTTCGTGAAGCCGCGAACGCCCGCACGGGCACCCCAGGTCCACATGCCGCAGGTCCAGGAGTGAGAGGCACTATGCGCTTGGCCCCGTGCGGGGACCTCAGAGGGAAGCAGGCAAAGAATGCGCCGGGCAGCTTCAAGCGAAGGGCTGTTGACAGAGGCACGGGCAAGATGCTCCGCACGAGCCACGTCCACGACCCACTGGCAGGGCGAAGGCTGTTCACGTAAGTCAAGAGCCACAGCAGGCCTGGGGGCAGAACAGGATGCGTCATCAGCGCGGACTGGCGCCTGCACAGTCGCTTCACGTACAGGTGCTTCAGGGCGGGGCTCGGTATGGGGGTCCACCGGGTCCATTCCGGGCCCTTTTTCCGCCGTTCTTTTGTCAGAAACCGTCCGTTCTTTTGGATGGCAATTCGGACGCAAAAGAACGGACGCTCTTGGGGAACTTGGAAGCCCCCAAAACCCAGCAACAAGCCCCACATCGGACCCCAGCGAACCCTCATAGGGCTCGGGTTGGGGTGGCAGGTCACTTGCAGAGCCAGGTGACCTGACGGACGCGGCAGTGCTAGTGGGAACAACAGAGGTGCTTAAGGAGGGAGCAACCGGGGGCCTAGGGGAGGGAGGAGACTTAGGGAGCAGAGACACGGGCTCACCAAGGGGCCTGTATGCAGGAGAAAGATTAGCCCGTTCGCGAACTTCCAGAACAGGTTGGCCTGAAGCGGGGAGATCGCGAGACTCATCTGTGCAAAGGGCAGGAGTCAGCACCTGCGGGGGAAGGTCAGACATCTTCGCCACGTCAGGCTGGCTAGCAGAAAACGAATTCGAAGTGACACTGGTCGAAGCGGCTTCTGGCGATAGTCACTCTTTGCGCTGGCACTGCATGAGGCTATGATTGCCGAAACAACGCGCGCAGACATGGGCACGGGGGCAGTTGGCCACCCGGCACTCCCCAAGGCTGAACCCGTAGCAGATGGCTTTGCCATCGGGCATTTGGGCTTTGCCACCCTTGTCGAGAATGGCCTTGGGGACAGCCGCACGGTTGGCAGCACCTTTGCCTGGACCTTTCGGGGGGCGAGCAGGTGGGTCCTTGGGCGCAGGGGGAATCTTCTCAGCTTTATCATCCTTCTTGCCCTTGTCATCTTTGGTCTTCTTGCGCTTCCTTCCTCGACCGCCGCCACTCCCAGCAGCCGTGCTTCCACGAGGGATCAAGACGAAGGAAACGCGATACGACGAGAGCGCTTCAAAGAGAGCGTCATCCATGGCGCGGGATCCGTCACTCTTGCGCCGGGGCCGGATTCCTTTCTCAAGCATCCACACATGAACCAAGCGGTCAGCCTCGACAACTTGATGCAGCTGGCAAGCACCCCCTGGCAGGGCGTCGGGGTTTGTCAGGTGTCGCATCAGCTCATTGACGTATTTTTCATGTGCAAGAAAATCAACCACATCTGCAAATGCCAGCGCCAGTCCTCGACGACGGAATGCTGCAGAGAGGAGCAAGGGGTTGTGAACTTGGGCGTCACACGGGAGCTCCTGGTCCTTGAGAACAAGCCCGCTGCTGCTCCAGCTCGACGACACGGGCGAGGGGCTTGGCAAGGGCCACCTCGCTCAAGCGGGAGGTGCATTTCTCAGGGGCGATATACCTTATCTCATCCAGCGAACTCATGGTGCAGGCCAATTCCAACAGGGCCCGGCTGGGCTCCGCATCGCCTTCTATGATCACACCGGAAACCTTGGCCTTTAAAGCAGCCATGCGTTTGTCGCGCTCTGCTTCTGCAAGGGGTCGGGCGGCAGAGGCACTGGGGTTGGTAACCTGGTCCTTGAGATCTGCCAAGGTAAGTGTTTGCGCCTCGAAGACGAGTCGGCGTACACTCGCAGCTTCCCCGGCTGATGCGGCGGGGATGGAGGTTTGGACCCAAGTATGCCACTGATCATCGGCTAGCTGTTGACCTGGTTGGCCCACGCAATAAGCGAGCTGCCCAAGAGTCTCAAAACCCAGACGCGTCAAGGTACGTATGAGGGGCTCGCCGATGCGGAACAGCTTGCATCTCGCCTGAAAGTGAGCGGCAGACTCCAGCACAGACATGGGGCTCTCACGCAGCGCACTCGAGAGGCTACTTAGGGGCACCTACTTCACATGACAGAATGCACCCGAACAACTTCACATGACTGAGTGTAACTGAACATCAAGAAGTCAATCAGGAATCAACACAACAAATCATGGCATGAAAGCATTGGTCATGTCGTCACCAACCTCG
>CAJNDS010002806.1:145444-271930 GCA_905221605.1 Symbiodinium natans | reverse complement strand
AGATCAAGATCTATGGGAGATCCATCCTGACATCAGAAATCAAGATACCAATCCAAAGGAAAGATCCATTAGAGAATTTCGTAGGAGACCAAATTAAACGATAGATCTTTGAAATCAAGAATTCTTCAATATAAGAGACACCTACTTGCAAAATCACCAATGAAGAAATAGAAATGATAAATCCGACGGCTCGGAGGTCCATCGACATCCCAGCCCAGGCGGCGGGGTGCAAGGTTGTGCTGCAGGCCCTAGAACAACGCACCTGCCTGACACGAATATTGCGTTTTGCCTTTGGGGTGAAGGGGGGGGTGGGAGGGGGGGAGAAGGGCAAGGGGGGAAGGGGAATTGTGGCCGGTGCTGTTCAGCAGAAGATCGACGATCTGCCCAGCGGGTTCGAAGAGCGTCATCAGGAAGATGTGAAGGTGCCCCTATTGCTCCTCTGAATAATTACTGGTCTTTGCTGCCTCGCGATATTGGATCAGGATCTGCTGATACCAGACCTTCGCATTCTTTCTAAGCGGCCGTTGCCTCGGCAAAACCCACTTAAGCCCAAGCCACAGAGCCTGCTACTGCTAGACGATGCTAGACGTTTGGCGCCATTCGGAGCCGTTCAATGGCCCGTTAGATTTTCGAAGCATCCGAAGACTTTTGCCTGCCTTGTAAGCGAGACTGAGAGTCCAAATATGTTGTCCGCTTCCAGGGATTTTGGGTCTGTGACGGTGTTGTCCGCTTCCAGGGGTTTTGGTCTGTCACGGTATTGAAAACTTCTAGGGGTTTTGGTCTGTCATGGAGGTCTGTCACGGTGTTGTCCGCTTCTAGGAGTTTTGGTCTGTCATGGTCTTGTCCACTTAGGGAGTTTTGGTCTGTCACGGTATTGTCCGCTTCTAGGTATTTTGATCTGTCACGGTATTGTCTGCTTCTAGGGGTTTTGGTCTGTCATGGTGTTGTCCGCTTCTAGGGGTTTTGGTCTGTCATGGTGTTGTCCAGTTAGGGGGGTTTTGGTCTGTCACGGTATTGTCCGGTTCTAGTCATTTTTGTCTGTCATGGTGTTGTCTGCTTGATGGTTTTGATCTGTCATGAAATTGTCCGCTTCTAGGGGATTGGTCTGTCACGATCTTGTCCACTTAGGGGGTTTTGGCCTGTCACGGTGATGTCCACTTCCAGGCATTTTGATTTGTCACGGTGTTGTCTGCTTCTGCAATTTTTGGTCTGTCACGGTGTTGTCCGCTTCTAGGGGATTTGATCTGTCACGGTAATGTCCACTTCCAGGGGTTTTGACCTGTCATGGTGTTGTCCGCTTCTAGGGTTTTGGTCTGTCACGATGTTGTCCACTCAGGGGGGGGTTTTGGTCCATCATGGTGTTGTCCACTTCTAGGGGTCATGGTTTTGTCCGCTTCTAGGAGATTTGGTCTCTAACGGTGTTGTCCGCTTCTAGGGGTTTTGATCTGTCACGGTAATGTCCGCTTCCAGGGGTTTTGGTCTGTCACGGTGTTGTCCGCTTCTAGGGATTTTGGTCTGTCACGGTGTAATCAGCTTCTAGTGGTTTTGGTCTGTCACGGTATTGTCCGCTTGCAGGGATTTTGGTCTGTCACGGTGATGTCCGCTTCTACTTTTTTGGGTCTGTCACGGTGATGTCCGCTTCTAGGGGTTTTGGTCTGAAATTGTGTTGTCCGCTGCTAGGGGTTTTGGTTCGTCACGGCGTTGTCCGTTTCTAGGGGGGTTTTGGTCTGTCACGGCGCTGTCCGCGTCTGGGGGTTTTGGTCTGTCGCGGTGTTGTCCGCTTCTAGGTGGGTTGGTTTGTCATGGTGTTGTCCATTTCTGGGGGCTTTGGTCTGTGACGGTGTTGTCTATTTCTAGGGATTTTGGTTTGTTATGGCGTTTCCGCTTCTAGGCGTTTTATCTGTCATGGTGTTGTCCGCTTCCAGGGGTTTTGGGTTGTCATGGTGTTGTCCGGTTCTATAGGGGATTTTGTCTGTGTCACAAGGTTGTCCGCTTCTTCAATTTTTGGTCTGTCGTGATGTGGTCCGCTTCTAGGGGCTTTGATCTGTCACGGTGTTGTCCGCTTCCAGGGAATTTGTCACGGTGTTGTCCGCTTCTAGGGTTTTGGTCTATCATGGTGTTGTCCGCGTCTAGGGGTTTTGGTCTGTCACGGTGTTGTCCGCTTCTAGGAATTTTGGTCGTGGTGTTGTCCGTTTCCAGGGGTTTTGGTCTGTCATGGTGTTGTTTGATCCCAGGAATTTTGGTCTGTCACGGTGTTGTCCGCTTCTAACGGTTTTGGTCTGTCACGATGTTGCCCGCTTCTAGGGGTTTTGGTCTGTCACGGTGTTGCCCGCTTCTAGGGTTTTTGGTCTGTCACGGTGTTGTCCGCTTGTAGGGATTTTGGTCTGTCACGGTGTTGTCCGTTTCTAGGGGTTCTCGTCTGTCACGGTATTGTCCGATTCTAGCAATTTTGGTCTGTCACGGTGATGCCCGCTTCTAGGGGTGTTTTGGTGTGTCACGGCACTGTCTGCGTCTGGGGGTTTTGGTCTGTCACGGTGTTGTCCACTTCTAGGGGCTTTGGTCTGTCACGATGATGTCCGCTTCTAGGGGTTTTGGTCTGTCACGGTGTTGTCCGCTTCTAGGGGTTTTGGTCTGTCACGGTGTTGTCCGCTGCTACGGTTTTTAATCATTTTAGTCATGATGTTGACCGTTTCTAGGGGTTTTGCAGGGGTTTTGGTCTGTCACGGTATTGTCCGTTTCCAGGGATTTTGGTCTTTAATGATTTTGTCCGCTTCCAGGGGTTTTGGTTTGTTGCGGTGTTGTCCGTTTCTAAGGATTTTGGTCTGTCACGGTGTTGTCCGTTTCAAGGGGTTTTCGGGTTGTCATAGTGTTGTCCGTTTCTAGGGATTTGGGTCTGTCACGGTGTTGTCCACTTCTAGGGGTTTCGGTCTGTCATGGTGATGTTTGCTTCAAGGGGTTTCGATCTGTTACGGTGCTATCCGCTTCTAGGGTTTAGGTCTGTCACGGTGTTATTCGCTTCTAGGGGTTTTGATCTGTCACCGTGTTGTCCGCTTCTAGGGGTTTTGGTCTGTCATGGCGTTGTCCGTTTCTAGGGGTTTTGGTCTGTCACGTCCGCTTCTGTCACGGTGTTGTATGGTTCTAGGGGTTTTGGTCTGTCATGGTGCTGTCCGATTCTAGGGGTTTTGGTCTGTCACGGTGTTGGCGCTTCCAGGGGATGTGGTCTGTCATGGTGTTGTCCGTTTCCCGGGGTTTTGGTCTGTCACGGTCTTGTCCATTTCTATTTGATTTGGTCTATCTCGATATTGTCCACTTCTAGGGATTTTGAATTGTCACGGTATTTTCCGTTTCCAGGGGCTTTAGTCTGTCACGGTGTTGTCCGTTTCCAGGGGTTTTGGTCTGTCACGGTGTTGTCCGCTTCTAGGGAATTTGATCTGTGACGGTATTGTCCGCTTCTAGGAATTTTGGTCTGTGGTGTTGCCCGCTTCTAGGGTTTTGGTCTGTCACGATATTGTCCGCTTCTAGGGGTTTTGGTCTGTTATGGTGTGCCCGCTTCCAGGGGTTTTGGTCTGTCACGGTGTTGTCCGCTTCTAGGGGTTTCGGTCTGTCACGGTGTTGTCCGCTTCCAGGTATTTTGGTCTGTCACGGTGTTGTCCGCTTCTAGGGGTTTTGGTCTGTCTCGGTGTTGTCCATTTAGGGGTTTTGGTCTGTCACGGTGCTGTCCGCTTGTTGTCCGTTTCCAGGGATTTTGTCACGGTGTTGTCCGGTTCCAGTGGTTTTGGTCTGTCACGGCGTTGTCCGCTTCCAGAGGGTTTGGTCTGTCACGGTGTTGTCCACTTCTAGGGGTTTTGATCTGTCACGGTGATGTCCGCTTCCAGGGGTTTTGGCCTGTCACGGTGTTTTCCACTTGCAGTGGTTTTGGTCTGTCACGGTGTTGTCCGCTTCTAGGGGTTTTTGGTCTGTCAGGGTCTTGTCCGCTTCCAGGGGGTTTGGTCTGTCACGGTGTTGTCCGCTTCTATGGGTATTTGGTTTGTCATGAATTTGTCCATTTCTAGGGTTTACTATGATAGATCAAAATCTCTAGAAGTGGACATCTCCATGACAGACGAAAAATCCTAGAAACGGACAATGCCATGACAAATCAAAATCATTTGAAACGGACAACCCCATGACAGACCAAAACCCCTAGAAACGGACAATACCATGACAGACCAAAACCCCTGGAAGCGGACAACACCGTGACAGACCAAAATCCCTAGAAACGGACAACACCATGACAAACCAATACCCCTGAAAACGGACAACACCGTGACAGACCAAAACTGACAGACCAAAATTCCTAGAACCGTGACAGACCAAAACCCCTGGAAACGGACAACACCATGACAGACCAAACTACTTGGAAACGGACAACACCATGACAGACCAAAACTCCTAGAAGCAGACAACACCATGACAGACCAAAACCCCTAGAATCGGACATCATCATGACAGACCAAAACCCCTGGAAGCGGACAACACCGTGACAGACCAAAACCTCTAGAAACGGACATCTCCATGACAGACCAAAACCCCTAGAAATGGACGAGACCGTGACAGACCAAAACCCTGCAAGTGGACAACACCGTGACAGACCAAAACCCCTAGAAATGGACAATACCGTGACAGACCAAAATCCCTGGAAGGGGACAATACCGTGACAGACCAAATTTCCGGAAACGGACAACACCGTGACAGACCAAAACCCGTAGATGCAGGCAACACCACTAGAAACGGACAACTCCGTGACGGACCCAAACCCCGAGCAACGAACAACACAATTACAGACCAAAATCCCTAGAAGCGGACAATACCATGACAGACCAAGACCCTGGAAGCGGACAATACCATCACAGATCCAACCCCCTAGAAGCGGACATTACCATGACAGACCACAATCCCTGGAAGCAGACCAAAACCCTAGAAATGGGCAACACCACAATTCAAAATTCTAGAAATGGATAATACCATCAGAGATCAAATTCCCTAGAAACGGACACCAACGAGACAGACCAAAACCCCTGGAAACGGACAACACCATGACAGACCAAAATTGCCAGAAACGGACAGCACCGTGACAGACCAAAAAACCTAGAAATGGACATTACCATAATAGACCAAAACCCCTGGAAGCGGGCACACCATAACAGACCAAAACCCCTAGAAGCGGACAATATCGTGACAGACCAAAACCCTAGAAGCGGGCAACACCACAGACCAAAATTCCTAGAAGCGGACAATACCGTCACAGATCAAATTCCCTAGAAGCGGACAACACCGTGACAGACCAAAACCCCTGGAAACGGACAACACCACGACAGACCAAAATTCCTGGAAGCGGACAACACCGTGACAGACCAAAACCTCTAGAAGCCTACAATTCCATGACTAAACCAAAATCCCTGGAAACGGACAATACCGTGACAGATCAAAACACCTAGATATGGACAATATCATGATAGACTAAAAATCGTAGCAATGGACAATACCATGACAGACCAAAATCCCTAGAAGCGGACAATACCGTGACAAACCAAAATCCCTAGAAACGGACAACACCATGACAGACCAAGACCCCTAGAAGTGGACAACACCATGACCATTCAAAATCCATAGAAATCCCCAATATCATGATAGTCCAAACCCCTAGAAATGGACATCATCATGACAGACCAAAACCCCTGGAAGCGGACAACACCATGACAGACCAAATTCCCTAGAAACGGACATTTCCATGATAGACCAAAACCCCTAGAAATGGACGAGACCATGACAGACCAAAACCCTGCAAGTGGACAACACCGTGACAGACCAAAATTCCTAGAAGCGGACAATATCATCATAATCCAAAATATTTGGAAGCGGACATCACCATGATAGATCAAATTCCCCAGAAATGGATAATTCCGTGACAAACCAAAATCCCTAGATACGGACAATACCGTGACAGACCAAAATCCCTAGAAGCGGACATTACCATGACAGACCAAAACCCCTAGAAACGGAAAATACTGTGACAATTCAAAACCCCTAGAAATGGACAATATCGAGCTAAACCAAGACCCCTAGAAATGGATAATACCGTGACAGAAGAGGTCAACACCATGACAGACCAAATCCCCTGGAAACGGATATTATCATGACAGACCAAAGCCCCTAGAAATGGACAACACCATGACAGACGAAAATCCCTGGAAATGGACATCACCATGACAGACCAAAAGCCCTAGAAGCGGACAACACCATGATAGGCCAAAACCCCTAGAAGCGGACAACGCCATGACAAACCAATATCCCTTAAAACGGACAACACCATGACAAATCAAAATTGATAGATCAAAACCCCTAGAAACGGACAACACCATGACAGACCAAAATTCCTGGGATCAATCATCACCATGACAGACCAAAACCCCTAGAAATGGACAATACCATGACAAACCAATATCCCTGAAAACAGACAATACCGTGACAGACCCAAATCCCTTGAAGCGGACACCACCATGACAAAGACAAATCAAAATCCCTGGAAATGGACAATACCATGACAGACCACAATCCCTAGAAGGGGGCATTACCATGATGGACAAAACCCCAATATCGTGACAAATCAAAACCCCTAGAAATGGACAACACCATAACAGACCAAAACCCCCAGAAACGGACAACACCATGACAAACCCCCTATTTCGAATCATCCTATATCTTTCTCCAAATTTCCTCTTGGCGGTCACTTTTTCTTCGATCCATCGTGCTTAAAAATTGATCATTATCCAGATATCCCAGAAAAATGAAAGATTAATAAATAAATCAAGATTCACAAATCATCGATATCAGAGATTTATATTCCCGAATGATGAAAAATTAAAAGTCATATCTTATATACAGCATTGTATCAAAAGAGATAATTTAAAAGAAGAATCATATCCATCTCGAAGAAAGATATCCAATGAGATATATATTTCATAATCAATCCTAAATTCAATCCAAATCTGATCCTAAATAAAGCCGATGAAGAGAAAGATTTATAGATTTATAAAGAAACTAGAGGGGACCCGTCGATTCCATCGACGATATATTCGCCTATTGAATGGAAGAAGACGTACGCCAAAGCTTTGAAGAAATACGAACAAATAAAAGATCCATTTAATTTCGGGATCCCTTTATAGAATTCTGAGAGCCTGACGCGCGGGCGTCAATAAGAACTCGAACGAATGATGAAGTGCGAAGGCAAGATTTAGGGATTGTCGTTTAAGATTTAGGACCTGGCTGCCTGAAGGGACAAAGTGTCCAAATTCGAATCTGGAAAAAATTGGCTATGCGGTCCGGCGTGGTCGGGCGCTTAGATTTAGAATTTCCTTAAGTCCTAAATCCTAAACCCGACCACGTGGGACCCCAAACCAAAATTTATTTTATAAATGAAATTCATCATCCAAGCGTTATGTGCGCCTAAACAAATCCACGAGAGCAAGATGAATTTCGAATTCTCCAAGATGCCTCGATATGCTTAAAGACCCATCATCACCTCCAATTACAAGTCATCCCATAAAGACAGAAAAAAAAAAAAACAATCGAATATTCCTAAATAGAAAGAATCAAAAATGAGACGAACCTCCAATTAAAATCAAATTCTGATGAGACGAAATATGATTTCAATCTCCTCCAATAATATCCATCGTATTCAAGAAATAGATTCGATCCATAATCCTGTGCGAGGGACATCCTACAAAGAATTCGAATGAAAAGAAAATTCATAAATCATTCTTATAAATCCAAGAATATTGCGATGGCATCAACATATTGGATTTCGATGGTCCTTTAGACTCCCTTCTAAAAAACAAGATTCCATAGATCCCCACCACGAGACCACCACCACAAGACCATCACCACGAGACCCCCACCACAAGACCACCACCACGAGACCACCACCACGACCACCAACACAACCACCCGCACGGACCCCCGCCACGGACCACCTCCACGGACCAACCACCACGGACCACCACCACGAGACCACCACCACGGGACCACCACCACGAGACAACCGCCACAAGACCACCACCAAGGAACCACCACCACGAGACCACCACCACGAGACCACCACCGCGGACCACCGCCACGGACCACCACCACCCGGCCACCACCATGGGACCACCACCACGGGACCACCAGACGGGACCACCACCACCACCACCACCACGGACACCGCCACCACCACGACAGCGACAGACCACCACTACCAAAGGAGCACCACCCCCACGGGACCACCCCCACGCTGTGGGACCACCACGACGAACACCACGGGACCACGGACCACCACCACGGCCATTCGGGAAAACCCCCCAAAACCCCAGCCTTTCAGCCCCAACCCCTCAGCACCCCAAAACCACCCACCCCCCACCACACCCGACAGAACCCAAACCATTACAGCAAAAGCAAAAAACAAAACCCCCCCAAAACACGACAAAACTCCGGACACAAACCCTATACAATTTCTATTAAACCCCAAAACCCTACACCGTAAAGCGTAAAACCCTGAACCCGGGGGATCCCGAAAATTCCCGGAATTTAAATTCCTAGGATTTTTCGAGAGCTGTTGCTGATATGTGATCGTGAGGCCGAACCCCCTTGAACAGCTGGCGGGCGGCGACCGTCATCGGAACTACCCTGGACCAAGAGATTTCCTTGAAGATTTCCTTGAAGGTGAAGGGGCACCCACGTCATCACTGTTGCGCTGGAACCTTAAATCCAACCCGGCAAGCCCAAACCTCAATCCGGACAATTCCTAAAATTCCGGGAATTTTCAGCTCCGGGTGATTCCCAAAATTCCCAGGATTTTTAGACAAAAAGTGTTAAAATTCCCGGAATTTTCAGGATCCCCCTACAAGGCCCTCACAAGCAGCCAAATGGACCGGAAGAGGAGGCGGGGCATCCGACGGGGCGGCCGCAGAGCGAAAATAGGGGTCGAGCCCGTAGCCTTTTATGGGGATATAATTAGAAATGATTTCAATCCAAATATATCATTTCAATTTTATAATATTCGATCATTATCAAAAATAAATAAAATAGAAAAAATATTATAAATATATCGAGAGGCCTTCATCCATTTTTATTAAATTAATTTATCGAGAGACCTTCATCCATTTTTGCTAAATAAATAGATTATATCTCAATATATAGAGATCGTGATCGTAAAATCCATTATGAATTTAGAGATTTTTTTAATAGATATTCGAATAATATATGATGAAATTTGAGAATACCTAAGATATCAAAGAACAAGAGATCTTTATCCATTTCAGATTTAATTAACAAAGAAGAAAGATTTGAAATACCTATTCATTTATCTCAGATTATTCAAAAAAAGATTTTAATTTATTGCTCATTTATTCTAGATTTCGAAAAAAGAAAAACTTGATATCTTTTATTCATTTCTCTTCGCAAAAAAGAAAGTTATATATTATTTATTTTCCCCGAAGAATAAAATATAAGAAATATGCGATAATATATTGAAGCATACACGATAAGAATCTCAAGTAATCCCATATACTATATTTGCAGAATATAATATTTTCATTTTTTTGGGAAGATGAGTAATCCCCCATCCTCGGTAAGGGGTCATTAGATTTTTAAATTCAGCTCTTCTCCTCGCCCAATCTACTCCTCAACCCCAAAATGTCCCTAGAGTGCCCGACTCTAGAATATCCCAAAGTGTCCCCAGAATATCCCCAGAATGCCCAAGACCAGATTCTCCCTAGAATGCCCAACCCCGAAATCCCTCAACCCCAAATCTCCCTAGAGTGCCCAACCCAAATACCCCCAGAACCTCTCTACAATGTCCAACCCCAGAATCTCCTAGAAAAGTGTCCCCAGAGTACCCAACCCCTGAATATCCCCAGAGTGCACAACCGCAGAGTATCTTTACCAAACGAAGATAGAAATATTCGAAGTAAAAAAACTCATATTTTTCCATAATTCAATTTGAAAATCTTATTGATATATTCTAGATCGATATGAATGATTATCATTCTCCATTATTAATAATAACGTATATTTCTAGAGGATTAGAAATGATTATTCAGAATAATTTTCCACCCCGACCTTCGATCCTTTCAGGCTCTCGAAGTTCGGATCGTGAAGGGAATCGACATCCAGATGCTCCAAGACCCCATCAATGGTCGGGAAGACTTTTATGCAGCATGGAACCATCTCAAAATCGCTGGATCATTACAATCTCCAGAATGATTGGCTATCCATATATATAAATATATACATATGATAAAAATGGAAGATCAAACATATTCAAACTAGGAGTCAGAATCGAAACGCTACTGGTGAATTTAAGCCTAATACTCCAGCCCAAATATACATGGACCAGTAGTATTCCAAAACCAGATCCACCCTGAACTGAATTTTTAGCCATAGCGCATTTTCAGATATTATTTGTCATCTGTGAAGTTTGTGTCGAAACAGAGGGAAGAAACAGGTTTTCGGTCCCATATTCAGGCTTGTCAACTGCCGGTGCCGGCCGCGCGAAGGCGCTGAAGATATCAAACGGCACTGCTTGTGCGTGCAGGCTGTACACATTGAAAGTGGACTTAAAGACATTGCTGCCACGGCCCGACAAGGAGAAAGGAGCACAGGAGCACATACGAACAATGAATATCGAATGGTCGAGTTCTGAGATCGAGTCTCCTTGAGGGGCACCAGGACTAGCAAAGTCTAAGCGCTTCGCGGACCATCCAAACAGTTGCGTAAACTAATTCGTTTGCAAGTTGACGTTCTCTCCAGATGGCCAACTTGTGATGGACATCTTTGCTGTTGATTTTACCAGAAGTCGCATGCACATCATGTTGCGAATCGCGTTCCTAATCACCTGTAATGTGTGTATCCTCGTCAACATCCATGGTCGGGTTCACCTTCATGCAGTAGAGCAGACATAAATCTACTATGAGGCTGGCAACAGCACTCCGGCAGATGATTTTGGTCGCCAAGGCACCAAGCGCGCCAGTTCGTTGTTCTTTGCCACAAGATCGGGGCAGTCCTTCAACAGCGAAGCCATGGCCGCACCTTAGACACCGATTGCTCCTCATTTCGTCCAGCAGACCTGGAACCCTCACTCCCCACTCTGTGCCATTTCATGGAAGATGGACATTGTCGAAGTAAGCAGAGCATGCTGCGAAGGATGGTCGCTCTGTCAAAAGATTCAGAAGATGCTGACTGCATGACTAAGGAGGTAAAGGCACAAAAGGCTGCCTGACAAAAAATGATCCGCCAAACCCTCGGGTCAGAGGTGTATAGGTTATCAAACCATTTTTCGGACCCCTTTTTTTTGCCTCAAATGGGTACCCCCCCAAGGAAACCGGGGTTGAAGCCCCTCCGAGCACACCCCTACCCCCCTTAACCCCACCCCCCACACACCCCCAAAACCCCCACCCCCCACCCCCCAGACCCCCCCCCCCCCCCCCCCTCCCCCCACACGCCCCCCCCCCCACCCCCCCCTCCCCCCCCCCCCCCACCCCCCCCCCACCCCCCCCCCACCACCACCCCCCCCCCCAAGCCCCCCCACCGCCCCCCCCCACCAACCCCCCGACCCCCCCCACTTCCCTTTTCCCCCGGCCCGCCACCAAAAGCCAATATTTTACCACGAGCCGAAGAGTCGAAGCTTGAACAAACTACCTAAAAACCGTTAAACCTTAAACCTTAGCCCCGAAGCACTCAACCCCTAAATCAACCAAAACCCCCCCACCCGCCCCCCACCCCCCCTACCCCCCCCTGAGGGGCCTGGCTCAACCCTACGATCAATCCAAGCCGAACCGTCTCTTGAACCCTAAACCCAAAAAAACCCTAAACCCCAAAGCGTGAACCTTGAGCCCTAAGCCCTCAATGCTAAACTAACCCTCAACCCTAAACCCCAAACCATAAACCCGGAACCCTAAACCCTAAATCCAACCCTTATTGCTTGGGGTCCAGCGACTTGGGCGCTGCGGAATCACCATGCTCACGCGGATGCGCTGGGCCGGGCCGAGGCGGGTCGCGCAGCGTTAAAGTTACCAGCCCACAACAAATTCTTGAACCTGGCCAGTTTGAACAAGCGTCTGTGCTGGTGGATTCCCTCCTCTGAAGCGTCGTACCCGTACTGTGCGAGCAGCGGGATCTCCACGGCCATGCACACGTCTCGACGCGCATGAGCCTGCTGCCAGCCATCATCGTCCACCACATAACAAGCACACAGAGAGATGATCCCCGGAGAGGCTCTAGAAGGTAATTTCTTCCCAGCAGTCATTGAACTATACTGAACTAAAATCTTGGAGAGCCGGAAGCGCCTGCTTCATGATATCACCCTCGGAGCCATCCAGAGCATCCCGCAGCTTGTACCTGAAGGCTGGCTGTGTGAACTCTCCAATGAGCTTCTCCTCAGACGGATGCGGGGGTGG
Organism: Symbiodinium natans; assembly: GCA_905221605.1. Lineage (NCBI taxonomy): Eukaryota > Dinophyceae > Suessiales > Symbiodiniaceae > Symbiodinium > Symbiodinium natans. Next base: position 259,457 of record CAJNDS010002806.1, on the reverse strand, counting down.
GGAACAACATGCAAAAAAACATGCAACACAAGATGTACAACATAAGGGAGTGCTCTTTTCCAACTTTCTTGCCTCGGGTTGTACTGTGCAACATCCCTTCACACGGAAGTAAGCGGTGCACAGTTTTCTTGTTACATATGGGGGTAAACCGCTTCGTAAGTTGCAGCTTAGCCTTTAGGGTGATGGGTGAGCACAGATGAAACCGTAGTGCCAGAGGAGTCCAAATGAGCGACCTCAAAAACAGGAAGCTCTTACAAGGTCCAAGCATCCCTAAGCCCTAAGCATCCTAAACCAGCAAAGATCTAGATAGTCTGGGCACACTGTGACGAAGCGATTCTGCAGGTGGGGCATGGGTGCATGTGTGCTATCCGCTAGTGGACAAGCCATGCCCGTCAAGTCCATTCGATTCCTTTTCTGTACTTTTATGGGGTTCTCGCGCGGACACACAGCTTCAACTGAAAAAGACCTTGGCAACGCCTTTCTCTGACTCGGCTTCAAGCCTGTGGTGCCACGATGTGCAACGGCATGCTTAGGCAAAAACATGCAAAAACAATGTGTCGTAACTTTCCTGAGAAGTGCGCAAAGTCCGCCACCCTGTTACGGACCATTCAGGCCATCAGGTGGTGGCTTTGGTTTAAAGATGACGGCAAGGACTGTTTTACAAAACCTCTGCAACCGAGCCGGAAAGCACCTGCTTACACCGGGAAGCTGATGAAAACTCGGATCAAGGAAGCTGAGTCCTGGATTTCCAGGGCTAAGTCATGGGTGAGGACGGGTGGAGCCATGGCGAGGGTTCCAATGTCTACGAGTCTATCCGGCTTCTACGACTTCTTGAGAACTCTGGGCCAGAAACCGGTGCCGGCTTCGGCATCTTCTATAGGCTTCCTTGTCAGATTCCGGACAGTAGTCCTGTGTGCCCCAGGGCAATTGCTGAGGCGAGTTGCAGGTTGCACGTGCGAGTGCGGCAGCGCCGCTGCGTTTTTTCATGTAACGCAGGGCATCACTAGGTCTTTGGCCGACACTGATGAAGGCCCAAGCGGCAGGGCCATGCTTCGTAAGTCTCCCTGCATCTTTGACGCCAGCGCGGCGACCCGGAGAGCGGGAGTGCCGCAAAAGGGTCTGCATGCAGGTGTCAGAGCTTGTTGTGCAAGAGAGTTGCGAGACAAAGTCAAAGGCATCTGTCAGACAAATTGTTGACAGCTGTGGCAAGTGCTGCTGCAACTCTTCTCACTTTCTTGAAGCGAATTCGGCCACTCAGGCCAAACAGACGCAACCTTGCGTTTCATTGCAAGTTCAGGGACCAGCTAGCTCCTTTGGCCAGCTTTTGGAAAACGGGGCCCCTGAGTTGGGCAGAAGCGATGATTAAGGTGGGCCGGGGACCGTGGGAAAATTGCTGCAGCTTCTTCCAAGAACAAAGATCTCATGATGCTTGGCTGCCTGAACATGCTGCAGATGGAAGACTTTCTTGTAGCTGTCTCTTTGCTTCGTTATCTTCATTTCTTTGCTTCATCTTGCGCTCGCAGCCGCTTTCTGCTTCTCGCCAGAGGCGCCTGGCAGATCGCACTCTCACAAATGCTATCTGCACCTCTAAGCCTCCATGCAACTCTGGAACGTGGATGATAAGCAGAGTTTATGTTTGGGCACCGCCGTGAGCGTGAGCTTGACGTGTGGAGCTAGATTGTGAACACCTCTGAACAAATAGCTGAACAGCTGATGCTCCCTCCTTGGCTTTCGCGTTTGGCTCTGGCTTCAGTCTTGTCAATCAGCTCCATGAGGGCATCGAGAATCGTTGCACGCTCCTGACAAGGAACCCTGCTGAGAGGACCTGTGTGCCTTTGTGCGCACGGTTCTTACATCACGAAGCTACACTTTACATGCCCCATGCCCATCAGCAGCCTGGTCGGTGGTGTAGACGCCAAGACCTAGCGCATCGTACTAATCAGGGTGCCAACGAGTTCGTTCCATCAAACGCTGAAGACGGATGGAGCTACTTGGGTGATCAAGCCTCAGATCAAGCCTATATGCGCGAGCCCCAGCTGGAACACTAGGCGTCGACACCAGCTTGACCTGGGTTGTCCCACCAGCCTGGCCCACCACCAACGTAGACGATGACAAAGATCAGAACTTCCACCAGCGCTCCGTACAGATATTGTGCCTGGAAGCCGGAGAATCAAGGAGCTCGGTTGCTTTACCAGTAAATGCGCATTGGTTGCTTTACCAGAAAATGCCCATTTCTGCACAACAAGTGGTTTCTAGTTCTGACCCGGGCACAAGCACCGAGCTGTCGCCATTTCCGTCGAGGAACGGCGAAAGCGTGATCAGTCTCAGCCGCAGTTACCGCAGACGCAATTCAAACACACACTGCTGCGGGCTCCGAATGGAGAAACAATGCGGGTTCGCGAATGTCGTGTAGACATTTGGACTGCAGACTGCAGCCGGCGGGCAAGCCCAACAAAACGAGTACGCCGAACTGGGAAGTGGGGATGATGCGCTGCATGGACGAGTACTTCCTGCAGAAGCCAGGAGCTCTACTTGAACATTTCCACACCGCTTGTGCGTACATCCACCGGTCCGAGCTCTGGCAGCTCGCAAGGCGGAGATCACATCAAGGAGGCGTGCAGCGCCTGTCACACGCACGCGCTCACACACACACACAAAAACAAAAAATCACACCAACGTGCTCTGACAAAGCACCTCGAGAGGCTTCATAGGTGCATGACACGGGGTGGGGTGAAAGCCTCTCACGAAGAGGAGTATATAATCCTGTTGCTGCAGGCCTCGCCTGGGCCTGGTAAGCCCACGAGGAGTCGTGTCATCTCTTCCACGGGGTCCTAACAAACACGCACTTCAGATCGGTTGACTGGCCCTATTGGCTCTCGCCGACCCTGTCAGAACGAAGAGCCCGCGCCACCAGCTCGGAGGGGATGAAGCTCCTTGCAGAGGAACGAACTTGGAATAAGCTGACCCTCAGGCTTCCCCTGAGTCGGAGGCACGTCGTCTCTGACCGGACTCTGGTGACTCTGCTGCGCTCTGTGCAGAGGAAGGGTCGCGTTTCGCCAAGTGCTCGAAGCCAGGTACAGCCGCACCATCTTCCTGAGCTCTTGGATGGGATTCTGCTTGGCGCACGCTGCATAATCCCATATCGCGCCTCTGACGTGTTGCGAGTAGGCCCATAGATAGAACAGTAGCTGCCAAGCGAGTGGCACGAAGACCTGCAAGTCAGAAGGATCCAGCAGCAAGGGGGCCTGCAGAACACAACAACTCGCAGTATGGAGTGCGCTGCCGGCACACGCGCGCACGCTCCTCTTCAACGCAGTGCTCATCTACATCATCGGGAGGTGCGCGCGGATCAGTGCACAATGACAACTGTAAGCCAAACCACGATGTTCAAACCCTGCTCCTCTCACCTCCTCGAGAAGCTGAGTCAGCACGGCGGACTCTGAGTACATTGCTTCGTAGAACTTCTCCTCGGGCAGGTCTGGTTTGCAACTGCCAGTTTCAGGCTTCTTTGGCTTCTGAAGTTGCATGCTAATCCTCAAAGCTGTACCCGACAGTAAGCTAAGCCTCATGTTAAACGAAAAAGGGCCTCTGCTTCCAAAGAAAGTTCTCAAAGATGTGGGGAGCCTATTTCTCGAGACTACGTTCTTCCATTCAATGGCAAACAAGGAAAAGGCGGAGAAGGCCAACAAGAGCTACGGGGCGCTGAATGCCGAAATCATGCCGGTCAACAAAGCTTCAAAGTCACACTGGACAGCTTCCGCTTTCCCTACCTCTTGGGGGTTCGAGCTGAGTTTGGCAACAGATCCTGGGGCACTTGGTTAAACGAGCAGAGGCACGCAGCTAAAAATGCACAAAGCTGTTTGGGAATCCGATGTGCTGCATGCGGCTGTGTAACATACAGTATGATTGCGTACTCCTTGAAACTATAGCGAGGCTTACCGGCGATGCGTCCATCAGCTTTTACGTGTGGTACCTCTGCGGCTGCGAACCCTGCAAAACATTGCCTGGACTTGTGCAGATCCTGGCAACATACCCCTTCCGAATCTGCGATGATCTCTGTAGGTCGTTAAGCCTTCGTCTGTTGAGCCCTAAAGACTGGCTGTCCAGAAATCGACGTCGTTCAGGGGGGGCAGTGTGCCTTGTATCTGGTGTCGAATGTAGTGTATGCGAGATGATCGAACGCTCGTGTATCATGCTCATCATGCATGGCACATTGATTCTTTGCTTGCTTGCGTTGTGCTGGACCATCATCCGCCCTAATGGCGGCCATTCATCCATTCTGTGCCTGATGCTCCGCTCACACGAAGGTCCACGCACCGAAATGCTTCCTTGAAAGTGCCCTGCTGCTGATACTGCTACCCACTTGTGCAGCCCATCGTGCCTGTCGCACCAGCAGAAACGAAGAAGTGTAGCCCAGAAGGAAACTAAAGAGGAGGCCGACGGTGGTCCTGCCAAACACGCCGGACACAGGCAACCGTCCGCCATACTCAATCAGAAATGGCGTCCCAGAGCCAACACCAGCACCTCATTGCCCCATCGCCACACTGCAGGGTGTTGTTGGTGTGCGGCAAGTCGTAGCAACACCCTCTGCTGCCCTACAGTGATCTAACCTCCCCGCATGTGGCGAAACGTGGTGTGCAGAACATCATGCACCCACTAAACGGCACTTTCCAAGCGGGGTGTCGGTGTCTGCAGGGACTCAGAGAAACAAAAATGAAGATACTAGCAGCAGTTTATGACAACAACTCTTCTAATCCGACTCTCCGAACCGGCCTGAAGAAAACCTGCATCGCCTCCGGTACAGAGCCACAGAGGCCCATGAAGTCGAGGCACAGCTTCCTCAGAGTCTTCTGGAGTGTTCTTGTTCTGACTCTTCTGGTCAGGACCCGTTTCGAACGAAACCGAGAATCAGAGAACGATAGGCGGAAGAGGCACCAAAGCTCTGCAAAGATTTCTGAGTTCCTAAAGCTTCGACTACGGCTGGACAAGCTTCTGCTCGCCGGTGATGAGCTCTGCGGCAGTCCTGGCGGGGGCTACTCAGCCACCAGTATACAGTCGTACAAGGAAAAGCCAGACCCCAGACTATTGAAACTGGACACTTCCTGTCGTATTCCATGGACATCGTAACAAGTCGTATCCCATGTTTTGCAGACTTGTCTTGCCAAGGGGCTTGCGCAACCAGGGATAGGACGCAGCGGCCAGAGGCCCCGCAGCCAATCCCAAGGTCAACTGCATTGAGGACAAAAGAGGACAATGCAGCTGAACATTGGAGCAACTGCCCTTGGCCCATGCTGGGGGCCCCTACAAGGGCCTACGGCATGTGTACGGCATGCAAGGATCCCACCTCCACGGCCCGCAAACCGCGCTCACGGGCTGCAATGATGACCTTAGTAGTCAAGAGACAGACTCATCTCTGGCAGCCAATGCTAAGCCTGCTATGACAGTATGCAAGCTTTCTCACAGCCTGCTGTAGATCGAAACAGACGCAATGCCAAATGCGCTGCTTGTAGCAGCTTCTGGACTGGGCCAGGCGCCATGGCCCTACCAGACTCGCTGCAAAGCAAAACATCGAAAGGATATCTGTTGTACACACTTGTGGCTCAATGTTCCACATCGTCCTACCATATTCTTCAACTTTGCATACCTGCACCGCATGCTCCGCTTCGGGCTGGGAACGTCTTCGCCCTTTCGACCCCGGCGCTCGCGCTTGTCCCGGGCTGCGAGTTCAGCCTTCAGGGCTTCTAAGGCGAGGGGCTTGGAACGAACAATCTCCATCACAACTCTTCTTCAGGGCCCAAAGCTATGGCCTCTCGCTCTGCTTCGGCTGCCGGGCGGACCACCTGGCGGCCTGAAGTTGGCTGCCCCATCAGGACAGTGAAAGCTTTAACGTGGCACACTTGAGTCCCCTTCGCAAGCAATTCTTGTAAGGAACTTGATCTGTGCTGGGACCTGCTGCGCATGTCTTGCCGGGGATGAAAAGGTGAACTGAAACCGCGCACGATGCATTTTGGGAGCCGAGCTGCTGCCAGCCCGCACCTGCACATTGAGAATCGTGCAAACAAAGCGAGCAATCACCCAGCGTCGGGTGACAACCCAGCTCCTTTGATTCCACCCACAAGCCACAAAGAAACTCAGTAAACAGGCCTGTGGTTGCACAAGTCCGCGCAGCGGGAAAAACAAAGCTAGCCTTGGATGTGACCAACAAAAGGTGACAAAGGTCCCCGCCCGCCTGCACAGCGATGACTGCACAGCCTGCTGCCGTGCACCGCCAGGGTTGGCCCTGCCTTCGAGTGCACAGATGTGACTCAGATGCAAGGGCGGAACGGGCGCTGTAGGTCTTGTGAGGACAAATCGGGACCAGTGGGGACCAGGTGGGACCGATGGCCTTATCCCTTCAGCACGGTAAGGTGGTCGGCGAGGCGGTGGGAACCTTGGCCCAGGCAAAAGAAGAGTTAAACCTGTGGTCGCAATGGCGCCGCCTATCAGACTCTTTTGACGCTGTGACATACTGCACCTGAATCTCTGTGACATCTTCGTCGGAGCGATACCCCACTAAACATAATACTTGCAGTAGACCTGGTGTGCATGGGCAGGGAACACAGTCGCACTGTCAACCTAGTGGATTTTGCCGAGGAGCTTCTCTTGCCATGCTGTGTGTGTGAAGTATTGTGCTGTATCCATCTAGCCCTACAATGTATGCCAAAAGAGCTGACAGCAGCGTGGTGCAATAGACCTTGGATCAGACAGGGAGGGCTGACTTCATGATCATCTGGAGCTGGGACGCGTTGGGCTTTGAGCCGAGCCACTGTGGCCACCTGATTCTTATGCTTGCGCCTTTCCTGCAAGACAACTTCCTGGCACCATTCTCCAGCACTGTCCCAGAGAGTATCTTCGTTACCAAGTCATGTCTTCGTAGCTTGGAGCTTATCTTCCGCCTTTGCTCCTCACTGTCCGACCTCTGCCTTGACCTTCTGACTAGCTGCGCGACTTGCACGGCGCAAGCATGTTTCTGACTTTTTCTTGGCCGATCGGCCTGGCTGGCGGGACTAGCGTTTTCACCTTCCCGCGGTGAAACTGAGTTGCTAGCTAAATCGAATCCAATCTGCATGATTTGCCTGCTGAAGCATCAACAGTTGCGCAACAGTTTTGTCTGAGGACTATCCGCTGGAGCATTCCCAGAGCTTTGCAGGTTGCTGTCGTGGTTGCCCACATTGGACCATCTGCCATGCGAGACAGAATTCATCGAGTCTGGGCTACAAGGCGCTCGCTCCACTGCCAAACTGGGCCAGGAGCATTACGAAAAAAACTCACAGAGCAAAGTAGCTGGTGTTTGGTTCCAAATATCTCAGAGTATCGCAGAGTAGCGTATAGCAGGCTTCAATGGTGCTTGTGGGAGTGTGCAGGGCACCGGTCCCATAAGGGTTGGCTGCTTTGCACAGCCTTTGGAGTGGGCATTGTGATTCCACTGACTCCCGAACTCTCATAAACAACAACCGTTTCGTCACATTGCCCTACCACCTTGACGGGCGCCAGATAGATTAAATGTCCAATCGTTCGAACACAATGCGCATTCTCCGCAAGCTGCCAGCACGTGCTCAAAGGCATCAGGTCTCGAGATTGCTCGTATCGCCTGGCCTGGGTTCAGGAAAAGCAGGGCCCGTGAGGGAGCTGAGCCACTGCCTACACTGAAACACGAGTCTTCCTGTCTTGCAGACCTGCGCTGACTGGCATTCATGCTCATGAGGCAACCCTTGGACATCCAGACTCCGATTCGAGTGCGAACCTGATCCCGATCCCAACAAGAACAGTGAAGTCAAAGTATGTTCAAGTATTTCAAACTGTTCGAACTTCACGTTGGGACCATGAATAGACTTTGCACATGCTCGGGTCCAGGCGCAGCGTGGGGCGCAGCGTGCGGCGCTGCGTGGGGCTGCGCTGCGCTAAGGCTCTGGCTCAGGCTGCCTGGCCAGACTCTGAGACCACTCATGTTCTCGGCCACACGGTGCCGGGCTGAGCTGTGAGGTACGAGCAAAAACAGGGCCAGTCCGCAAGATAGAGCTTCGTCCTCTGCCTGGGTGTTGGTTTAATATGCGGCTCTGAATTCTATCCGGAGTCTGTCGTTGCTGTCCCTGCTACCCAGACTGCGGGCGTGCCGGCCATTGCTTGATTCATCAAAGGCAAGCCCGTTTAAACCACTCGCCGGCAACACCTAAGCCGGAAGTCATCAGTCCTGGAACAGCGTAGCTAGCCAAGAAACCGCATGCCGCAAATCGAAGGAGTTCCGGAGCCAAGCTTGCACAAGATCAGCGCATCAGGTCAGCGGTCACAAGCAAGACCAACAGCAACTCCTGTCGAACTGGCCCCGACAGCGGTGCTGCTGGAGCCTCCAAAGCTCATCGATCGTTGCTGATTGGCTTTCAGATGCTTTCAGCTTTCATCGAACCAGATTACAGCAAAGCGTTAGGTTGACTCCTTCTGCGTGCTCTACAGTACAAAGGTTGTGTGCGGCAAGCTATAGCAGTATAGACAGTATAGACAGGATAGACAGTATAGCAGCTATGGCAAAACAGGCAGATTCATAAGCATCAAACTTACAAGCTGCGCAACGAGCGGCCTTGCCCCTCCGGAGGCACCTTGCAAGCTTTGAGGCTTAGGATGGCTTAGGACTTTTCTTGGTGCCACTACGCGCTACTAAGGGAAGTGACGATTTACGTTTTACGTTTTGCCGATCCGGGAGGATACTCCGTGCATCCTGTGCCCTCTGCTCTCCTTTCGCGAAATCGCGAAACTCGCCACCTTGTGGCCCGTCCGCTTATGCTTTGGCAGCGGCTGCAAGCCTGTCCGCAAGCAACGTTGGAACATCAACGAGGTGAATCAGTGCATCTCATGTGCAGGAGACACCATGGACAGCGGCTGGGGCATGACGTAGCTTGTGGCGTTGTTACTTGCAAACTGCAATTGCACGGCTTGACTCAGCTTGACAAGGAGTCACTGCCAAGTGCACGCCCTGGTCAAAGAGCACAGGCCTCCGGATCCTTCTATTGGTGGAAAAGTCAGGTTTGTACCTGGCAGTTCACTTTCTGCAGCCCTGTCGTCCATCGGCTCTCGGCTCGCTCTCTGCAACATCCGCAGTTTCTGGAGGAGTCTCTAGGGAAATCTGAGCTGTCGTGGCATGAGCACACTCGGCTTTCGTCTGGCGGCTTCTTGGAACCTATGTCAGGGGTACCTGATGGGGCTCCGCCAGCAGTAGAAGCGGCAAAGCCTCATGCAACTCACCATGGGCCACTTCTTGCGGGGCCGCTTCCGACAGTTGCATCAGTACTGGGAGACTAAAGCGAACCGGTCTGGCCCGGTTCGCGCCATCGTGAAGGTGCTAACTTTCAGAGCAGATTGGGGCTGTGAGTGGTTTTTGATTTTGTTTCAGGCGTTGGTTGTGGGACTTTTTTCAGCTTGCATGGTGCTGGCTCTTGTTCGCGAGTTTTCTCGGCAGATGCGATGAGAAGTGTCGCTGTCCAAGCCACTCCGGATGTTCATGGTTTTGAGTCGCAGATCTGTGAAGAGTATTTTCCTGCCTGTCCCTCATACGCATGGACATCTTTTGAGACTTCTTTGAGAGCTAGGGATCATCCTCATTGAGCACTACCAATCAGCAAGAGGCCTTGCTAGTGAATGCTCCACCTCAAAGAACTCTAAATTGTTTCCCCAAGGGTTCTGCCACAACTTGCGAACACATGTGGCAACATCGTGACTAAGCCAGGGCCTCCAGTTGCGCCGAAGCCACCTCCCACAACCAAGCATGATCCTTTCTGTTGTCCCCCTAATTCACTTCGCGGGCTACAAAAACTTCTGCGAGAGATGACACCTCGTCAGCTCGGACACGAGCCGGAAAAGGAGGGAACAAAGAAGGGTACTGACTGAACCGTCTCTCTCCTTTCTTTCTTTCTTTCTTTCTTTCCTTCGCTTTTCTTTCTGGGCCCTAAGCCCCGCGCAAGATTCGCGCCCCGGTTCCAAATCCAGCCAACAGTGCTCGAGGCACAGGATCTGTCTACACCTCCTGTTTTAACTAAAGCTCCCTTCCCATCGCGCGCCCGAGGATGTAGTCTGTCTGAAGGACATCAGACAGCGATTCCCGGAGGCTAACACCAGAGTAAGGGTGTTTGTCGAAGGTCGGTGCTCATTGACTTCTCTTCCTTCTTTCCAGCGTAGCACCGAACTCCCGTTCTCCCTCTCTCCTCTCGCTTCCAGCCTGTCGAACCCATCTGCTGCACGACCCGTCGACCTAAGAATAGTCGTGGTTTCACTCTGCAAGGTCCCTTAAAAGGACTGCTAGGGACTCTCCTGTCGAAGTCTCCTGTCCGTCCCGAGACGGGTACTTCGATGACTGTCCGCGGCTCCTCGTGTCCTAGCAGCAGTTCTGTCATTGCACACTACCGCAGCAGGAACGCCAGAGCACTTCTGTGAAAACCAAGAGCAGTCATACGCACACTCACACACTCACACACGCACACTCACACACACTCACTCTGCGAGCCTCAAACACGTCTTTAAATAAGGGTGTTAGTCGGCAGTGCTTTTCATCTGCCTTTGTTCAGAATGCCTCACTACTAGATGACTGTGCATGTACAACATGATGGACGGCGACTATGGCGAAATGAGTCACATGCTGCAAAGTTTTGCAGGTCTGCAAAAGATCCATCCGCCCTTGCTTCACAAGCCCTAACAGGCCCTAACAGGGTGTCTTCGTTGTCTCTCTTCCCAGTTTGGCTCGGAGGATCGTGAGCCCCCCTGCATTCTTGGACCATGTCTTGGTAACCGCGTGGCCCGCACACACATACAAACACAGGCTGAACATGATGAGATATGATGAGTCTTCGGGGGAGGTTCTTGGAGTTAGGTCGAGGTGTCACGGGTCCAGCCCCGTTCAGATGGTCTTAATCTGCCAGCCAGACCACCCCCCCCGTCCCCCCCCCCCCCGGAAAAGCAGAAACTGTTGAACTTCAAGTGGAGTGAGAACATGATTGTGCATCATGTCTGGTTGCACCTTCGGTTCTTGGAAAGTTTCGGCGGGGCTGTGGAGGGATCTCAAGATCCAGAGCTCATGCGCAGGTCTTCGAGCGCTCGTGCGATGGAATCCGAGAACCTCCCCCCCCCCCCGTCACAAGACGCCAGTGTTCTGACCAGTTTTCAAGAGGGGAACAGCTTGATCCTTCTGTCCCTTGCCACCGAGCAAATGCTTTGGGAGTGACCTGCACAACGCACAGCTTCTGGCCTTGAACTGGTGGATGCCTGGGCTTCAGGCCTGCAGTAGCGAATCGCAGCTTCAGCTGCTTTTTGAGAGTCCTCCTCTGACAGAGTTTGGAAACTTTTCAAAGTGGGTGCCCGGCATTCGGCCACCGGCGCTGTCACGGGGAGGCCTGTCCAAGAAAACCCCAATCGGCGCACAGGCGCTGGAAAGGGGCTGCGTTGGTGCAGGAGAAAGGATTCGCAGCTTTGTCACGTGCGAACTCAACGGCAGCTGGAGCTCAAAAGTTCTGGGGATGGAGCTGCCTCTTGCCTGCTAAGCGCCTACTGCCTACAGAGGCATGTACTTTCTCGTCCTTCCACCAAAATATCAGTATCCTACCCTGGCCTCAAGCTTAGCTGGAGCTTTACTCCTGAGGCAGGCACTTGGCGTAGCATTCGAGGATCCATTCCTGCTGTTCTGGCTCAGAAAACTGAAAGAGCACTGAGTTCTCCAAAGCAATGCAGGGTAGTCCCTTCCCCTTTTAGCTTGTATTTTCATGCTGGGCTGATTCCCTCTATAATGATTTTTAAACGCGAACAACGCTACAGAACGCTCCGCAACACCAAGCCTCAGTTTGATCCTTGTCAGGGGCCCTCTCAATCCGAGCATCAGTTTAAGTATTTAATACCCCCACATTTAAAGAAATTTTTTTTGGCCGGAAGCCCGCCGGAAGACTACTTTCCATTAGGGTGGATTTCGTATGGGACAAACCCCCCACATTTAAAGGAATTTTTTTTGGGGGGGTTCAAAAATCTGTCGGCAGGCTTCTTGTTTTGCTTGCGGAGACGCAAAGCTACAGCACCTCAGAAATCTGCAGCCTATTGTTTTTAATAGAGAAATCAATACAGGGCCATGGTCCAACTATTGCGGAACCCTGCATTCCTTATTGTGGAGGGGGGGGGGGGGGGCCCCCCCCCAATTAAACAGAAGCTCGGATCAATGTTCAAAGAGATTCCCTACGTGCCGGCATGCACTTGTTCGTGTGCCCTGAGCAACTCACGTATGCCACCACCCACTTGAGAGCCTGCTGTAGTGCGTCTTCCGGGCTGAAGCGCTCCCGTGCATCCCACTGCCTGAGCGTCAAATGGGAGGAGATGCCAGGAGTCGCTCTCTCTCTCTCTCTCTCTCTCTCTCCTGCACGCTTAGCCCCCCGAAGAGAAGGCTGCCCCAAAGGGCGCGCGAAGTCCGTCTCTCTCTCTCTCTCTCTCTCTCTCTCTTTCTCTCTCTCACTCTCTGCAGAGGCAGCTGTGTGATAGCAAGTTATACTGAATACTCGAGTGTGACTTGTAGAGACTTATGAAACTATGGCTCAAAGTTGCTTAGCTTAAAGGGCGGTCGTACCACTTGACATCCTTGGCCGCCCACAGGCAGCCCAGAAGGAAGTCCACGAACCTGGCAGGTGACGGAGTCTTCCGAGTTTGCAGCAAACCAAGCTTCAAGGACTCTACCCCGCTGCGAGTGAAGCGCTGGTAGCTTGCTACGTTAGTACGTCTATACGAGAACTAAAATCTGCTAAGACAGCAGCAAGCTGGAGTTGCGAAGATACAGTTTGCTATCCATGCCAACTTTCACGGCAAATTGGCAGCCCCACTTCCCCTCGGAGGTTCGCAGGACGGACTGTAGCTCCTGCCAGCGTAGAAGGGATGCTTTTCGCTAGTGATCGTGTCTTGGCAAATATATTGAATGTGCACGGGATTCGCCTTGGCGCCCGGTCTTCTGAGCTTGCCCCGCGAATTCGGAACAAGCCGCGGGTTGCCGTGGGGATCAAAGAACCTGCGTCGGAAGCATGGTTCGTAGCCACGTCTAGACAGGATCCAATGCACTGCAAGAAGCAGGGCCATGAATCGTCCGCAAATAGGGGCCCTCTGTCTAACATTGAATCGATGCGTGCAAGCCCCAGAGACGTTCCGAGAGGATAATCAATTTCAGCCGGCCTGGCCAACCTCCCCAGCACAACATGAAGAACAAAGGCAAGGCATATTTGAAAGACGCGCTTTTGCACGATCGCTTGTCCGGAGCTGACTGCTCTGTGCCGGCTGCACGATGTCTGACTTTCGCGCTCGTCATCTGCAAGGCACAAATGTTTGGCTAACATATGCTCTTTACGAATGTATGAAGAAATTTCCCTCTAGCTCAGCACAACCTCCCTAGCTCAACTTGAAAGAGAGCGTCCCAAACAAGCAACGCTGAATCATTCTGCTGAACCGTCAGAAGCTCACAAGACTAAGATGAATCACAGTACTCGTTCAGCGCAAGCACAGAAAACCAACCAGTTTCGAAACGAAAGCACGACTTATAGCACATTGCGATACCTTTTCTTTGATGAACCTGGAATGAGCATAGGTAGGATATCTTTGTAGTTGGATGAACCCAGAATGAGCATAGGCAGCATCAGGAGAAAGAGGGATGTCCATGAAATTGTCAAACAATACCTTTGACATCGTCGTCTGATCATTCATAAAGGGATACAATCAATTGCACCTAACAGCCAGAATCTACGCTGCCTTCCAACCCCTGGTAGTTAGCCAATCTCCACGTCAAGAATTCCCAATGGCCAGCCTACTCTCAACACCTCTCGCAGCAGACGGGAAAACATAAGAAAACGAGAACCCCAAACGTGCGAATTTTGCACGTGAGGGCGTCACTGGCACAGTGCTAGGAGCCTGCTCAAGCACATGCAGGAAACCTTGGAGTGCAAAGGCACCTCTCCATGACTGCATGACAGTACTCCAACATGTCAAGCGACAAGGCCGCCGTCGTGACGACTACCTCAGGCTTGTGTCACGGAAGCACGCATGCGGCACCACTGCTGTACTGCTGCTGCTACTGCTACTGCTACTGCTGCTGCTACTTCTACTACTGCTGCTACTTCTACTGCTGCTGCTGCTACTACTACTACTACTACTACTACTACTACTACTACTACTACTACACTCGGTGCCAAATTGGGGGTTTACGATCGTCAGGCTTCTGGAACAGGTCGCGGACGCACGTACAATTTTTGCAGTTGACGCGATTGCCCAAGGTTTGCACTGTGCGGACGCCCCTCGTGTATGCCTGTTGGCATCTGCAGTGTGCGTTCATTCGCATGAGCGGGCTTGTCAAAGGTGCACGCTGCGCGGAATGTTTGTTAACATCTTCAGCGTGCGCGCTTTTTCGCAGTCGACGCACTTATTGACAGCACCGTTTTAGGTTTGCTAACCTTTCCGGCAAACTTTGTTGGGGATTTGCTCATACTTCTTGCAATCGTTTCCGAGGTTTAGGATTTTAGGCTTCGTTTGCCCTTGCGTTGGAGAGGCTTAGAAAAAGAACCGCGCGATTGTGCTGCTTCGGGCTTCGTGGCCTTGAGGTCGAGGGCTGAAGGTTTCTGTTCTCAGGCTTTCGCTGAATGGGGCTCGGTTTAAGGAGACGTTTTCGATCGTTTTGTGGACTGCACGGCTCGGGTATATCTCTTGTTGGGGGTTCAGGTTCGGGGTATAAAGTTTCACTAAGCGGGCTATGGCAGTCCTCTGGCTTCTGACGTGATTACCACCAAGGCCATGGGCTTAAATAAACACCTTCGACGTGCATTGCGTCAACACCTTATCAGGAGGGTGATTCAAGTCAGATGATGGCCAAAGGCGGGCCAAAGGTGTCCAACTTTTTTGCATGGTATCAGCTTAGGTACCAGTAGCTTGTGAGAGCTTGTGATTGTGCCCAAGCAAGGAGACAAGATACCGGCATCGTGTTCTTGTGCCTCGTCGATCGATGTGATGGTTGCCTGGCGTCAACTTCCGCAAACTGCGCTTTCCCAACTGCTCGGGTGAGGCGGAGGAAGGGAACCGAAGGGAGCTGAAGCGCAGCTAGTTCGAGGACCTGAGCGCAAGCCTGCCTGCGTGGTGTCTCGCCGTCGCCACCTTGGGTGATGCCCTCTGCCAGCGTCGGACTCTTGCAAAATCTTGAAAAACATTCCCTGGATATTTGAGGCCAAGGCCGCTTTGTAGCCAGCAAGAAGTCCTGAGCCCGCCGTCATGACGCAGACCCTGAATGAACGACTAAGACATGAATCACATGACCATGCGTTTGCCAAATCCGGCATCCCGGCACAGATTTGAGTTTGCTGGGCCATGGTATTGTAGGCGCACATGCCAAAACCCCAATTCCTGCCATCCCATTCCGGGGAGGCTGCCGACTGAGTCTGCGAAGTTTTCCGCTTCAGTCTGTGCGAAGCCACAGCCACCTTTGCCAACATGCTGTCGCAGAGCCGCAGAGTGTGGCGCCAATCTAGGCTTTGGGATGCTTTTGGGTTTCTACTTTGCTTCTTTCATGCTTGCCGTCCATATCCGGGAGCCTTCTTGGCCTTGTCCATGAGTGAGTCCTGGAAGAGCTCCAACCTTTGGGGTCGGCGGTGCGCACCGTTCTAGTGACGGTCCCAACTCTCGTTCCTCAGGAGGGTACCGCCTGTTCATCAGAAACGAGTCTTCCTTGGTTTCATGGCTGCATTGCCAAAGGAAGGATGTCCACATGTCTGCATGCTCACTCGTAAATACTGCATGCCAACTTGAACCCGATAGTCGACGCGATAGCCCCCAGACAACCTCTCCGAATCACAGACTGGGTGCGTCTTCTTCCAAAGCCGTTTCGTCAGATCCCACGGCCTCTGCAAACAAAAATGCTTCGGGTCAGACCTAATTATATCATCCATCGGCACGGCGAGATCGAATCTTCCTCTTCTACTGAGAAGCATCTAAGCTCCCCGGATCCTTTCTGTGTCGCCATCTCGTGAGAGAGCATCGCTAGTACCAGCTCGTCCAGAATCTCATTCAGCCAGCATAATTACTCACCTAACTATACTCGTACACAGACCCACTCTGAGCTTCTGCTGCGCACACCTGCCTCTGCACCGTTTCTGTTCACCCGCACATCATTCACTTTTCCAGTGACAGTTTGTTGCGCTAGTCACTTCTGTACTGCGGTCTAAGTTCACCGTTGCCACCTTCAAACTTCACTGTCACTTTGGTTGAATCCTACAATCCTACAATCCGCTGTCTGATTACAGATGAGAATAGTGTGTAACACATGTGGCGACCTCGCAAATCTTGGAGTGGTTTCCTCACATCTCTGAGCCTGTTCACCATAACCCACATAATGGTCATACCCATCGGCCTGAGCCGTGGCCTTCTTGGTAGCGCTGATGGCCGACCTGCTTTCGGCGAAAACTGCTTCCACACTTCCTCGTGTAGCATGTGTGTCCGTGGGCGCCCAGCCATGACGAGGATTAGCGCAGGCACCGGTGCTTTCCCAACGCAACAAACTAGACACCACTAAAACCATGAGCAGACAAAGCCAAGCACAACTTAAGCAACTCCAGTAAGGCCGTATCTTCTTGTAGGGGTGAGTGGCAACCGGATTTCTCTGGTCTCCTACTGGTATCACTCAAGATTCTGGTTTCTGTATCAGGGTCTGGACATTGTGCCGCTGAGGTGCTAGGGCCGAGGCAGATGCATGAAGCGCTTAAAGTTGTGATGCATCCCTGCGAAGCTTATTTCGCCCAGGCCACTGCTATTGCTCTGTTGACTCCATGATGGCACCAGTATCCGAAATTCAACTTAGCAATCGGCTACTTGCTTCTCCGGGTAAAAAAACTCTCTCTTCGGTCATCTCCCGCCTGGCAAAGTGCAGCTCGAACCTGAGAGTATTCTGCAGCGCAAGCAGGATTCAGGTTCGCACCAGTTATGTGCCATGTCTGGGACGGATCGACAACCAGGGAATGCTACAACGACCAGCAAACAGAAACGGATACAGCGCTTGCTGCAGGAAGAATCATGTAAGGACTTGCTGTCTTCGCTTCTTCTGAGCATGCCCAATATGTCCAACTTGTCTTGGTTCGGCGAGGCACGTGCGCATCAAGAAGGCCGCCCCAAGCTGCGAGCGGCTCTCGCCCTGGTGCTTGTAGAAACCTCCTAGGCTCGGCCGCTCGGCTTCCAGCTCCCCAACAGAACCTTCCAAGACATTCAGCAATGGCCATTGGGCGCCTGTGTCAGCGTCCAGAAGCACCTGGTTCGGCATGGGCGATAAATCCTTGGTTCTCGTATTTGGGATGCAGCCTCGTCTAGCAGCTTTGAGTGCTCTGACCAGGAAGTTGTCTTCACAACACCATACCGACCATTTTCGCTGTACTTCTGAGTTCACGCAGGCGATTTGAGAATGACTTGAGTCACCTTTGTTATCCTTTGTTGTAATTATTTGTAATTTGCATGTTTTGCATGCCCAAGGGCTTGAGGGAAGCTCGTGACGCTGTCCCAGTAACGATTCGCCTTCAGGGGCAAACATGGGCAAACGAAAGGCAGCAAGGAATAGGAAAGCCAGCTTTTTGAGTCCAGCTCCGGCCTTCGCGGTTTCTCGTTTGGACAGGACGAAGTGGAGCATCCCTGCAGGGGGCAGGAAGAAGGCAACAAGGCACAACATGGCACAAACACTTCGAAGATAGCATAGGACATTCTGAGGAATGAGATGACACAAGCTTTCCAATCATTAACCAACTACGTTTCCAAACCATCGTCTCGCAACTGAGCTCCAGTCGCTGTCCCAGATGGCGCTCCACTGCCGCCTTTGCAAAGCCGCGGCTCAAAATGTACGGCAGAGAACATGCGCACCCTTTGGGCATTCTCCCGGGTTTTGTGGTTCTATTTTTGCAGCAATGTATAGACATGTCTTGGCCCGCGACACGCCCAGCTGCATCGGTCCACCTTCAGTTTTGAGCTTTGGTGTCTTCGGGTGAGCCGGCATGTGGCATGAACATGCGGACCTTGTGTTGCCCGGCCTGTACGCATTCCAGGTCACCACAAAAACTTCCGTCTCCTGCTGACACCGCGGCTGGCCGGGAACCCCATACACCGGCCCCAGTGGCTCTTCATGTCTCATTTTGTGGCAACCGCGCCATGCTCGCAAGTAAGTGATAGTCAGTCAGTGCATCGGCTCCTGGCGCTGGATTTGAAACTTCAGCGCCGCCGCTTGTGCCAACGCTGCACCATGCGAGATGCCGGAGAACAACCTATGTGTGAGCGGCCCACAGACTCCATCTCATCATATCATCACCATTCATCACCATTCATCACCATTCATCACCTATCATGATTCTTACGCCAGTCTTACACTATTTGAAGAGGTTGTGCATGGCATGCATGATGATGTTGCAAACCCGGTCCCCTGGAAGGCCACTCACAGGCCGAGTTGCACTCGGTGATCGGGAAGCTCCTTGACCTTTGGTGGCTCTGTTGACTCCCGTGAGGCAGTCGCGCACACGCACACACGCGCGCAGGTGCAGATGCAGACGCAGACACACACACACACCCACACTCACTCACTCACTCACTCACTCACTCACTCACTCACTCACTCACTCACTCACTCACACACAGTCGAACACACTCTCTCTCACACACACACACTCACACTCACACTCACGATCACACTCACACACACACACACAGTCGAACACACTCTCTCTCACACACACACACTCACACTCACACTCACGATCACACTCACACACACACAGTCGAACACACTCTCTCTCACACACACACACACTCACACTCACACTCACGATCACACTCACACACACACACAGTCGAACACGCTCACGATCACACTCTCACACACACACACACTCACACACACCCACCCATTTATCCACCCACCAACCCATTTATCCACCCACGCCCGCCCGCCCGCCCGCCCGCTGCGCACGCGCGCGCGCACAGACACAGACAAACAGACAGAGACAGACAGACAGACAGGCAGGCAGGCAGTGCAGACAGACACCAGCGGTCTGCAGCGGCACAAGCCTTGAAAGCGCGGGCAGCCCGTGAGGCCCAATGGATGTGAAAAGCTTTGCTATGCTCAACCTTTGCCATGGCACGCTCTTCAGGAGCTTGCTGTACAGCAACTGGTCACCGTCTGGATCCCACAGGCGGTCCTTGCGTTCAGGAAGCTGGGGGGGGGGGAGGGACGGACTAGAGTCAGCCATAGCCAGCCTGTGCCTCGCGCACAACACAGCTCATCTGATGCCGAGTCTCCAATTTTACTTTGAGATAGGTGGACACAGGCAGCATCATCCTTATGCTGACTGCCAACGTCCATGTTAAGTTATGGGAATGAAGACTTGTATCCGAAAATTGTGATGCATTTCCCCCACTGGTGTCGTCGCAGCCGCCGCTGCTTGACATGTGTTGAAACAGGTGAGTCGCATCAACCTTCCTATCAGCAGCCTGACCTCAATTCGCCAAACTTTGCCAAAAGTCGTTCCAATGGAGAGATCGGTGGTTTGATGGCAAGCACGTCGTGCACTCCTTGACCATTGACAGAGGGAGAGTTAGGAGTTCAGAACGCGTCCTCTTCTATCCCCCAATGAATGCTGAATGATTCTGATAATCGCCGAAGACAGCCAAAGGTCATCCCATTCTTTGCGAGGCCAGCACAGCAGATCTTCCTCAGATACACGCCCTCCAAGGTGCACCCTTTCTCTCAGAGCATCATGAATGAGCACGGGGTTTCCTGCAATGTCACGGCCTTTGGCTGAAGCCTAGCATCAGGAACTGTGTCCGGTATCGGAGGGGTGAGAAGCACACGTAGATGGTGCCTCACGATAGGGACTACAATCTCCGACTCCTAGGACTGACAGGTGCGGCCTTGATGGCACAGCAAGTACGAGAAATACTTACCACCGACAACCTCGGTGGCTGAACTTTCGCTTGAACGTTGAAGGCCATTGCTGCCATGGCACGGTCGTGGGCAGCAGCATCCCCGACCCAAATAAAGGCAACTGCTTCACCTCGGGTACACCATGGCCAGAACTGGGCATGACCAGCTATGGCTCAAAAGAGCGATCGCATTCCCTGGACTGTTTTGCCAGGGCCCCGCATGCATCTATCGTTTCAGAATAACCATGCGAGTTGCGGTTTCCAGCCCGGTGAAGCAGGGATGGATGCCAAATTATATCGCCAGACCTCGCCCGCAGCCGATCTGAGACTCTGACAGACCCTCAATGACCCTCAACTCAGAGCAGATGAAACGCACAGCTGCCTCCGTGGTATGCGGAGATCTGCGCGCCTCGCACACTTTGCTGCTCAGTGCTGCTGACAACAATGGGCACACCCTGGCACACCTGTTCTACACCGACTTTACTTTCACCAGGCGGCGCTTGTTCCGCTCCAGCCGTGTCGACACGTGCAGCTGTCTCCAACCCGACCATGTGCCGTCCACGGTACTTCCTTCAGCAGGCAACAGGTGGCAAAAGCAAAAAGGCAAATCTCCGCAACAGGCAGCCGGAAGCAGCTCAACAAACTCAAAGCTTTTGCCACTTTGGTCGAAGTAGCTCAGAGAAGCTGGTGCTAAGCAAAAGGGCCGTAAACACCTGTCCGCCATGAAGCAGAGCCTCGGCCGAAAAGGCTCCGACTGTGATCATGGTTAGGACCTATGAACTAATATAACTGACATGTCGACTGGGCTCCCGACTGGCCACTCACCAGGCAGCGTCGTCGGTTCATCCACCGGCAGCTCCGCCATCGACGCTCATGGATGTGATGGTTGGGTCTCTTAAGGGTGGAGGCTCAAGGGTGCTCGGCAAGAAAGCACGCATGGACAATCATGGAGAGACCGCTGACGAGGTGACGAAGATATAGCGGCTTGTGACTCACTTGGCTGTGAGTCGGTTTATGTCGGGTTCATACTGGTTAAGCTGGTGGTTCCTGTTTTCTCAGATGGATGTGGTTCTGAGGAGGCTGCGGCTGGGCTCTCTTTGTGTTTCGCGCTGCTGTCACTACTCACTCTAGGAAGTATTACAGGAAGTTCAGGGCTTGGCCAGCCTGGGTCGCTTACACAGCTGTCTGCCGCGTCTGCTCACGCTCGTGACGAAGAGAAGTGCTATTTCCGGAAGCTCTCGAACCGCGGTACCAGAGGCATGGATTCAACTCGGTAGACACAACTGTAAAGTGCTGAGGATGTGAACTCTGACATGCTTTTACAGAACTGTGCTCAGTGAGTCTCAACTCGTCAGCATCAAGCGGGGCGTACATCTTGATGCGAGGAGCGCCGTCCAAGATCTTTGAAGGCGGGACCTTATCGGTAGCCAATTCTCTCGCTTCGCTTGTGTCAATCTCACCAGAACATACCTTCCAGCCAGTGGCGCGTTCATGGGAAGCTGACCCTAAACACAACTTTCCGCGAGGGTCCGACGCCAAACAGCTCCATGATGCAGGCCAGCTGCTCTACCTTTAAACGAATACCAGGCAAACTCGGTCCCAAAGCAGCTGACCTTTGGAAACTGCATAGGGTTGTTGTCACGAAAGATGACCGACAGTCTCGACACAGTCTTGACCGAAAGTTTGTTCTTTTGGAACTGATTGAAAAGGAGTGGGGTTGGGTGGTTTTTGGATCATTTTAGGGTCTCTTGGGTTCAGGGTTTAGGATTTGCCCCAGTTCACGCACCACCCACCAAAAAAAGGCCAAGAATACTGCCCCAATTTCATCTTCAGTTTGAACTGGAGAATATTGGCCCTCCCCAACCTGCTTCAAACATTCGTTGTGTGGGAAGGAAACAGCCGGAAACCTCGAAGTTGCGCTCCGACCCTGGTTGCTCTCTTCGCCCCTGGGGTGTCTGGCTTCATGATCCGCCCTCAGTGACACTCTTTTGCATCTATGCTTGCAGGTTGGCCGAGGAGGATTTTCCTCAGCAGGCGCCCTAGGATGCTTGGTGTCGAGTTTAACACTTGGACCTACGCTAACTTGCGACGGTGGTGCTATAGCTAAGATCAAACTCGGATCTTCAAAACAATGTGTGGGCATTTCGAGATTCCTTGCAGTGCGCAGTGCGGAGGTTGGAAAGTTTTGCCAAGCCAAGCAAGCTCCGTCTTGGAAACCGCCTCATTTTCGCCGGGGAAGAGCGGATAGCCTGTGTACAACCTCGGCAAGGGTTTCCAACAGCCACCTGCACCATATGACATTTGAACCCATCTGCCTCGCACAGGTGACATTTGAACCCTAAAGCCCCTGAAAGCCCGCCCAGCACACACTGGACCGCACCATGAATGGCCGAGATCCTGCGGAATCTAGGGAGGAAGCTCGGCCAAGATGCACCCGAACGACCACATGTCAATCGCCGTGTCATACCTTGGTTGTCCCACGACAAACGCACTTTGCGCTATGCTACGCCGCTAGGCTCCTCCAATTACGTACTGCGTGGAACGCAAGGCGCTGGCGGAATTCCCAGAATCACTTCTGGAGAACGGTAGAACCTGCTCTGGATGTACCTGTATGTGTACATACTAGGCAAAACATGCAGTGCCTTCTGCGTTTCTTTCTTTACTCTTCCATGGTAAGGGCTTAGGGGCAGAGTCTCGCGGCGCACGTGTACACGCGCTCATCCTCGAAGCAGGAGGAGCCAAAGTCTATGACCTGCAGGTGAGCTTGGGGAAGGCGATTGGTGCGAAGCGCTCGTTTCGCAACGAAGAAGCTTAGGCTCTCTCTCTTCACGTGATTGCAGGACTGTATGATTTGACTGTATTCTCTACACATTTTAACATATTGATTATGTCTGTATATGTATATATATATATATAGAGAACGAGAGAGAAAAAACAAACGGGTTCAGGAGCTGCGGATGCTGAGCTTGGAGTGCCTTGATGCCGCTCTTCGTCGGGTTCTTTAGCAGCACATTCTCCTTTTTTGGATCCAAAAACCATGAGCGCACCTGCTTGCTTTCGTAAATTCCAGTGGGCCTTCATTTACCGGGGGCCCTGCTGGCTTCAGATCGCAGTGTATGATGTGCAGCTTCCGCAAAAACCGGAGGGCCTCGAAACCCCACCGGAAGTCTACGTCTGTGTTGTAGCTGTTGCGTACACATGCAGTAAATGTAGTAGTTATTGAGCTCGAGACTGCCAGGAGCTGAATGGCAAAGCGCCGGATCAAACCCAAGGAGACCTTTTTGGGGATTCCATGCTTCTTATCAGAGTGCAAACCGGTGGTTGGGACTGCGACAGACACAGGCGGGTGCAATGACGTGCTTAGCATCAAAACTCAGAACTCAAAAGGGCTCGGCATCCTGACACCTCTCAGACTGGGCTCAGGACTCCCTGGAAGTTGTTGTTCCTGGGAAAGCTTTTCATGACGCGGAGCATCTCAAGCTTCGCGAAGCACCCGGCTGCAAAAAGATGCAAGTCCAAGCATCTTGATGAACTCATAGAGGTTGATGCTCAGCAGCTCGAAGGTTATGCACAAGTGATTCCTTCAACCGTCCATGCCCAGGAACTAAGCTTGAGGATCTCACTGTCAGACCCTGCCTGAAGTAGAAATAATCCAGCATGTGCACGACCTGACAGATACTGGAGATACTCTTCCACAGCTTGCGAATGGCTGCTAACACTCGAGCTCGAAGTCGAGTGCAGCGCATTCGAGGTGCTTTCCAGATCGCGCTCTCGAAGATGCTCCAAGATCTTCACCTCTACAAGGGCCTCCACAACATTCCCCGCAGCACACAGCACTCACCCAAGGGCATGCCGGTCTCTTCGACTCATGTACCCATCTCATCCCATCTTCCTCTACAGTTGAGTCAATATCATTTGCCATCTAGTGCAATTGTGCGTCGAAAACTAATCACTTGGGCCTGGTGGTGAAAGCGCTTCTTGTTGCGCACCTTCAGAGCACAAAAAAACGGGCAAGGTGGTGACGGCAGATGTGCACTTAAAGAAACCGCTCTGAAGCTTGTTGCTGTGGCTCCTCGACCAATTTGTTTACTTTATATTCTTTTTCCCACCCTCGATGCGGGGTTGTTAGATTTTAAACTCAACTCTTCTCCTCGCCGGGTCTGCTTCTCCCGGTCTACTCCTCGCCCAACCGGAGTGCCCAACCCCAGAGTGTCCCTGGAGTGCCCAACCCCAAGTGTCCCTCAAGTGCCCAACCCCTGGAATACCCAAACCCCGAGTGTCCCTGGAGTGCCCAACCCCAGAGTATCTCTACCCAGAGAGGGTGGTAAAATAGTGTGTTGTGTTTTCTCACTTTTCGAGCTCTCACTTTTGACAGGCGCTTTTCTGCTCTCTCGGCCCAGTGGCCATCTTCAAGGCGACGCAGTTGTTCGTCTTGAAGTCAAACCTGGCACCATGGCCGTGCGCCAACGTGGTACTTGAAACAAGCCCTTTTCAGTGGATGCAACATGGTTCATGGTTCCAGTGCCAGCAGGCGTAGCTTCAACAAGCCGCAAGCCTAGTTGAGAAACAGCGCAAAGCGGATTACACGAGGGAGCTGCAATTGAACAAAGCTGGTCGGATGAGCGGGCACGACTGAGACCGGAACCAGGTATGAAAAGTAGGACGCAGTTGAAAGTGGTGGTTCGTGCGCCTCGGCCTCTCACGTTCCTTAAAAAAAAACAAATGAGGGAAGTCTGGCCCGGATCCCACGAACGTCACGCGAAGGCGGAAATGGCAACGCGAAGTTAGGCGGGGCAGCCAGGGGGGGGGGGGGGGGGAACGAGGCTTGGCTTCCGCTCCCCCGACTAAGTGGAGCAGGCATTCGTGTCGTGAAGATGTGGGATCCATGCTTGATGCTGGATCGGACCAAGTCTCCGAAAGTTGTGCCAGCGACGGTGGGCAGCACTGCATCAGCAAGAGCAAGCAAGAGAAGTCAAGTGTGTTCCTCAGATGCAATGCTGGCAGGCTGTCTTGCACAAGCGTAGGAAGCAAACATGGTAATCTCCGGCAGGCTTACGACCGCACGACCTGCCCAAAGGAACCTTTGCCCAGTGGGTTCAACACCTTGGCAGGTGCCAAGCCCTGGAGACTTGGAGTCTTAATACCTCTTTCTGTGATTCCTGTGATTCCAGTGATTCGTAACTTTGGTACAGCAAGGCAAGTGCCTCGTAGCGGTACAAGATGTGGTCGTGCCTAGGCCACGTTGCCAAGAATGCAGGAAGAGGCATCTTCCGAGCCAACGTAGCATCTCAATCTAAGCACTGGCAAGCGGCGCAACGACTCTGGGCTCAAGGGTGCTGAGGACATGTTGCTGCCCTTTGCTGCCCTCTAGCTGGCATATGGTGAGGCCGGAATATTGTGCTCTCAGTTGTTTCAGCAATTTTCGCATCTCAGTGTAAGAATAAGAGTAGGAATGAAGGTTGCCTGTGCCTATATGTTCTTATAGCAAAAATCGAGAGAGTAGCCACACAGTTGCATGGTTGGGCCCCGGCAAGACAACCATGTAGTCACCACGCTCGTCATCGTAAGAGTGATTGTTTGTGGACGCCTTTGTTGCAGAAGTGGCTTGCAGTTCACAAGGCGAGTGGCAACTCCCTGGTGAAGTTCAATCGGCCTGCGACTTCGCATGCGTGTGACATTCTAAGAACACTCGGCGTCGAGCAGACGTCCCCCGAATTTTGGGAGCACCCGCGCCGAAGTACCTGAAGAAGCCGCTCTTCAAGGATCAGTCCATGGTCCAGACGCAAGCCAAGCATGACGGAACACCATCAGAACGTAACATGGAAGCTTATCCTTGAACGACTCTAATGCCCTGCCAATCCGGCTCACCAGATCTGTGGAAAGTCCAAGATCTCACCCTGCTCGAACTCCGACAGCTCCTGGCAGGTCTTCGGGGCCCACCATTTGTCGAGTTCACTATGCAGTTTTTCTCGTCAGCATGCTCTTCTGCTCTGTTCTCCGCTCAGCCAAAATGGGCTCCTCGATGTGATGCTTGAGGACCTGGACAGCCCACATGTAAGTCACTAGTGCCCCACATACGCCGCATTATGCCGCTGTCATCCCACGCAGCCGCTGCTCAAGTGAACTCCCTTTGCTTCAGAGCCCTTCCAGCAATGGCCGCCTTGGCAGGGCTGAGAGGAATCTCCAGCTTCAACTTCTCCTTTTCGCGCTCCTGGTGCGCTTTGGGCGGCCTATCTGTACTTCGTTCTGCTGGTGCTACCAGTGCTACCAGCCCCCGAGTCTAAAGGCGATCCCGTGAGGTCGAAACACGATTCCAGCTTTGGAGACTGAGTGAGCGAGAGTCAAAGAAGAAAAAGTGCGGATCAGAGAGGTGTTTAGGAGAAAGATGGGAACGAGCAGAGGTCCTTCTCTTTTTCTCTTTCCCTCTCCTTCTCCTGCTCCAGCCGTTCCCGCTCGCGTTCTCGCTCCTTCTCCTGAGGCCAGGCCCTGGGAGCTACTAGGGCGTAACTGCACTGCTTGTAAATGTACTACGCGCAAGTTCTCAAGAGATCTCAAGAGCACTCTGCAGAAACCTGGACCAAACAGCCGATAACGGGTGCTCTTTCTTTCTTTCGGCAAGGGGGCATGTGCTCTCTCTCTCTCTATCTCTCGCTCTCTCTCTCTTTTGAGGCCGTGACCCGCTCCCTCTCCCTTTCTGCCTTGGACAGGTCTGCGGCAGAGGTTCTGAAGATCCCCATCTACAGGTGTCGAAGATGGGAGACAGACCCTACCTCTGGCAGGTCAAAATGCGCGAGAAATGTCGGCGGCCAGAGGTCGCAACTTGTTGTTAGCTGTTTTTGGCCAAGTTTTCTGTCTAGCCAAGCGGAGTCTAGCGAGACTTGTACCTTGTGCCTTCTGTGCCTGAGGCCGGCGCTCGTTCGGCTTGCAACTGCGTGTGGATGCTCGCTGCTGACAATCGGGTCATGTGTGGACAAGTGCAAAACAGCCCATGAGTGTCATTCTCACGTCGTCCATCCGAGTCTGTACGCATTCATATCTGGAGTCCCTGGTCCACATGGATCAAAGCCAATGCAAGCAGAAGAACACCAGCAGACTTTAGAAACATCTAGTATCCAAACACTGCTTAAGCTTTGCTGCTTTCTCACAGCAACCACCTGCCATCATTGAACAACACGCCCGGAGCACAGGAGATCATTGGTGTCGTTCCCGACAGGAGGCCCCCGTTTAAGAGCTGCTCCTGTCAGGGATAACGCGGCCCATCGTCATTGGCCTGGGCCTGGGTTCTGTATCTGTTTGAAGAAGGCTCAGCCAACAAATGTTGATCGCGGCTGCCAGGAGCAAAGGACCGACTTCTCAATGGTGAGTGAGGTTAGTGCAAAGTCTGACACCAGAAACCACGAATGGCGAACATCAACCCCAGCTCTGTGTTGTTTCGAGATCAGTCGCCTTCTGTGCTGCCCAGGACTGGGAGCCTCCAATTGCATGCGATGCCACTCACATTGAAGGCCCCGATGATTGCAGACTTGTGGAAGCAAGGTAGCATGGTCTGCATGGGTTGCAAAAGCAACAACTTCCTGCGACGTCACAAAACAGACAAAACAACGAGCATGTCTCAACAAGCACTTGCTGACATCAGACTATCATTATGAACCTCTCCACAGTGTGCTTTGATTATAACAGCCGCATCGGCATGAAAACCTTGCCTCCTTTCGACGATGGCCGCGCTGTGAGGGAGCCGCGTGTGCCAGGAACCTGACTATGATGCGGTACCCTTATGAGGATGCCAAGGCGGACCCTGATCAGAATCTACAGAAAAGTTCCGGCAGGTTCTGTGGCTGCGGTGCTGCGGCAGCGAGACTGGAAGTCAGGAAAACAGAAGGGCAGCGCATTGTGAACTGTAGCTTATCTGCGGTGGATGCCCGGGCGTATGAACTAAACATCTTTGCAATTGCAATTTGAGACCCTTGCAGCAGGATCGCGCGCTCCGCCAGACCTCAGGGGTTTTTATGATGTTTTTGAATGTTGGGAATGGTGCCAGGTCACCAGCAATTGCCCAGGCGAGATTCGCCGAGGTGTAAGTGATTTTCTCTGAGTTATGCCATCAAGCGCATCGTGGTGATCCTGTGGTCCTTGCGAGCGTATTTGCCGCGCGGTCATTGAGCCGGAGCTGACGCCTAAAACAACGCAAGCGAAGACATCAGCAGTGGCCCATGCTACCAGATACGGCACAAGCAGACGCGCAGGCAATGGGATCACCTGGGCTTGCGCTGCGAAATTGTGCATGGATGTGTACATACATACTACACACATACGTACGTACGTGCATACGTACGTGCATACGTACGTGCATACGTACGTGCATGCATACAGATCTATCTTTCTATAGCACATATATGTATATTAAATAAATATGTCTATACCGATCTTTGTATGATTCTGCATGTAGAATGTATGTATATACATATCGATGCCATAGAAGTACATACATGTACTTTTCTACAGGTATATACATAAATTGTACATGTCCATGTCTGTATGCATGACGCCTCCAGCATCCCGGGAGCTGGTAGCGTGGCTGGCAGCCTCCAGTCAGGTTCTCAGCGTTTGTGTTTGGACTTTTGTCCTTGCGTCTGTGCACTAACAAACAGCACATCGCTACTCTTCGCTACCTTGGCTGTGCAGTTTTGCGCCAAGATCACACCAGAGTGTCATGATTCACAAACGCACTTTTTCATGCACCTGACTCGACACAATCGACAAAAAGCACCTTGAGGTGAAGCTACAGTACCACGGAGTGCGCCGCAAGGGTCCGTAAGGTTTTGAAGCTGCAAATCTTGCCTCCTCGAGCTGCTGCTGCTGTTTTGATGGCGCCTTGAAGGACAACCAGGACAACTGCATTCCGACTGCACATATCTGACATCTCTCTCGCACCATGCATAAATGAAAAACTCCGTGGCATTTTGGCATGTATCGATTTTTATGGCATCTCACGTGGCCGTGTCAGACAGCCGCCAAGGGCTTTGGCAGCTTTGCGCGACTCTGAGTGTCCAGCGAAGGGCTGCGGCAGCTTGCCAACATGGAGCCTGAAGCTGTGCATACGGCATTCTGCGGATCCTGCTCTTATCTCTGATCGGCTTTGATCGACTCTGACTCAGAGGCTGATGCTGCGGAGCCCAGTTGGAGGTAGTGGAGCTCGCGGCCAAACCGCCGCCTCCCGAAAAAATATGGGAAGGCACCCTCCTATGGAGGGAGCCTGGTGCATTTGCGCGGGTTGGGGTCAGCAGAGAGGGAGCTGCATGGACTCTGCATGCCAGGCCTGCGCCCACATGGCCCACAGTCATGCTGGAGGAGAACGTCGACCCTGCCAGATTTGTTGCCGTCGGCGATTTTGCTCAAAGAGCGGGAGAGAGAGAGAGAGAGAGCGCAGCTCAGTCAGCACAACCACACATCCCAAAGCACCCCCAAAATCACAGATCCTATAATATCGACTGACTGGTGCGTGTGTTCAACACGTGCTGAGCTTGAATCACACATCAAAAGCAAAGCAGCAACACCATTTGACGCATTCTCAAGAACGGTCGCCTAAGCGGTTGCCATGAGCGCTGCGGGGTACTGGGCCCTGCAAAGCCGGAACACTTGCGTCTCTCTCCCTCTCTACACAGTGGCTGATGGTGTCATGTTCTCACACATTGTGCTCACCACGCGCACTTGTCACCGCTGTGCATTCCCTCCTTTGCCACCCTCAAATTCTCAAGACACGCATCTGCAGAAACTCGACTGCCAGTACTTAACCTGCGCCTTTCTTGAAAAGGGAGCTTACCCCGTGCGCCCAGCATTGCCCAACGGGCCTGATCTTCAGGCTTGCTGCTAAAGTGGGAGGACGCGTGGAGGGGAGCGAGGCCCCCATTTCGGTTCCTAAGCGTGGTTGTCGGATGCGTTGTGTTGGGGTGCTGTTGAGCTGCGTGGAACTGCTGACACTCTTCTGGCAGGTCGGGTTCAAGAACTAAGGTCACCACATCCGCGGGATCTCACCTTTCAGCATTAGGTCCGCTTGTGTCTGACGCTTGCAGTGCCCGATTCCATCCGACTCCATCATCTAGGCGCTGTGGGCTGCTCATGGCTGCTCCACTGAGCGTCCCAACAGCGGAGCTCCAACACCGGCGACTTGGAGACTTGGAGTATCGCAGCTGTCGCAGCTGTCGCAGCTGTTAAACCGCATGGAACAAGTTGAAAGCCAGACTAGCGCGTTTTCACGCTTTCAAAGAATCAACGTTGCCAGAGGCAAAGTTGACAGTTGCTTGGAAATGTTCTTTCAGTCTTGTCCGGCAAACATACCGGTACAATTTCGTGCCGGGGTGAGGGCTGGGTGGGCTTTTTATGTGCATGCACGTAAAAAGTAGCAGCACACATGTCCAGGACGTTACTGATCTACAGCTGCTTATCGCAGCTGTATGGCTGATGAGTGCCTGATGGCACGAAACCGGTACCAGTAGATCAGTGCCCAAAAGCGACGCTTGCGCTCCTTCCTTGAGTAGTGTGTTTTACACGTTGAGGCCATGGCCTCCCCGGGTGCCGGGCTTAGAGGCAGCCCCCAGCCTGGCGCGCAGTTTGGAAGTTGTTACTTTGGAAGCTCCGATCCCGTACAGCATGCAGTGAATCTGAACCCAAACTGTGCTCAAGCCAGAGTCCGACAAGCAAACGTTGTCAACATCTATTCGGTGCAATCAGGAAAACAAGCCTATTTTGAACTGCGCAGTTCACCAAGAGCCGGACGACGGGAGCGTGTCATTTTTCGACCAGTCCATGTCGCCTGGTCTGAAAGAGCAGGACGCATAGAAGTGCCAGACTACTCCCCGAATTAAAAGGCCCCCGCCTTTCTCCCCAAATCCGATTTTAATTTCCTGAGAAGTTCATTCCGGCCCCGAACGGTGCACCATGCTGCACGTCGCAAGCCGCGCCTGGGCTTACCCCCGACCTCTGCTACGGAACTTCGGTGGATCCGAACATGAAAGATGGCACGGACAAGGCAAAGAAAGCCATGGCAACTCGCTGGGCTCGTGGGAAATATTGTGAACATCTTGGAACGGGTCACATCTCTAGCGTCGTCTGCAGACACAAGCCGCACATGCCAGTACAACCATAAGGCATGCAACAGCTGGGCAAACCCTTTTTGTACAAGTCTGCCAAGATAAGCACCGCGTCATGCAAGGAAGCACAGGGCTCAAGAAACACTGTTACGTGAGATGAGCAGAGTAGTGTAGAGTACTTGTAGAGTTCTGTGGTGGTTCGATGGCATTAGATCCGAAACGCCTGGAGTGACTCAACTTTCTCGAATGGGATCGATGACAAGCCCTGGGCAGAGAGGTCGTTAGACAATCATCGGAAGCATGAGGACCCCCATCGCGACAGGTCTCGGCGCATGGCAGTCATCTCCCAAAATAGTAGCAAGGACTAACAAAGAACCTGGAGCTTGGATTGCGGAATTGCGGGGTTCCTCAGGCAAGATAAAAAACCAAATTGGGAAACAGAAGAGCTCTTCGGCAGCCTTTCGGAGTCGCGCTCTGGTACTCTCCAGGGTCACAACCAGCCGGTATCAGAAAGCTAAGGAGCCCTTTGTCGCATTGTGCCCTGCAATCCCCTTACCCAAACTTGCCATTCTGGTAATTCCTGCTGAGCTTTGCTGCCCTGAATGCGACATCGGAAAGGCAGACGAAAGGCGTTCTGACATATTTTGCATTGCCGTGAAAGACGCTCCTGGTCGTGCGCCGAATTTCATGCACTTGATTGCTCTCTCAATGATGCCTCTATTGTGTTGAGGGGAGCCCTGGACAGCCAGATGCTGTGAATGATTTCGGGCATGCAGCTGCGCATAGCACTGCGCCAGCACTTGCCATCAGGGCCACTATGACAAAACCTTGAAAACCTTGAGCCCACTGAGCCAACTTCCGAATCCATCGTCGAGCTTTCAAGCTGTGAGGGTAAGCTTCACTTCGCGCGAGGCTCGCTTTGCAACCTGACACGGAAGCCGAAATAGCCCTGCAGCCTAGCGTGTAGCCTCGCGGGCCGAGTACGTGTCTGCCAAACTCTCGCCACATGCACTCTCGGCCTTTAGCTGCTCGAACGCATCCTGGCTGCTGGGACGGTCCTCGTAGTGGAAGCTGAGGCACCTGCGATACCGGAGAGGCCATCAAGAATCGTTGTTTCATCGAGAAGTGGGTTCTGCGGAACGTAGCCAACAGCTTACCCCAATCAAAGCAACTTAAGTGTATTGCGGCGGTGCCATCAAGAATGCGTTCGTGGCGGCCTGTCTTGACTTAGCTTGAGCAGGCGTTTGCTTGGGCATAGGGGGGGCTTCCCTCTCCTCATGCATACGTCACCAAGAATTTATCCTTAGCAAGCAAGGATAAGCGGACCGGAACCGCAATAAACGAAACAACGTGCAAAGTTGGGCACAGGAAATTCCTTCCCGATGGCTCCATCAACAATCGACAAAACTCGAGGACAGTGACAAGCGATGCAATGACGAAGCCACACGATGCACTTGCAGCTCATGCTTATCAGCTCACTGCCTCCATCCTGTTGACAAAAACAATAATGAGGGCAAGTATGTGTGCTTGGAATTCTGATTGCAATGTGCTAGACAGTCAAGGGCTGCTTGAACGGAGCGGGCCTACCGCAGATCTCTCTCATCGTGCCAAGGATAAACTCAGGAATGTCAGGAGTGCGCCTGCCAAGCGACCACCGAATTCTGCGAAAACAGCTCTGTACGGCATCTGTCGACTCATGCAGACACATGCAGACCCTCTATATACTGCCAGGCTGTCCAACAGCTCTCCTTTTGATCAGCATCTCCTTGGTCAGGTCGGCCAGTGTCGTGATGGTTTCATAGGGTAGAGGCCCGCCGCAGATCTGCGAAGTTCAGGTCGAAGTTCCAGACTCTTAAGCTGACCGACCTGTTTGCTCATGGCTTTCCAGCCTCCACAAAGATGCATCCCATAGCCCAAACCTTGGTGAAATCGGCATGAGCGGTGGATAGCGAGCAGCGACAAAGCAACATAATGG
Source organism: Symbiodinium natans (assembly GCA_905221605.1). NCBI lineage: Eukaryota > Dinophyceae > Suessiales > Symbiodiniaceae > Symbiodinium > Symbiodinium natans. The sequence continues at coordinate 226,427 of CAJNDS010002806.1, read as the reverse complement.
GAGGCAGGCATCGATCTTTTCAGTGATCTTTGTCTTGCTGTCAAACAGCTCTGGTGCCATGTACCTGGCTTCGTCAATTGCGTCTAGAACCCTTGGCGAGCGACGGCGCGGCCAAGGGAACCTTGGAGAACCGCCGTTGTTCTTCTTGGTGATGTGCGTGCGACTGGGATCAGAGAGATGTGCCAAGCGATGCCAAACTCAAGAACAAACCCTTAAGGACCCAAGGGCAAGGAGGACTTTGTTGTGCGGCCTCATCACCCTCGGGAACCAGTCAGGGGGCTCTGCTACGACAACGAAGTCGTGGGCCACAAGTGGCTACATCTGTGCCGTGCACTGCATAGCTAGGAGCGCATCGGTGTTTCTATATGGCTTCCCGCTTCTTAAATCCACACGATAGGCGGCATACATGGGTATGATCAAACGGTTTGCCCTCTGGTGCGCTACTCTGCGAGCGAGGTAGGTTTGGTCCTTTACATGCTTGGTCCTCTCGACAGTTGTGTGAGGTGCGCCCTGCATCAAGAGGTCTGAGACTTCGGCTCCATGGATTCAGTGAGGCCAAAGTCGCAGATCTGCAATGCAAGGAATCACACGCGATCTCTGACGGGCAGCAATGAAGCTTGTATACAATCATGTCCTACCCTTTGTCACACTGGGATGGATCCAACAGCAGGCTCAACAACATGTTCTCTAGCGGAGCATCTGTGGCACCATGGAGGGTCTGTTTGCTAGTTGTGCAAAGACGGCTCTACCGGTTCCACATGGTTTCACCACCTAGCAGGACCTGTGGCTGGACATGCTTCAAACCTCATGAGAACATCCGAGACCTCACAGCATCGCCTGCACTTGCAGATCTCTTGATACAGTAAGGTGCATGTTTGCCACTCGCATGAGTCGGAAAGGTCCAGCCGTGCGTCCACAGGCTATGTAAGATCGGCAAGAACTGTGACTTCTTGGTCCTGACAAGATGAACACACCTTCGTTGTGTTGAGCTGAACTGAATCTTCAATCTTCAATCCCTCAGCTGCCCAGTATGTATAGACTGCTACAGTACAAAGGTGTGTGTGCGTGTGTGTCAAACTGCGCGCAGTGCCCCTCATGGCCCGCTTTGCCCAACTTCAAAAGAAGGAGATTAGGAATCTTGGAGTGCAGAATCATCCCGGACCCTGAATAAAGCGAGGGGCACTCCAGCCAAACAAAAACGACATGTTGCAACCCAGCAATTCCCTGATTTGGAGCTGGTTTGTAGCACGCCTCGGGCAGGAAAAGCCAAGCTGGCAGCTGATCATCGAATTGTCGCTTTGGAACCCGGTTTAGCATGAAGGCTTGCCAACTGCCGGCCGACTTCATCTCCCCTTCCAAGTACAGCTGTGCTGTATGGAACGCTGTGCTGTACGGAACGCATCCTCATGCCGCGCTTCGAACTTTGTTCGGTTGCAGGCCGCAAAAAAGAAAGGCGCAGTTGCATCAGTGTGTGCTGGTCAGCATAGTTACTCCTCTCACTACCCAATGACAACCGGAACCGGCAAATCTTCTCCAACTCGCGCTGCCCGGATGCATCAGGGAGTAGCACCCCTTTCCAGAGCATGCGAAACAGTGCTGACACTGACTGCACTACAGCGACCGTGCTCGGGCGAAGGCTCTGCTCTTTCTCCGGGCGATTCGAAAGACTAGCTGAACTGCCTGCTCCCCGCTTGGCCCTGACCTTCCCAAGGTGCCAGACAAGAGCCTGCACCGAAAACCATTGAGGAATGGCTACTGGCACCCGTGACTAACAAAAAGACTTCCCGTTTCTGCGCTTGAGAGCATGCTTGAAGAGAACCGGACCGGAGATGACTCCATCATGTTATGAGTTTGCAACCTGCCGGGTTTCCTTTCAAGCAGCTCAAAGGAGGTGCGATATCAGGTCTGTTGTGATCCATGGTCTCAACACGTCGGATAAAGAGGAAATTGCATGCCCAGGTAATGGTCATGCAGTGTAGGCTCTGGCTTGCGCAACTGCTAAGGCGTCAGAACGGTCAGAAGCAGGCCTAAGGGCCGTTTAAGGAATCGTTGCGTCTAGCCCATCTAGCCGCTGCCCAGAAGGACTTGGATGACGCTGCCCAAGCCATGTCGGTTGTGAGAAAGATTTGTTATGGCCCAAAGAGAGCACAAGCTAAGCAAGCGAAGAAAAGCCTCCGCTGCTCCGGACAACATCTCCGTTTCGACGGCGGTCTCACATGGGAACCGCAATATCCTCACAAAGCTCACAGGGCTGGCCGAGGCTGTGGCCTTGTTTCAAGCAACAAGCAAGACAAACATGACAAACGTGACAAGAGCATCAAGAGCTAGGGGTCGACACGAACATGTGCAGAGCCCATCGTGCCGTGCACACAGCAGGAGCAGCAGCTCAGGGCGAGCGGCGCAGAAGTTAGGCAGCACAGGGTTTAGGATTGAGGGTTTAGGGTTTAGGGATGTTTAGGGTCGTTCGCGGATTGCGGCTTCAGTGAGCAGGCCAAGGGTGCCCTCAGACGGGGCAACTGTATCAATGCAGAGCCTTCCTACGAAGCAAACAGACCAGGGAAACTTCAGGGTGGCCCCTTTTCAGCAGTTTGGGCCTTAAAGCTTAAACTTTCAGAGTCAGAGGTGTTAAGCTGTTCCGGCTGGCGCTTCCTGGTTTTGTCTCGGGCGATGGCATTGGGGTAAAACTTTTCAAAGCTTTGGCCCGCGGGCCCTGACGTTTATTTCTGCTCTCCACCCAAAAACGGTTTGGGGCTTAGTTTGGTGGGAGCTGTTGGCAGTCAGTGCTTACGGTGTCTATGACTGAAAGACTTTGTGATTCGGGATTTAAACGCTGACTCAGGGGGTCTAGGCGTCGTGATATTGACGAACGTTTCAGCTCTGAACACATCTCAGAGCATCCAGAATTCCCGTTGGGCAAGCTGGGGACGATCGAGGTGACATGTACTTAAAGTCTTGCTTGTTCAACTGTGTTTTTTCAGCTTTGAAACCGTCAGCCTGAACTATTTCACGTCATTTTATTAAACGGTGTTGCTAGAAAACCCGACTCAATACTTGGAGAAACTCCAAGATTTGGACAATTTGACGAGGCTGGGATCCCTCGGGCGTTGGCTGGTGGACTTCTCTGTCATGGCCACGAACTTGCATTTTGTATGCTATGTCAAAACAGGCACGTTCCTTTCTTGTGAGATTCGTTAGTGTTTCGGGTGCCTGCAGCCGCTTTCAAACCCTTGCCCCTGCTCAAGCCGCGCTGCGCGTGTGAATGGAGGGCCGCTGTGCCCAGCATCGCACGCAGCACTTGCTGTTTGCCATGCTAAGTGCAGCCCGGCTTCGGTCGCTCCTTCTTTTTCGCGTTCTTGTTCTCTTCCTTGGAACCCTCCACGCCATTCCTAGGCGAGTGTGCTCGGCTCTGCATTGCAGTGGAAAGAAACATGGCAGGAAAGAGTCTGCCGTGCAACTCTCAAGCAATCTCCTACATCTCCTTACCACGCCTGCGGGAGATGTACAAATTTGCGCAACACAGAACCACTGTGAACCAGAAGCAGCTCTGTCCGGTGGAATACACTGGGCTCTGGGAGGGAAGAGTTCACCTCATGTTCCCTTCTATCCTGATATCCGGATCTGCAGTGACCAGCTCATCTCCACAGATTCAAGGCTCAACGACAGAACGTTCCGGTAAGCTGCAATCTCCTCTCAGGAAGTTGGGTTTGAAACATTGTCACAAACTCATGGCATTCCCGCGCTTCAGCTGTCGGCTCCCCCTGTGATGCTGATATCTCCTCGCTTCTCTTTGACCCAGAACGCTTTCTGTGCGCTCTCCTCGCGTGACATGCGGCGAAGCTGCACGGCGCGCTTGAGCTTGGCAGGATCCTCTGTAAGCTCGCCTGCAGAAGCGCACAAAACATGCACGTTGCACCACAGGACCCGCAGCATATTGCAAGATTGCATATCGCAAGAGGTTGCTTGTCGTAGCAGCTTATACATGACTCCGGGCACTTGTGCTCTCATGATTCCCTTTCTTTTTGGGTTTTGTTACACAGTCTTGTCGTGCTTCCCTGAAGACTGCATAGTGCACCTTGCATGGAACCTGCAGACTGAGTATCCACAACGCAGTCCGACATGTTGCCATATTCTTCAGCCGACGTGCTGATTGAAGACTTCATCTTCTTTGCTAAGTGTTGGTCAGCAGTCCTGGCAAGCGAGCGCAGTCAAAAGCAAACATGCTCACCGACACGGGCCGCTGATCGAATGTACCAAAAGTCGGCAGTCTGCGAATGCTGTCCTGTTGACTGGAACGGCATGTCCGTCTTTCATGGCCTTCAAGTCGTGGGCATCCACCTTTCCAGCACTCTGACTATCTCTCACCTACTCCCGCCACAAGCTCCACAATGCAGAGTATGGCGGCCTCGTGTTGCCAAGAATCGTAGTCCTTCTGGAGGGATGGCCCGTCACACTCCAGCATGCGATCTCGGGCAAAGACACACACCACAGCCCAACGGAGTAGTGCAGTATGAGGTGTATCTTACTGAGACTTCCCTCGACTGCCTCAGAGCTCTTGCCGCCAAGGTGCCATCACCAACCTGAAGAACGCACCTGAGCTTGCACCCCTCGGGTCGAGCATCGCCAGAACAGCTTAGTAAACATCAGATTCAAACTTAGTCGTCATCAATAGTAAGTTCAAGAATCATCAGACAAGCTTTCCGGACGAGGAATGCTGGCATTTGCAGCATTCCTCACCTTTCCGAGCCTGCGGGCCAAATTTCTGATTGTTCACAAGTTCCTATTTCTGAATAATACCACTGATATCTGATTGTTTTCAATAGCTTATTCCAGGTCCAGCATTTCTCATTGTTCACAAGCTGCAGATACAAGCTGCGAACGCTATGAATCACAGCAACTTTGCCTGCACATAAGCTCCACCTTTTATCGCAGTTCAACAGGTTACAGGCCGGGCACATTTGCATTAGCCAATGGCCAAACCAACCGACTCATTTCTGATTTCTTCACTGCACAAGCAGCCAGAACAATCCCAGGCCGAAGCCAAGCAACACGGTACAAATCAGGCACGTTTGCAACAGCCCAGGTTCCTTTGAGCAGACCTTCACAAGACCTTCGAGTCCAAAAAGACACGTCACATTGAAGGCAAATGGGGGAGCTGCCCCAAATCATCCCAACCTCTCAGCTCACAAGCATTTTTGAAACCTCACAGATCTCAACGGCGAAGGGGTGGCATTTGACATGCTGTTCTCACCTGAAGTATGCCCCGCCACTGCCCCGCCCCATATCCTGTCTTTCCAGCATGGCAAGATGAGAGGAGCACGTTGGATTCTAACATGGTGCCTCGACAACGGCAACGACAACTGAGAGGAGCGATAAGTCCGATAAGTGGTCAAGCGGCAACTTTGTGCGCCCGCACTTGCATTTTCAACTGAAGCCGTGTACGTAATCTTATTTCCACACGTAACCGCACAGATTTAACAACATTAGCAACAGCTGAATCTGACTGGCTATCTCGACCCAGTATCTAGTCGCAAGATCTCGAAGTGCCCTAGACACAACAAAATGAATGAAGAAACAAAGAAGTGAACGACATTCAATACCAAGAGCTGTTAAGGAAGCCAAAGCGCCTCCGAATGTCCTCTAGCTTCTGGACAGCGCTTTCGGAGGCTGGTGATTCTGCGGGGGCGAGCGATGTAGCAGTCGTCTTGAAGTGAGCCTGGCAGCGTGCGGATCGCAAAAACTTCTTGAGAGAATCTTTAAGGGCTTGCTGACGGGTAAGGCAAGTCGAATGCACTGAAAGCTATGAGCTCAGGCCAGAGGTGACGAAAATTGATGAACAATGATTCCAGGCCTGACGGAGATTCGGATTTCGCATAATAGCCTGTGGCATGATCACTCAGGTTGCGCCCCAACTCAATACGTCTGAAGTGGGCCAAGTCTGTGCGGGCTCAATCTTGCAGATGCGAGATTATGTGCACGGAAGGGGTTGAAGCGTCTAGGTAGGTGCGGGCTTGGGTGACATGGCGACATGGCTTTGCTGCTCATTCTATTTTGGCGGGGTCGACGCAGTCTGAGAACAGAATTATGTCTCAATCCTCTTTGCAAGCGTAGCTTCAAACGCACTGAGGGATTTGGAAACAGGAACTCCTGAGAGTTACAGTGAGCAAATTCTTGTCACTGAATGGTCGAATGCAGATTGACAGCTATTGAAAGCTAAAGCATGAAATCGTGAGATGCAATTCTTCTCTTGGTATACGTTTGATGTTGACGGCCAAGAGATGCCATGAGGTCAACTGACTCCAGCGCGCCTTCATGGACGTCTTATTGGCGCACATGACAGCAAGCTTGCAGTAAGTGCGTGTTCTCATTGGAGAAATCCTAGACGCTCCCAGATGTAATCGCGTGACCTCCTTGGTCGGGAAGGCGTGGGCATGTTGGGCAGGTTGGCGTACTGCTTCGGCCTGCGCGCCACACTCTCCTGAATGCCTGCCTCAATGCTGCCGCGACATGTGGCATGACTCTGCACATCTCGGCACAGCGAACTATGCGAACTGAAAGACCCAAAGCCTCTGAAATCGTTGAGCTCCTTGGCATGGCAACCAACAAGGATGGAAAAGGCTCATGGCAGAACGGCGTGAAGGGATAGCCAAACACTGGCATAATACGCCAGAGCCTGGCGCAACATTCCCGGTAAGTAGCGGCCGAGTCTCTGAGAGCAGCCCATGGTTCAGCTGTGTCAGCACCAGTCTGAGCAACAGGTTGCACAGATGGTCGCTGCAGGTTGGGAAGGGGGGGGGGTAATATCTTACCAGTAACAAAGATGGCACGAGGAAGTGGAAGGATGAAGCAGGCACCGACTGTCGCAGATCCGCGATATCCGCAGAAAGGTCATAAGAATCTCAGAATCTCAAGCATGCTCTGATATGCTCTATTAGCGATTCTAGTGCTCCCGCAAGAGCAACCTGAACCAAGAGACAAGTTGGACAAAGAAGCCTCAATCCGGTTCGGTCCCGCCTTGCTTTCAAGACCGCGGACAAAAACTAAAAGATTCCAATTTAACCTATCTACCTTAGACTTCCGTCTTGCTTCATCTTTTGAGCCACAAATTGCCGGTTGGTCGCAATCACCAGCGCTCGGGCTCGGAACGAACCAATGCGCAACTCATCCTGATGTTGATAGGCAGGCAAACACAGCGAGAAGCTTCTTCAAGACTGGCTGCAAGGATGGCCATAGATGTGGAACCAAGTGAAGTGGCATTTGCGGCGGGTATTAGCGGAATTTTGCCAGGACGGATTCCCGCAGCAGTTCAACCCTTACCCTGCACTCCGGGACGCTGGGCCTTGATGTTCAAACTCAGGTCCAGCACGACATTCAAGGACTTCAAATCGCGGTGCACGATGGTTGGGTTCTGGCTGTGCAAGTACCTTCGGACATGATATTCTAGGCTCAGCATGGAACAGAGAGATGACTCTGGCATGAGATCTAGGGTCACGAAACACCGTCTGCAATCCTTGGTTGGCACAAAAGGCTCGCAGTGATTCTTGCTCCGGAGTGACCCTGGAAGTTGAAAGCCTAATAAAGAGATGGAACCAAAAGCATTAAAAAAAAACCATGAAGGCCGAGCCACTGGATGCACATGTTCATCGCGTGGCTTGGTGGCAATTTCTGCCTCAGTCTCAGTCGTGACTCTGATTTGCCTATTGGGCAGCTGCGAAGGTACCACATGTACCACCAATCGCATGCTCAGGTTCTCGCCTCCGAACGTGCAAGAGGTGGTGAAGGGACCCTCCTGGCATATACCTTGTCATTTTCGCGGTCAGGTTTCTCAAGGTTGGATTGGATGGGGAGCTCATGCCTAGCTGGGCCCTTCAGCAGCCCGGAAACGGGGCTGGTGCGTGCGGTATGTGTATTGTCAGCAACCATTGGAAAGTTTGGGCTCTGCTCAGCTCTCAGCTCTGTTTTGGATGGCTGGGTTTCTGGAGCTATGTTTAGATTCTTGCGACAAAAAACTTGGAGTGCCCACCTCCACAAGAGAATCAGCATCCCTGGAGTGACCAACCCCACGAATATCCTCTTGTGAGAACGCCGGGGAAAATTTCAGTCCCTGCAGTGCAACTGCGACAGAATCCTGCGAAGTATCCTCAACTACCTGTCCGAGAACGACAGCATGGCTCCCACGCCGGTCACTGTAGGGTAGGGATCAAGAAGTCATGAATCGTGCAAATTTGTTCATTGCGCCTCGCCATGTTTCCTTTATTGACGAACGAACTGGGAGAACTTGCGGACTGAAGCCCCGCTCTGCATGTCTGGTTTTTGCAGGCGAGGAGCTCTGTGACAAGGCACAAGTTGGGCAGGTCTAAGCATGCGCCCAGGAAGCGAACCTCAGAGGCAGACTGTCATTTGGCCATCAACGCCGTGAGAGTATGGCTTGAGTGAGACATATTTCATGCCAAGCCATCCGGCCAGACGTTTGTGACTGAGGTGGCGGAAGGAGTCGATCTCTCTGGCCAAGTCCTGCGTGTCAGGCTTGCCGGCGGACGTCACAAGTGCTGGACGTCTCGTGGTTTTCTTGCTTGGTGTGGCTTGGAGTGAGATGGCTCTTGGACTTAAAGCTGCGCAAGAGAATGTTGCAGAAACGGGCAGTCCTGCACCACCAACTCTGTCATGTTCTCGTCAAAGAAAAGCTGTTTGATAGCCACCTGCTACTGCCAATTACTGAAGTACTGCCAATTGCTGAAGCAAGAAGTTCCAGCTTGTTCGCATGGATTCGATGTTGGTACCAAGCCCTCACTATGTGTCATGGTAGCAACAACAAGGGCTGCCTCCTTGTTGAGGTACAAGCCGCGAAAGACCTTACAGCAAGCGCATTGGAGGGAGTAGAATACGCTTGGCCAATTTGTTGTTAATTTGCTGGCTTGCGGGAAACTCGCTGCCCCTGTCACACAATCAGCTTACCTTCCAACGCTCTGCTTGGGCCTCGCCGAACTCTCCTTTGCCCAATCGCTCGACGAAGGTCAGCTCGCCATAACGCACCTGCCATCTCCCGCACGCCTCGTAGCCTGCCTATTTCTTAATATTCTCTCCCTGCTGTGTCGAGGGTCGGGAAGGTGGCATGAAGGGTGATGGGCATCGTAACATGTGGCAATCCCCTCTGCCCCTCTGCACCTTCTCGGGCTCTGTCAGGTCCCTGCTAACAAGAGTAGCAGGAGCACAGCACAAGATAGCAAAGGATGTTGCAAGGTAGCATTTAGACAATGCTTCTGGGACGTCAGCTATGGTTGTTTGAAGCTTGCGGTTTGCAGACTGCTTCCACCGTTGCTTTAAGCTGACTTCCAGTCACTGTAGTGCCTCTCCAGCGCCTCCCGCGGAGTGGAGATGCAGCACCTAACGGCAACTCGAGGAAGAATGCAAAAGAACCTGTGCCACAGGGCTATCGTAGTGACCTAAAGTATCTAAAGCAAGCCAGAAGGCCATGGAATGGCGACAGCTGCAGCGTATGTTGCAGATGTCGTGGCCCCGGCCTTGTTGGGACGGGCATGGGAGCCTCCACCTGTCAAGTGTGACAAGCAAAGTCGATACCCAAACCTACAGCCGAGACTTCAAGAGTACACCGAACTTGCGTGTGCCTTGATTGGGGATTTGGTCACCAAGGGCCTCATGGCAGAACTGACAGGAGACACCTTCTTGCAGTCAAGAGCCGCACAAAGTGATCAACGCCTGCGTTCCCGGCGCTCCCTGTGCCCACTGTCGACTTAGGCAGGGGCTTTCTGGCTCTCCAATTCTCAGATTGCCCCCGCCTGCAGGCCTGCAAGGAATAGAAAACCGCACGTACCAGGGCACAAGCTAGCTCTGAGCCGCATAAACTCTCCATAGCGCTGCCACATTACATGCTATAAATTGGCTATAAAGTCGAGATGGGGCAAACAACACGAGCTATGTGCCAGCGCAATGTGTGCAATTGCAGTGCCGGGCAACCTGCTTTCTGAATCCCCGAACCTACAGTACAAGCTGGGAGGCCGTCCGAGGGCACAAGTGAGTGAGGGGTCAAAAGCCGGGCGTGTTGAAAGCAAATGGCCCGGATGCTTCTAGTCGGCTCAAAGCACTCCCCAGTTTCTGTCCAGGTCGAGATCATGTGTCTCTAAGGGTCTAGCCAGACTCGAAGAGACTCTACGCAGGCCTGCCAGGCCCGTCGGACTGGACTTGCGAAGCGAGCAGCGCCCTGGGACAGTCTCCTACACATCTACTAGTAGCTCTCAGGCTGCAACACCAACAAAATGCTTCTGATAAGAAATTGAATCGCAATGCAGGTTACAACAAAGTCCTTATACGACTTTGCCATTCCAAAACGCTCCGCCAGGAAGCATGCAGATTGAAGGTTTCAAGACATGCAAGCCTCAAACTGCGCAAAGTGCCTTGCCCTGTTGAGTTCTGTAATTTGTCCTCGTGCATTTTATCGCTGTCGTTTCGCACATGATACCCTCGCGTCGGGGGCTGTGTGGGGCCCGAAAAAATCGACGAAGGAGCGCAGCCGAAGACTTTGATGATGCCCCGGACTTGTCAACTTTCAAGAGCAGCTACACGTAGGTATGCATAGGATTGCTCTGGTACAGTTGTCCAAACGCCTCAGGCATCGTGCAAGCGCAGCAGGTTCTTCAAAGCCGTCTGAGGACCCAGCTGTATCTCCTGCAAAGGCTGCATTCGCTCAGCTCAAGAGTCAAGAGACGTGATGGCACTAGTTGCAGCTGCTATCAATCAGTTCGGTCAGCGGAAAAGAGACGTGGCCCTGAAAGATCGGCCAAACTGGCCCAGGCCTGTTGTCGGGGGCAGAAAGGATGGCACCGGTGGGGATCCTGTCCACAATGCTCAATACGTCAAAGCCAGTATCAGGTTAGACGGCAACATGTCCAACAAGCATTGCAATGCGAGCGCTCGCTGGCAGCAACGCTGCACCCTGATGAGCCGCTGTTTGCATGCCCCTCTTGTGCCCTTCTCGTGCCCTTCATGCTGTCTCAAGTTGTGGAAGAACCAATTTGCTTGGTTCCGATTGAACCCACACTGCCAAAGTGAAAGGTTGCCCACAGCGAACATGGAGCTCAGAGACTGGACCGCTGAGGTGCATCTCCACTGTTGCGATGGGGTTGTCGTGGGGAACAAACTTCAATCGGAACTAGCCTCGGGCAACAATAACAACAACGACGACAACGACACTACCACCAACAACAACAGCAACAACCACAACAATCACCACACCGAACTATATCCCGGGGCCTGGTATCTTGGAGCTTGGCTTGCTGGGAGGACTCCGCTCCTCACAAGAATCGCCATCTCATGCTATGATCTTTCGGTATGCTGCAAGGAAGGGAAGCTCCTCTGGCTTCATGTGCTGGAACTGCATCTGCATTCCTTGCGCAGCTAGGGAGTTCAGCCTGAAGACCTGCGGGCCATCATTGACACGCTATGTCAAGTATGTCAAGAATCAAGATTCACGGAGACTGATACAAGATCGTTCCAGACACTCTTTGTCCTGGCAGAGTGAACGGAGTGAAGAATTTCTGCAGTTGCAGCATCTGCATGGATTCTGGGTCCTAATTAAACAGCTTCTCATGTTGCGAAATGGGAACTGCCCCCAATTTATTCAAGCTTCCTTGTTACCAAGCAAAGATTCGGATCGCCTCGCCCGGAGTTGCTCCGAAACTTCCACGGGTCGGAGGTCCTGACAGGCTGAACGACTTCGGGGCCTTCATGGGCCTTTGTACAGTAAGTAAGTACCCCCGGGGTACCCCCGATGCCTGCGAGCTGATCGTACATTCACGTATGCTTGGCCGAAGAAAGGCTACCCAATAAAACCAGGTCTCTTTTTGGGACATTTCTACCCTGCCCTGTCATGCACTTTTCACTGATAGTGCGGCCAGCCTGCCTTGGAGACTTTCCTGACGTCGCGGCTGATTGGCGCGAGATTTGCGATCAGATTGTCAGTGCTACTTGTCAACCATTTTTTTTAGCAGTGAGCGGTTAACATTAGAGCATTAGAGTGGCTTGAGACAACTGCCTTGGAGTTCGACAGTGTCTGACGGATTCTATCGTCCACAAGACCCGAGGACACCAGAACCAGCCTGCCGAAGCAACGCCGCAGCTGGGCTGCGTGGGTCCTGTCAAGCCGGCACTCCGAACTGGCGAGGTTTAAGCAGCGCGAGAATCCTTTCAATGAAAAGAATCACCAAATCCTCCTGTGTTGCCTCTAACCAGATGCGCAAACCATCCAGTTCCCCAGATCTTCAAATCACATAACAAAGATGTCTGCATGCCTGCAAGACTGCTGGCAGTATCGATTTATGCAGCACTCCGAAGTGCTCATGTCATAGATTTTTGAACGTGCTTCAACAAGGGCACTTGCTGGATATGGTAAGGATATGCAAGCCGTACGACCGCTTTGCTTCGGCTTCAGGTCCTTGGCATCGTCGCGCGGGCGCCCGAAGTGTTTCAGAGCCTTGCAGGACTAAACCCTCTGCCTTGAGGGATCTTGAGGGCGTTCGAGGTCTGCCCAGTCTGCCCTGCAGGTTAAACAGCTGATATCAGATGACACTGGCTTCTCCTCGGGATCCCATTAAGGTCGACGAGGCGCACCCGGAAGCTTGCCCCAGCATGTAGCATGCGTTAGTGGCAGCCACGAATGCGGAGGGGGAGGAGCCGCCATTCGGTGCTGGACTGATTGTCAGCCCACTCCATCCAAAAACCCAAAGCTGCCCCAAACTTCTCCTTCTGCGAATCAAGCTTGTTGCTGGTCAGGCTCCTCACTGATGCATTTCATGAAGGACAAACAGCGTCTTCCTTTGCCCCACCCCCTTGGTCACACAGCTTCCTTAGTGGGACTTGGGGGGCTTCGGTTTAGGGCTTGGAGGCACGTTTCATGTTGCTCAGGGTGCCAGGTGCTGTGGCTTGCTTACGGTCGGGAGGGCTGATCTGTCGTGCAGGCTCCAAGCCAACATCTCAGTCGCACATGGACCATATGAGAAGACAGGTCCAGGTGCAAAGAAGTGCAAGTGGTCACGCGCGCCTGCTCCCGGCAGCCTGAGCGATAAAGCCTGTCATGCCACACAATCAAAAGGGGGCATGGCGGGCTTTGTGGATGCTTTCGGCGGCTCGTAGCTGACCGCATCCCGACACTATCCCGACGCTACAGCCCTGCAACTCTTTGTAGCGAGGAGGCTTCACCGAGATGACGTTGCAAATGCCATCTTCAGGCTTCAGGCGTCGCGGTGAGGTCTCAAAGTTAGCGTCTCTGTGTGTCGGGGGCAACGATTGCCGGGACGGCGGGCGAAGGAGCAAAACAAAACCCGAGAAGAGCGCCTTCACAGTTTCGGGGTTCGCGGCTGCCAGCACAACGAGTGGTGATCTGGCGCCTGATGTTGACCTTACGTTTAGAATCCTCCCCGTAATGTAATGTCGCAATTTCAGAACCCAATTTGCTAAACTTGCTTTTACCCCCCCCCCCCTCCTCGTAGTTGTTCAATCCTTCTGGGCCAAGGGGCCCGAGAAGTAGACATGTATCCTTATTTGCTGATATCAAACCGCAGGCGCTGCATGCCGGCTCATACTCCGGCCGCACGGGCAAGTCCACAGGTTTCCAGTTACGGAGCCCCCTGCCTGCAACAATGGTGGGGGTGGGGGCATGAAGTGAACACACGCGAACAACAGCAGCCAGCGTGCTCGGGGCGAGCATGACTCTGGCAAGGAAGGGCTGATCTTGCAGCGCTCGAGCTGGGGCAAGTTGCTTGAGGTCTCAGACGGTTAAGCTTGGGACATCTTGGGACATTGCGCTGCAAACATGCCAGCGCCGCAGGTAGTACGTGCGGTCCGAAGCATTGAACACTGCGCAGATGTCCTCTGCTTCAGCGACTCTCATGCCGATGCCCTTCACACAGCAGCAGCATGTTGCGGATCGACTCGAGGCTTTGCACCGCATGAGCGACAATTTGAAAGCTCCTCTGGACACCAGACAAGTCTTCGGTTGAGGCTGTCCACAGCGTCGTCAATGCTGGTGACAGAGTGCCTGGCACTTCTGATGAGCTCACTACAAGGCTTGATACCGTCGAGAAGCTCTCCCTTCTTGTGTTTTCGCACCCCCGGCCTGTCCAGCAGCCGCACGCGACCCAGGAAAAGGGCCTGCTTCCAGTATTCTCCAGATTCTGCAGTCGCATCTGGGACTTGAAAGTTAGCTCAAACCTGCGCTCGGCCTCATCTCCCTCTGGGCAGAGCTGCAGGATCCACCTAAGCACTGGCCGTTGCTAGGGGCCTCCAAAACGACTTGCGAGGATACATACGGGTCATCGCGGCGGGTGGAACGATGAGCACCGAACTGCGGTGGCTTCCCAAAGCTCTGAAGTTCAGCTGTACTTTCGTTATCAGAAACAGTACTGAATCATTAATCATTGCTGGCCCCCTGAGCAGATGCCGGAGTCTGGCTGCTTGGGCACTGGCTCCCTTGACCATGCCCCAGACTGCTCCTGCAAAGCTGCAGCTGGGAAGCAGAACCAAATGCAGATGCAGATGCTTTTGGTGTTGCTTGCTGTTGCCTTGACTTTCAGTGGGTCAGATGCCCCCCTTGCGGCTCCCACAAGCCACAAGACCGCAAACCAACTTACCGGAAGACCTGGAAAGGCATGCTTGATCTAGGCACTGCCAAGACTCTTCTGCAGCTCAACAAGGCACGTCCAACTCCATTCAGCTGCAATTTGTTGAAGGGAAGGAACATGGGAGGGAACATATATTGCGATCTCTCTAAATTATGGTCCTTTTGGGGGTCCAAAGTATAAGGCGGCCCTTTATTTGGGGTACCCTAAAAGGGACCCTAATTTCGAGAACTGACCATATGGTTCAGGCTTCCGAAGGGTTCCAGTGCAAGCCTCCGCTCGTAGAGGAGTGGCAATTGCTCGGAGGCGCCGATGATCCTGCGTGACACTTGGCCAACCCGGCTGACGCAAAAGGAGGGCTCAAACACAAGCTCCAACAAAAACTCCCTGCATGCGTTAACAATGCAGGGCGTGTCGGTGTCGGCGGCCTGGATCAGCCCAGGAAGTGGCGAGCCCGGGCTAGCCCTGGCAAAAAGCTTGTGAACAAAGCTGGGTCAAGGGAATCTGAATCACGAGGCGAATATGCTTGGCTTCTGCAAGTGCGTTTCAGTTCGCAATTTCATTGGCGAAGGTCGTTCCGACTTCTTTGCTTCGGTAGTCGGCGATGCTGCTTCCCACCGGGTACCGCACGCACCAGCCCGGACTGGACTTGCAAAAGGAGGCGACATCGCCCTCAGTGGTGGCGCAGATATGCCCAGATTTACAGGTTCATGAGAAGCAACTCCAAGAGTGGTGCATGGCAGCTTGGCAAACTGGCAAACTAGCCTCGGCATCCTCACTGGAGTCGATGGGCTGTGACACGGCACTCCCTGAAGAGACGAAGGGTGCAGCGCATTTAGCATGTAATTACTTTCGTCATCTTTCCATCTTCACAACTCTGCAAAGATGCAGCAGATTGCAGCAGTCCTTGCAACATTGAAGGTACGTTGCCCGTTCACATGCGTGCGCAGTCATTGCCACTCTAGCTCATTTTCAGAAAGCCTTCAGCTGTGCTGTGATGATGGTCGACCTCAGCAGGCTGAAAAGGCAGGTTTTTGTCAATGAAGCTTACCTGTGCAGCTCTCGCCCGCTCCTCACACGTGTTTGCTCCAGATGCACAACGCTTCTGCATACCGCACTCAACAGCCGCAGGACACATGTACGCCAGTGTTCACTGCTCAGTCACTGCTGTGGAAACAACGCCACCGTCTGTTCGGCATGCTCGCAGTAGCTTTCAACATCCTGCAAACTTCTGGCAGGCGGGCTGTGATCCATTTCTGGCCAGTCCTGGCAGACAACAGCTGCCCAGGCCATGTTCCAGATTGTGATGTGCATGTGCTGGCCGCCCTGCCCGCAAGATCCTGGATACTCTGGTGGGCGTTCCGCCTGGTGAGGAAGAAAGCTGGGGCTTCAAAGGAACTTGAAAAGAGTGTTTGACAAAGCTTGGCTGTATCACATCACCATGACAGGTGCACAGACAAGATGCGTGCGTGACAGGAGCACAGCTAATTTGGTCAGACGACACATCCTCCTCTTGTCGGACATAAACCAACCACAGCCAACCACATCCCAGCAGTATCCATGCATCCCAAGGACCTGTAGTGGGGTAGCGCATGGAGTGCCACAGGGTGTTGAGCAAGGCGAAGCCTGGCTCAGCTGAATACTTCACAGACGCTTGCAACGCCAGCAGGTCCCTTGCTGTTCGACTTGATTCCGAACATATTCGAATTGTATGCCATTGTATGCTCCTTGTCGGCAGCAAGTAGCGACTCTCAATACATTCAGACTCCAGTCCCCTTTCTTAAATCTTGCCCTCGTCCTGCGAGCATCTGCGAGCCTAGGCAATCAGGGACCTCCTCCCCGATGCGCCCGAAATCAAATTTCAGTCTCAGTGAAAAGCAGCTGGCCAGGGCTGCCACCCATTTTGGCTCCCACCCGGTGGCTGAGCAGCACAACTGTCTTTTCTCTCCCGCCCGGAGGAGGCAAAACTGAAACGGTTAAGCTCAGCAGCAGTTGGCCGAGTCTGCCGGTTGTCAGGGGTGGAAGGGGGCGGGCTCTATTGCCGACTTGGCGACGGAGGCATGTGATCGATGTCTTTCTTCTTTTCTTTCAAGGGGCTTCGAGGCCTCCCCTCCCCCACGCACGGCTCATCCAGGCGCGGCAACGTCCGGCGGCCAAGCAAATACCAGTCTCGCAACAAACCCCCAGGCTCCGCCAGCCAACACCCAGCAACA
The DNA here is from genome assembly GCA_905221605.1 of Symbiodinium natans. Taxonomy (NCBI): domain Eukaryota; class Dinophyceae; order Suessiales; family Symbiodiniaceae; genus Symbiodinium; species Symbiodinium natans. The sequence continues at coordinate 209,587 of CAJNDS010002806.1, read as the reverse complement.
AGCAACGCGACCTACCAGGCAAACCGCGACCCAAAATGTCAACCCGTGACTCTCTGGACCACGTTGAAGAGTCCCTGCGCGTCTATCTGCCCCCAAGCTGAGATACTGATGTCGACGTTGAAGACGTTTTTCTCCCAGGGCTCCCAAAGTGCGTCACCGAAACCTCTTTAAGCAACTGAAGAATGCCCAGCTAAAGCTGTGTTGGGGAACGAGGTTGGGAGCAAAGGCCAGAGCAGACCCACCCCAAGAAGACGAGACTAGAAGCACATGAGTGCCCGGATCATGGACTTCTCGTTACATTCCTCCGACTTTTTCTGTAGCTGCTCCTCCACTGTTCGTTGACATTGGCGTCCGGCTTGTATGACCCCCCCCCCCCCCCCCGCGACTGCGCCGGCCTTGCTCTCGCGCTTTTTCGGTCTGCTCCCTTCACTGTGCTCTTCACGATCGCTCACTCTCCCTCTCCTCGTGTCGAAAGAACCCCCTCTTCTTTCCCCTCCGCCCATCTCTGCACCTTGGGAGGGCCCAGCGTTGCTCGAGGGGCCACGACCTGCCCAGGCTCTCAAGCTCTCTTCTGGACCGGGAAGAAGGAAAAGGAAGGAATCAAGCCGTAATAGCGAGAGAGGGAGAGAGAGAGAGAGAGAGAGAGAAGCCGGGAGCTTGTTGGTCGCTCTGTCTCTCTCGTTCCCTTGGCATCTCTGCTCGGAGACGCGCCTTTTTGCCAATCTGTTGCACCAAGCATCTGTCGTCTGACTGTGTGAGACTGCGCCCTGCTTGCACAACTCAGCACCCGTCATCACCCGTCATGGTCATAGTCTGTCAATCTACTGCCATTTCTTTGGCATCGACATTTGCGCGACAGGGCTCTGCTTGGGCACGCAATTTATTGCAGGGTGTAGCTTGCACGCCGAGTGAGAGTTTGCCAGCGTTTCTGGCCCTGGCTTTAAGGTCAGACTGCATTCTACAGGGGCTGTGCCTGTTGAAAAGCCAATGCCGCTGTACCCTGTGCAGCATGTTTAAGCTCCCTTTCGGTGTCAGTGTGGTTCCCACTCGGGGTGGTCTAAGCTTGTCCCTGCGTCCAGACTGCATCCAAAGCGGCAAGTCGGATGACATTCGCGTCGCCTCAAACAAACCGAGCCACCTACCTAGCAGAAGCATGCAAAAGTCATGCAAGAATCTTTAAAACAAAACAAGAACCCTGCACAAGCAAGACTGTACTCAGCAGAACATTCCACTAAATTCCACGGAAGTTTTGGAGAGCATGCCACCCGACTGCAAGTCTGTAATAAGCCGTGCAATGCCGTGCAGTCGGACACGGAACTTCGATGAGCTTTGTACACAAACTGGTTGAGCGGAGTAGAGCACGTGCTGGCTAAGAGACGTGTCTAAGTAGGAACGTCATCACGCTCAAGATAGCAAACTGAAAGAGCGATGTCCGCATGTGCAATATGCATCTTCTGTGCGATTTTTAAATGCGAAATCAAACGGCCGACCAACGCCCACAACCTCTCCTCCACGATTGAGCCGTTGTGGATGATCTCGATTAGTGATTACTGCGTCCAGGCTGCACTCAATGACTCAACCCAGGCTCTTTTTGCCGAACTGCCCAGCTGCTAATTCCTTCTGTTGCCGGACTTGGGCTTGTGGACATTTGTCGGCATCAGCGTTGAAACCAGCATGTCGGGACAAGATGCTGCTTGCAGGCGTTCTCTTGTGTAGGTCTTCAGGAACTGGCTCACCTAAGGGCTCCTCCTCTGGGAACCCACGCCCTACTCAAGCCTCAGGATGATGTGAACACCACTGTCCGACGTGACGAGCTGGCCTGCGAGCAGAAGGGTAATCTTTGTTTCGTAAATTGTTACAAGATGTTGTCAGTTTAGGGGCCTGGGATTATCCTTTCTCATGTCGGATTTATGTGTCATTGGCGACTTTGGGAACATAGGCTTCTCGCGGCGGCAATCTTGACAAAGTCCACGCCAGACTCACTGCGACATATCCCACTTGAGAACTCTTTCAGATGCCTACTGTGCCTTAGCCGCCTTGGCCTCAAGTAGATGCCCAAAGGTTGATGGCAGTTTGCTGTGCGGAATCTCAGTCGCCGAGTTGCTGAGCTCGTTGACTTCCAGGTTGAAGGCGGCCTCCGGTTGCACAGCACCAAGGCACCAAACGTCACTAAATGTCACGAAATGTCAGTAAGCACTAAACACACAAAGTCGCTAAGCACACACGACCAATAATGGAGAAAGGGGACAAAAACACCTTCGCGGCAGCCTAGCAATGTCCAGTAACGATCTCTTTGCCTGCCCCCAAAACCCCCAGCAGGGTCCTTCTCAAAGGCCGGTTGCATCTGACCACGGCCAAAGCGACCTGCAAAGCCATGAGCAAGGCAAACATGGGCGCGTCTGAGCGCATGAATGGAGGCCTCACCTTTTTGTAAGACGCTCGTGGCAACCTTCCATCTTCACTGGCAACCCCCTTCCTGGCCTAGGGAGCCACCTTCGCGGGCTGAGGAGCAGTCCTCGGGCCCATTGAAGACTTGGGTCCTACGCGTTGCTTATCGTCATCTTATCGTTGCTTGCGCAACCTTCGTTGGTTCGCCGAGAGTCCGATTCCTTCCTGGCAAGACGCTCGAACTCAGCCTGCCTCTCCTCCAGGCGCATCTGTGAAACATCTTGCACTGTACACCGAGGAAGCTGCTCTGCAGCACTGCGCAAAAAAGCGACGATGGGAAAGCCCCTTTTCAGGAAAAGCCCTTCCAAAAGCCCACAAGCCCACAAAAGCCCCCACAGTAAAATCCCCACACAGCTCCGCTTCCCCAGCCTTTGGAGTCGATTTGGCAGCGATGGTTTTGCGCAGCTCCTGTAAGACGCCATTAGTGACTCGGCTCATCTCTGCTCATAAAAACTCCAACTCTCTCTCTCTCTCTCTCTCTCCAAATCCCTCCCTCCCTTTCTTACTTTCATATGCGGAGTTTGAAGTCAGTCCGTGGCCTTCACCTGGTAGGTGGCCTCTTCAACGGTTCGGGTGATCACCTCGGGTTGGCACTTGGGACCGTGCTCAGAAACAGAGACAAAGGGAGCTGTGAGGGAGGAAGGGAGGTCTCTTTTCTGAGGCTGAGACACGTTCCCTCCAAGAACTCGGTCTCCTACCAGAGGTATAAGGGGAACCAATATGAACCAATGGCACCACATGGCACTGCACAGAACAGCCAGTCATTTACCATGGGTGCCATACAATGCCGTACAGCCATGCAGCATGCCCGTTTTTGTTGCTCCTCGACTTTGTGTGCTTTTTCAAGAGGTGCAGACAGCGGACATTTGTAACCTGACGCTTGACCGTGCAGCACGGGTTTCGGTGTGGCGGTTGGGGTTTCCGAGTGCCAGGAATGTGACGTTTTCGGTCTGAGTAGGGTTTAGGCTTTGGGGTGTGGGATTAAGGCTCTGGGGTAGGGGCTTGGGAGGAAGGGTTTGCGGTTTGGAGCTTGGGGGTTCGTGTTCTGAGCTGCACCTTGCTGAGGCAACAGGTCTTTTGGTTTGATGCAACTTTAATTAGCGATTGCGAGGCATTCACGAGTGACGGCGAGCTCGCTGGTGATGGGTACGTTTAGCATCGCTCGGGCATCTTCGAGCAGCGCGGCACTTGCTACGTCTTGTCTTGGCATTCAAGCTTTGCGAGCTCCGTTCTTCTCAGAAGGCCACGTGTGGGAGTGGGGGGAGTGTGCAAACACTTCACACACGAAGCTTGAGATGGAACCTTTTGCTGCCACACGTGTTTATGGTCTCAAGAGGTCTTAGGCCTTGCTTACGGCTACTCATCGTTCTCGGTGTGCTTCGGGTCCAGCGTTGTGTTGCTGTCAGAAATTTGTTCCACCCTGGAGCTCCATTCAGCCCTCTGCGTTGGGAGGGCGATTTGTCTTGGGGCTTATTCATCAAGAAAAGCGCACCTCAGAACTTGGAACCAGCAAGCCCGACAAGCCACAGCGGAAAGCTCAAAGGAAAACATGTAACAAACACGCACACACTCTCTCTGCCACCTGTGGGTGCACGCTGAATCAATCTCAGCGCTGGAACCTTGTTCACAAGCAAAGCCGAGAAACTGGCTTCTTGACCTGCAGGACGATTATAATCACCAACTTGGGAGAGGCGGTACGGCTGAACTGGTTATCGCTTTTTCAATTGCCGAGCTTAGCAGAAAAAGGGATGCTGGCGGCAAAGGCGGCGAGAGGCTGCTAGAACATTGTCAGACTGTCAGACTGTCAGGCGACTTGAAGCCTTCAAACTCGCCAGACAGCCTACCTATTTCCGCCAATGCGCTCTGTGCTCTATGTGCTCTCTGCTCTATGCGCTCTCTGCTCTATGCGCTCTCTGCGCTGTGCGCTCTCTGCGCTGTGTGCCTGTGGCACATGCTGCGACGTCACCGTGATGGTCTCGGCGTGGGCTTCGGGAAGCCCATCGAAGAGGCCGCCATCTGCGCCTCCATTGCTGCCTCCGCCAGGCTCTCAATTACGGTCAAATTCCCTGCCTGTCCAGCTGATGTGCGAGGCATTTTCGAGGCCTCCTGTAGAGAGCGATGGCCAAGGCGCGACCTGCACGGAAGCAACACTCATACGGCATGCGATCTTCTAGCCTCTTGGCAAGCTCTCCAGCCATTGCATCGTGCCCTTCGCTTAAGCTTAGGCCTTTCGCTTCTTGGAGGCCACTTCGTCCTGCAAGCTTACACTTGTAGTCACTGCAGACTACATGAGGAAAATGTTCTGATGAACCTCTATGCCACTATGCAACAGTTGTGCCATACCCCTTCTTTTGCCAGGTTTGACACCGCTACGGCCGCTCTGGGCGACTAACCTCTCTGTGCCTTGCCCTGGTGAAGATTCTGGTGGGTGCGAGTGTGTTCGAATCACGAGACGCTGCTTTCTGCTTGAGGCGAAGGATTGGATGGATGGGGGTCGCTCCCGATGAAACTCAGACAACGACTACATACACGGCAGCTTGACTCCAGAGCCGTTCCGGATGCTGGACGAGAGAGCAACCAGCTTCCAAACCCTCCGAGAGCATCGCATTGTCGGATTTGTAAAGCTCCTCACAGAGAAGCACATGTCATGCATCTTTCCTCGACGGCCGTGGTCACAGTGGTCGTCTCGGCTGCCATAGCTGCTGCAAGTCTCGAGCCAAGGGAGCTGAAGGTACTTGAAGGGTTCACGGCCTCCATAGTGAAACTTCTGAAAGTCAAAAACAAACACAAACACAAACACAAACACAAACGCAAACACGAATACAAACACAAACGCAGACACACAGACACACAGACACACAGACACACAGACACACAGACACACAGACACACAGAGAGACACAGACGCAGACGCAGACGCAGACAGACAGAGACACACACACACACACACCTTTCATGTAGCTGCATCGTCGACCTTGACACGCATCGGTGATGTTGCAGATGGTCGAGGGGCCTCGGCCGAAGTCTTAGTGAAAAGAGCCCTCCATGTGTGAGCACCTGGCCCTGGCTGAATCGACTTTTGCACCGGCTGGATGCCAAGAAATCGTACATACAGGATGCGAAATCGCATCAAGTCCGACTCTCCGCGAATGCAGGCACCCCCCGCTGTTAACGGTCTGAATGGGGATACGGATTGTCATGACAACCCTCTCTGAAGTGGCGCATGGTACATGGCGGCTGCATTCAAAGAGCAGCTGCACAACGGGAGTGTTGAAGTGATGCAGCAAACTGACCACAACCGACCCTGGCAAAGTCCACCCCCTGTCTCTGTTCGCAAGTCTTGTAGGTACGCCGCATTATGTCACCATACAGTAGGGCCGCAAGTGCAATGCGATATGGCATGGAGCGCTCAATCTGCATGGCTTCAACAGCCCTTGTTTGAAACCGCGGGGCTTCATCCCCACAGGTAAGCAGGAGGAAGCTGCAAATGCTCTAGATAATCCTTGCTGCTCTGTCAGATGTGCAGGAATGGTGTGCCTCCTTCTGCTTTGTTTTGCTCCAAGTCATCGTTCAATTGGAGCACTGTGAATTGTAGGCACCCTCCGCAGAGTGCATTGTGGTTCATTCTCCTTCTCACTCAGAGCAGGTCAGGCTCATTCAGTCAAACATGCTCTGTGCAGTCGGCCCTCATCATTGGCCTCGCCAGTCACCAACATCGTCATGCACAACGGCATACTGGTTAAGCTTCTCAATGCTCTGAAGCTCTTTAGGCATACTACTGCACGAGAAAGATGCGCAGGGAGTACATGGGTATCTCTCTCTATATATACACGTATACATGTATGTACACACACATATATGATACACACAGGCGTATATGTGTATATAGATGCATGTAAAGAATGTATAGAGTACATACATTCTCGCTTTATGTACCAATCGTACAAGTCACAGCTCCTTTCCGATTCTAACGGAACCGTCGCCTGCACTGTTCTAGAGGAATGAACAGCAAGAGGCAGAAGCATACTGTCCGTTTTCGTACTGATACTTGGCATCCCTGAGAGTGAAGAACACCAAAAACAAGGGCTTCAGTAGGAGTCTTGCAGATGTCTTCCAAGTTAGAAAAAAAGCGGACTGCACACTTCTTCTGAAAACGGCGCTGCATAAGTACCAACTGGTTTGAGCAAGCTGGTTAACTTTAACCAGCTGGTTGGTTTGTAGACAAACGCTCAGGAATTTGAGCATGGCCTGCGCGCAAATATTTCGGAATCGAGGTTTGAATCTCATGCTTCCAACGTCAAGAAAATTCGGCACAAACTGCGCTTGTGAACTGCACACATGGGTACCTACCTGAGAACAGTCGATCTGATGTTGACTTTGTGGGCTGTAGTGTCAAATTCCCGAGTCATAATGGATGCTGGAAAATCCGGACAAGCCGACTCAGCATCTATCTTCCAGAATGAATCTCGGACCTTGGTACCAGTACAACTTGTCTGCAGTGAATCAAGCACGTTGCTTCCGGTGGCTACGAGGACGCCAAGGACAGAGTGACCTAGTAACATCACCATAGGGACATCATTCCATGCCCAGTCACACCTTGTTGGAGGCATCAGCAGCCTCCAGGTGCAACGTGAAAGCAGCTCTGGTTTCTTGCTCTATGTCCACGAAGTATGCCCCGTGTGTGATTACACCGCGTGGTCTCGGACTGCAGCCAAACTGCCGAAGCCGAACAGTGCTGTACTGTCATGGGCATTCTCAGGCAGATGTTACTTGGTTACACTTTTATTTGCCTTGCGCACATCGAAGCTGAAGGGCCTCCAGCATGGCGGCTTCCTCGGGAGCACAAAGAGACGAAGACGACTATTTAAGCATGTAAGTCATCATGCAAGGTTACGGACGGGCAGCTCCTACCAGCAGGTTCGGCAAGTGCAGTGCTCCTGCTGATCTACTGACACTGCCACTTGTCGCCTTGGCAAAGGATGCAGCATTTTCATCGAGGCGGGCCAGCACGGCGTCGAGGCCTGGGTGGCGGCATCAGGTCAGGGTAGTGGAACAAAAGGAGTAAGCGGACAGCGAAATTCTGCCCAAGTTAAGAGAAAGCTTTGGGAGGCTTTGGAGCTAAGCCACCTTCCGGCCGAAGCCCGGAGACTCCGACCTTTCGACACCGGACCAGGAACTCCTTCAACATGGTGAAGATGGACTTCACCTGGCCAAACGGTCCTAGTGGCTCGTTGATCATGTTGCTGGCAGTTCGCTGTGGTTTCTATAGGGCTTCTTGTTGTTGGGGCTCAGGGCTTGTGCTTGAGTGCCCGGTGCCGATATGGTTTCTTATCGAAGACAAGAATGCACGCTGCTCCTGGACAGGTCTAAGCCCTAAATCATTTCGCGCTCCAGCCGCAAGAGTACCCCACGACGAGATCAAGGATCCGAAACGCAATATGAAGGCCTCAGACCTCAGCCAAGCCCAAACTGTCCTGACCCATCAGAGTTTACGGCCACATCTTAAAACGCCGCGCCGTCCAGGCTTTTCCCTAATGCTGAATCGAGGCACACGACTGCCTTATTTGGATTGGGGTGCTGAGCTTTTCGGGCATATTCCCGAGAAGCTGGCCGAAACAAGATTCCATGAGTTACTGGTACATGCTGGCACTAGAGCAAATTTGAGGGTTCAGGCAAGACTCCAGACGAATGGAATGGAATGGCAAGGTATGGCGAGACCTTTACAACTTGCACCTAGTTCGACCTGCGATTGAAGCTCATCTCAAAGCAGAGTCTCCCGTCACATGCTGGCTGCGCCCAATTGATGAAGCCAACCGAGGACTTGGGAATGCTGTTTGTTCTACCTTGCGCGGAAGCTGCAATGGAATGTGTTCTGCAACAACGAAGTCTACACGGCAATCACTGCAAGAATTCGTGCAGGGTCAGACACAAATAAGATGATATCCAACTGAAACCTTCGAGATTCAAACTTAAGCTCGCAACATGTCCAGCAACCTTAAAGCCGTCATCTATCCAGGGGGCGATCGTGCAGAGGGTTCGGCTTGCCACCAGCGGAGAGCACCTGCAGCAGGGATCCCCCGGGCGAGGCGGAGTGCTCAAAGTCACATCCCATGCCTGATCGCCCTCCGCATAGAACTCCTCAAGGGCAGATGACTGGAACGGCGATTCGTCGAATCGTGGGCTGTCTCATGATGGGTGTTGCTCTGACATAAAAGTGTCAGCCCACTCCCGTAGCTCCTGGTAGACCTGTTGGTTCCACGCCTTTGCCGTGGCCAATGGTCTGGTTGGGTTGCTGACATCGCCAGCCTTTGACCAAATCCAGGAAGAATTGGGGTTCGATTTTGGATATTGGGAACCTGAGTCTTCTGGTGCGGGTTCCTTGTCTAGCCTTGCGTTGTGGACTACACTCCCCGGCCTTCAGCAGAAGCTGTAGAAGCAGCTGTCCTAGCGAAGTCGAATGACACATCGAGGCCACAGTCAAACGCTACAGCATATGCTGTAAAACGATAATGTACTGATATCAGAATATATTCACGAAACAATGTATCAATACAAGAACTGCTGCTAAATCCTCTGCTCTCAAGTGTAGGGCCCCGCATCTGACATCAGCTAGTATTAGCCCCAAGAAGTCTTCCCCCTTTTCATTCCTGAATTTCTGGGCACCTGCGACATGTCTTCAACGCTGAGGCCCCTATGGTAATAATGGGAGAGGGCCGACCAATGGGCTGACCATGGAGGGCACGTCTTCGCGAAATGACGTCTTTGCAACTTGGGAGAGCAAAGGTGTGAAGCATGAGCGCATCGCGCCGGTGTGAAGGTTTGGCGTGCGGCTCAGGCTCAGGGGTTAATATGATCCAATACATTGCAGTAACTGCCATGCTCGGAGCACGCTGCACAGGGCCACGGCTTGAAACGCAACATCTTTGATGAGGGTACAGCCTAAAAGCCCCTTTTTCAATCTCACTCGAGGACGCTTTAGGGTGCGCCTAAGAGTTAAAAGCACACTATGGGCACACTCATCGCACCTCTATGGCTCTATGGCCCCCCATGAGAGCTCCTTGGGCGCTCTGGGGCGAGAAGAAGGCATCCACAGCTTCTTCTGTCAAGGCTGCCTTGCGAGTTGAGGGCGCAGAGGCGCAAAGCTCTCGCATGATTGCGGACTGCCCCGCCTCCATCTCATCTTGGAACGCATCCACAATCTGCTGATGCCTGGTCGTGAGGGCCAGGAGAGGCCAGGAGCATGCACGCGGGGGACTTGAACATCCCGGCCGAAGAAAGCATGTGTGGCTACGCTTGCTACTAGTAACTAGCAGGTCTTGCCAGTATATTGGATGTGCGCAGCTCAGGCTGAAAACCGAAGAGCGGCATCACAGACGTCCCATTGCCGTTTTCGCTTGCGATTGCTCGCTGCGCATCGTGTGACGGGGGCCTTGCCAGATCCGTCCCGTGGATGGTTGCCTTCACTGCATCGCGAAGCTTGGAGCGAGGAAGATGCAGCCGCTCCTGCCAAGCGGCTGTGTCCGCAACTAATCACACAAAAAACATCCCGAAAAGATCTGAATCCGAAGGCTTGCTGGAAGAGACGGATTCTCCTCGCCTCAAGAAGAGCTGCTGCTCGCTGTGCGGAGTGGCTCTCCATGGGACCCACACCATCCTCTGCCTCCTGGAGTTTGTCGGGAAACACACCAAGCCGAGCTGTCAGTCGTTTAATGAATCATTTTTCTTTTCTGGGATACAGGACGGGCGATCCGATAGCAACGGTCTGTCAGCCGCATTCATCGGCTGTACCAAAACGCGCAAACAGGGGCTCGCTCACCACGGAGCCCTATGTAGACCGCATGTTGGGCTTATTGTTGACCGTCTCATTCTTTGATGCCTCATGGTTTAAATGGCAAACTCTTCATGAGCAATCTTTTCCGAACTTTGATAAAAATGCTTCCTGAACGTTCATCGTGCTGGCCTGTGTCTTGGCACGACGTGTTTCCCAGCCTGTGGGAGTGGCGGTGTAGAGAGTCGTCCGAAGCATGCTTTCCAACCTTCGCAGCCGTACGCGTCAGAACGTGCCCTGGTGCATCTTGGATTGGACGGCGGCAGTGTCGCATCATCTAGAATCTGTGCTTCTCGATTGGCCCAGCTGAAGGTGCTTCATCTGGCTTCTCGCTAGGCAACGCTGGGGGAGGCGACGCGTCAGGCACGTCGATTGGGCCCTGTGCACGAAAAGGGGAGTATCAATTTCATCCAGGTTCCATGACCTCTTTTGCTCCTTGATCTTCTGTGTCGTAGAGTATCTGCTTGCCTGTGGGTTAGCGATCCGAGGTCGGTGGCCTCCTCCATGAACGTTCCTAGATTCGCCGCGGTGTGCATCTCTGCAAACATAAAATTCAAAAACACAAAACAACCTCGAACCATCTCGAATCCTTATCAGCACGGTGGTGTGCTCGTACTCACACACACACACACCCATGCAGGATACGAATCAAATGATGTTTGGGCTACGGGGGGAGAGGCCTCTCATCGCAGCATGGATCGTGTTTTGTATTTGGTCCGCATGTGCTGACACTGAGCTAGACCCAGTCTCCTCCACATACGTGTGGCCAAGGCTTACGAGAAAGGCATTCGTAGTGCCGGTGTGGTCCACATCCTTGGAGTGATGCAAGCGAAGTCCAGGAGATCAAAGGCGTCCATGCCAGCAACAAGCTGTTCAGAGACACACAATGCGCAGCATTCCCCCCTCACATGAAATCTTGTGAAGAAACTGCGGCACCATGTTGAAACCCGACTAGTAGTGCTGTGGCACGTGCGCAGCACCAGCAAGAAAAAGCACTGCGCGGAACTCCGGTGTGAGGACGCGATCCTTGGCTATTCTGGCTCCATGAAGTGATGTGTGTGCAACTGGACAAGAATCGAGCCAGTTGGATTGCCAGATGCGACAATGTGATGCTTCCCTGCCTATTGGCACGTTCATAGAGTTAGCATGTGCTCAAGGCACAGCCCTCATGCAGCCTGCACCTACAAGTAAGCCAATTTTGACATGCCGAGCATCCAGGCCGGTCTCCTCCAGCAAGGTCACTAGAAACCTAAGCAGGTCGGCTTGTGGTGGCCTTTTTGCAGGCTGGCTCTCTCTCCTCCCACACGCGCCTCGACATCAATTACAAAAGAAGGGGGTCCGGAACTTCTCAGCGCCGAGCTGAAGAATGTCCACAACGTGGCTTGGGCCGTGATACGGGTTTGAAGGCCTCGGCTCATACAAGGCAACCCTGATCAACCTTGCAAGCTCTCCCAAGGATTTCCCAAGGGCTGGTGGATGGAAGAAGGTTCAGGGCACGTTTCCGCGACCATTGCCCATGCTTCTTGCTTTTGTCACTGCCTTCCTCTTCTCAAAATCTTCTCACTGGATTGTGAAGCCTGGACACGGCATGGCTTGGAGGCAGTCCTCCAGATAAGCTTGCAAGCCGCTGGCGGGTACCTGCCAGGCTTCGGGGGCATTTGGGGGCCGAGATACTACGCGCGGAGGCGTCAAGCGCTGAAAACACGACCACCGATCCTCAGGTTGAGCCCGCCTTCAGTGCTTCGGCCACTTCTAGCCTGAAGCTTGGAACATTTGGTACTTAACCCTGCAGAAAAATGATCAGCCGAAAGGAGCATTGCTCTGCGCAGAAACCACTCTCGGAGCCTCTCCGCCAGCGCGGACAGGACGTGGAGTCTCTCCGTGCTGGACAGCGAGAGGGCATCGAAGCCATAGGAAGCCTCAGTTGCGTGCCCCGCCTCGGCGCCTCTCCATGAAGGGGGCTTTTGTGCTGGCCCAGTAGCCGCTGCCGCATCCCGTGATGCCTGCAAGGGGCGAGATTGCTGGGAGTCTGCTCCGGCAGCGGGCGATGCAACAGGTCAACCAGCAAACTCGCGACAAAAAAGCTGATGGCTTCATCCTAGTATCATGGAGGCAACTTCTGCCTGCCTTGCAGGCCACACGGCGCGGGGCGCTCGCTCGACCCTGACCTGTCACATTTTTGCCAAGCATGGATTTCTGTCTCAGACGGCGCGTCCAGTCGAGTGCTGAGCTTCTACACTCTAATGGGATGCCTGGTGGCCTGTGCCCCAGGATCGTGCAGGGAACCAATAGCCGGCCAACAATGAAACACAGCGCTACAAATCATTGCAGTGTGGCTTGCACTGCCTTGTAGAAATCCATGGCTGTAGTCTGCAACCAGGAGGATGCAAATTAGAACCTGGGCAGTTCAAGCATTGCAAGCATGTTCCATAGCAGGCTTAACAGTCTCAGCAACTTTGTTAACACAGTCCAAGTCTGCAGCCACTGCGGTAGCATGGGGCGCACGGCGCTGCTGGCCGCGACGCATGGCTCGCACAGACAATCAAAGCAGATATGGATGTGAGTACTCATGTCTGTGTGCCACTGGTGTGAAGTACAAGGGAATTGAAACGGGTTTACTTCAATGTCTGGTCTGCTTAGCACTCCACGTCAGGAACCTCTGAGTCCGGTCAGACTCTTTCTCGCCCATATATGACTTGATGTATAAAGGTACGATTCTTATACTGCAGTATGCCGTCAATGTGTCACTGCAGTTGTGATGACTGTTGGCACCATCTGCACATGTGCTACTTCTTCTCCACTTGGAGGGGTCTATATAAGGGCCGATTTACCCGCGTGAGTCAACATGAGCTTGTCTTGGAAAACCGTTTCAACTTCTTCGCCGCCCTCAAAAGCAAAAATATCTGCACCCTGAACCTCAGTGAAATCTAAATCTCGTACCATGAGAGCGACCCTCTGATCTGGAGTCTCGCAGCACGCCCGGGCTGCCAACTGCACGTGGGATAGCTGCATACCTGACATGATTTCCCCATACTCTGCCGAAAGCAGGCGAATGGGACTAAGCAGTAATTTGGAAAGAAGAGCGAAAACTTTCTGCATCTGGCCAGGTCTCTGCCTTGGCTGTGGCTGTGGGTAGATCATCGGCCTGCGTGCTTCTGACCAATCGATTCTCAGGGTCTGTAACATGCTGTAATTAAAGGCAAAGTTGTAGTTCGCAGCGAGGGCAAGATGATGTAAGAAGAGCACATTGGGGCACAACCGGTCCACGCAAGCTGCTAAACAAAAACACTGGCGAGCTGGGGAGCCTGGCGCCGGAAAACCGACGGGCTGCACGAAGCTATTTCAACTTCCCCTATGTTGGTTGCGTGCGCTGTTTAAGTGGCTGCCTTTCCTCCAAATGGCTGTTGTGCTTGTGCCGTTTGGGCCTTTGCCATGTGACTAGACATCGTGCACAAATGGCTGCCGAATCACGATCGGTGCGACTCCGTCGACGCAGATCTGAAACAGGTGCTGGGGCAGCGAGCTCTCAAAAGCCGCCTCGGCCTCCGGCTGACAGGCGTCAAGAACAAGTAGACCAGGATTTAGTCTCCTTCCCTCCACACCCCAAAGCTTGGCAAGGCAACAAGCCCACGAACATTCTGGCAACAATCACACGACAACAAGTGCACCGAAGGTTTAGCACAGCCTGCTGCCACTGCAGGCCTATACGAACTTGTGATGCGGCTTCAAAGTTTCTGGTTTGCGAGCACACTCCTGCTCTTTTACTTCAACCCACGGTCGCTTTGTGCATCTGCAACCCGGCTGTGTGCAGACTGGCAATTCCGAGGTGCACTGCTTGGACAGCTGACGTGCATGGCCTGTGGCTTGGGGCCAGCCCGGCTGCCAAGGCGGCGCGCGCAAGCGCTTACAATTACATCGGAATACTGTGCGGGACAGACGCAGACAGCCGACATGATGTCTACATGGCATGATAAGCTCTCATTACCCAGCCTTTTCCACGCGTGCTAGCAGCTTCAGTCGCCCCTTGAAGGCAACCAGCTCTGAGACTTTCTAAGCCACACCGTGTCTTTGGCTATCTTGGCAAGTCGAACTGTGAGCCTACCCAATGAGAGTGCTCAGTGGCTTGCTGGCGTGAATGGGTGTGAAACTTGATGCCTACGTTGGGAAGAACTCCCTGGGAGGACCGAAGGCCTCGGGGGCTCATGCCCACTTTCACTTTACAGTACGCGGACCGCAAACGTGATGCCTACCTACAGCAGCTAAACGGGCTTTGAGACAAGATGCTACAAGATGCTCTGCTAGCCAGAGTTCCGAAATTCTGCAGAACACCGTTCCCCGCCCAATCTTCCAATCTCCCTTGACCGATGATGGCACACCAGAGAGTTGTTGAGATGTTTAAGTCCTAGGTGAGAAGTGGAGACTACCGAATGCTACAATGTCAGAAAGAGCAGTAAGCCTTGGCTTTCAGTGCGCAGTCTTCGGAACCCCTTAACTTGAAGAACCTAGAGATCAAGAAGCCCAGCTGCATGGGTCCAAGCACCAGTCAGTATGGCTTCATCCGATGCCTTCTCAGCGTCCAGCGCCTGCGCGGCTGAACCTTCAATCAATGTGTTGGAATGCAAAGCTGACCGTGACAATCTCGCACTGCTTTCTTCACATGCCGCCATGTACAATGGCTGCAGATTAGTGCCCTTCTCGTGTCCAAGGCAACGGTAACAGGTGGGGCCCACAGGATTCTCGGAGGTAGGTGTCGACAGTTGCTTCTTCTTCCAGCACTGGTTCTTATTTGTTCACTCTCTCTCTCTGTCTTCCTTCCACAGCACGTAACCCCCCGAAGGGGTCGTCCCGAAGGGCGTGCTCTTGTGATCCAGTCGGTGGTGAAACTGAACAATAGGGCTGGAGTTGCTTCATGAATGTCCTCCACTGTAACCCTATGTTTGCAGTGGGTACTGTGTATATGGGCATCGAGCTCCCCGAAACTCAGCTAACATAACCATCCCCAACTACTCAACTCGTCCCATCCTCCCCACTCATCTTCACTTCCCAGGCTGTCACAAGCTATCTGTCTCTCTGTCTCTCTCTGCCTTTCTTCCTCTGTTCCTTTCTTCCTTTCATTGGGGCTCTTTCTTTCCTGTGGCTTTCTTCTTCTGCTTGGCTTGTTCACGTTCTTGGGGCTCTCTCTCTCTCTCTCTCTCTCTCTCCCTCCACACGCTTGGCCCCCCCCGAAAGGAGAGCCGCCCCGGAGGGCGCGCACGTCCGAGGTGTCATGCGAGACGACCGCGCTTTGCGGCCCGGCTGGGGTGGGGTTTCTGTCACAAGATGGGGCGATGCCAGGTCAGATGAGATTAAGAACAGCTAGTGACGGTCCCCCCTCTGTTCCCCCAGCAAAATGTTCCCTGTCCCTCATTGGGGCGAGAATCAGTTAGTCACTGCTAGCCCCCTCATGCGTATGCCTTCTTCTTGAATCCACGCTTTCTGGTCATCGGTGTTGTCGACGTTGTAGCCCCCATCTGTCTTTTTCCCGTAGAGGGCTTTCCATTTGTGGTGGTCACCGAATTGAAGTCCTGCATCGCAGACCACCTCTTGGAGTAGGAGGACATGCACATCCCTAAGGGGGGTGGTCTCCGCAAGTATTTCGCAGAGGTCCCAAATTGCTGGGAGTCTAGGCCCCAGGGGGTCTCTCTCTCTCTCTCTCTTTTTTGTCTCTGCCTCTTTCTTCTTGTCTTTACAGGAGAGGCGGGGTCGGGGCAGTTAAACCCTCCCCATGCAAGTTGCGTGTCCCAGCATGGTCATCTGAGGCTGTTCTGTCTTCGCCTTTTCCTGCCCCTCCCCGCATGTAATATGTCCGTGCTTTTGAGCGGGCTCCCCGCCTACGAAGATCCTTCCAAGGCATCAAAAACAGCTTTTCGCACGCTTCTGCAAGCGGCAGAAGACGACCAGATCCAGAGCCAACTGTCGCCAAGTCACGGATCATGGTGCATGGTGGCCACATAATTGTCGGCATACATCGTAATGTCGCAGAACCTTTGCGCCAGCAGGTTTGTCAGTGTCGTTGAGTAAACAATGTTGAGAAAGGCAGGCGTGCCGCCACCACCACCACCACCACCACCACCACCACGAAGACGAAGACGACGAAGACGACGACGACAACGACGACGACAACGAAGGCCGGAGCGGCAACAGCAGCAGCAACCACAACAACCTCATAAGCATCAGCAACAACAACCACAACATCATCATCAACAACAAGAAGTACACGTCGTAACAACACGAGCGGCAGCAATAAGAATGAGAAGACGAAGAATTGTAGAACAGTCATATCAGGAATAAGAAAAGAAGAACAGCATCACAAGACACCATGCGAGGCAATGAAGAGTCGGATCTTGGCCGGCCACGTCTTCGGTCTATAGAACCTGATGTGCGGGGCTGCCAGAGAACCCGATTCAACTCAGCATACCCAAGAGCTGGCTTTGGGATTCGTTGATTCGTGAAGTCCAGGGCCTGTTATTGTTCAGCTCCTTGAGCCGTTTGTCCGGCGGGGCTTGAGGAAGGCGGCGATCCAGGCCTCAAGGCTTGAAAATGCTTGAAGCACGCGCCTTGAAAGGCCTAAAGAGCCCATGGCTAAGGCCAGAGCTAGGAAGGGACTCGCTGCGTGGCCTCGAGCTTCGAGACCAACAAGACGAAAGGGACTAGATGGATGGAGACGGTATGCATCTGAGAGAAACGGGCAAAGGACAGCTATGCCATGTGTGTTGAGATTGAGCAAAGCTGAGTGTCCATGCGGCGGGCAAATGCCAAGAGCCTCTGCCTCTGGATACCTGCAAACTGCACAAGGTGCACGAGGCATCACAAAGCCCGATCGAGATTTATAACAGCACCTGGTGCCATATTAAGCTGCGCGGATTGTTAACATCAGCATGGGGCATGGGGGTGGGAGCCAGAGCAGCAGAACCGCAGAGACTGAGAATGAGGGGATCGACAGCAAAACAATGCAGCACACCGGTGAGCATCACCGACGCACACTGGCATCTTCTTGGGCAAGACTGGGTTCTAGGCTCAGGTGGGTACTCAGATGGCCATGGATGGCCTATATCCTGAATTTAGCTGATTCGCGAATTACTCACAGGCCGGAGACACCTCTTCCGAACCTGCATGGCTTCGACAGCCTGGGCACCTCAGGCCATCAAAGGCGCGAAAGTTGAAAGGATTTCGGCCCTTTGTCTTCCTCCAGTACTTGTCTTGAGAGAATTGGCAAAGGCAGTCGGGCAGCTGCACGAAACACACGAAAAGCGCGTCTCTGCTGCAATGAACTGATCAGAGGTTCAGGTCCTGGCTGCTTCGAGTGGCAATGAGCCAGCCAATCTCCTGCAAGTTACAATGCAGCTCTTCTCACGATGATTGCTTTGCAGGTGTCAAGTCGCTAGCTTCTGTTCAGGCAACGTCTTCGGCATGAACTTATAGCAATCCTCACTGCGAAGGTGACATCAGACTCGACTACAGCTTTTTTGGTTTTCTCATCCTGGGAGGCCCCCAAAGGCAGGTGCTTCAAGAGCAGCAAATGCAATCGCATGGTGCTTGCTTGAGCTTTTTGGCTTCTTTCGCACTGCACCCCGGAGTGCGACCTGCGCTCGCGTGCAGGGCACATCCCACTTCTGGCTCGGCATCTGACAGGGGAAGCCAACAAAGCAATCAAGAAGCAACACAGCAGCGTGATCTTTGCTTTTCGATTCTAGAAAAACATGCAGGCCCGAAAAAGGCGCAGGTAACGTGCCTGCATTCAGGGCGACTTGCTACTTGCTGCGCAGGCGCAACTCTGCATAGACACTTTCGGTGCAGTTCGTACCATCGTGGCGACATTGCCTTCTTGGTGTGCATGAGTGCGTTGTAGTCAAAGCTGTTGGGATCACTGTCCTCGCCAGACCTTGCAGGCCAGAAGCTTGATGCTTGCTACTGTTGGTACTAGTAGCACCAGATGTCGAATAGGCGGTTCTTTTCCCAGTCTTTCGATTCCTAGTAGTTACTGCCTGCAGATCCCGACAACATGACACGACAAGCCTTGGATCACAGTGGCCAGCACATGCACAGACACGCAAATCTCACCATTAATTAGGGTGGAGTGTTTTTCGTATTGGTTGAGTAGAGGATCCAGCCTTGGAGGGGCGTGGGCATCCACTACCTTGCGCCTGATTCCAAACGGGGGGGGGGGGGGGTACGGTCTCCGGATCTGTGTTATAGGGCTTTGAGGGGGGCAAGGCGAGTATGTACAGGCAATTTTTATGCTTGGAATACTTACAGGCTGGTGCATGTAGTCCTGTTAAGGAAAAACCTGCACAATCTTAGTCTCGGGCATGATGGCCTGGGGGGTGTTTTTCTCCACCTGACGAGATGTGCACTGCAAGCGCTGGCTCGAGAAAGTCTCAACTCGACTAGAGCTTATAGTGGCTGCCGTTTTGCGATTAAACGATCTGCAAGCTGCTGGGGGGCCCATCGACCTCAATGCGGTGCACATGCACACCCGGGCCTTGGGAGCTATGATTTCCAAGCGGCTGTGACCTCAGTGGGGTGTGTACCAACAAACGAAACCGGCAGCAAATTGCTGCGCATAGGGCGCAGGTGGTTTAGGGGCTTGCATGTGCAAAATGCAAGGCTTCGCACATCCTGATGGAAAAGGACTTCAGATTCTAACGCTGGCATGTGCAAGCTATTTTGACATTATCATCGCCGAGTGAAACTAGCAGCAAAACTTGTTGCATGTAATTACTCTTGGAGGCTGATGCTAAGGGCTGTAGCGGCCTTACAGTACTGACTTCTTTTTGAAAGGCCAGGGAAAGGAGTGGCACCTGAAACAGGCCTTGTCAGGCCTTCCACTGTGTCTGACGACCCTGTGTAAAGGGACCGCAGAGCACTTCCTTCGTCGCAGCTCCCCTCTTCATCCTCACCATCCTCCCCCGCAGCCCGCCCTGATCTGCCCTGCACGCTCCGCCTACTAAAGTCATTGAATCGAAACATATCGAAACCTCCACCTGGACCTGAAACCTGCACCTGCAGAGTACCTACATGCTGCCAGGAGTCGCATCTTCAGTGCCTGGGCGAGGCAGGGAAACCTCTTAAGTGCACTCAAGCCCTGCCTTGATTTCGTGCTTCATAACATTGAGCTGCGCTTGTGACCGTCCCATGCTGCTCTTCCAAATCTCACGTGCATCACAATGTCCTAATTGTATCATGAAAGGACCTGGGTACGCACAACCCTCTGGAAGGGGTCTGTGGCTGTCCTTTGGAAAGCCGTATCTGGAAATTCTTGTGTCACTTTGAGAGTTTTTCACCATGAGTGTTTCACAGCACATGCAGTGTGACAGCGATCTGCAATTCACAAAGTCCCCCCGAAGCCCAAACCCGGAGAAGTCCAAGCTTCCAGGGGGTCACCCAGCCGCTGTGCGTTTGCCAGGTTCATGACCTTAGCCATACCGTGCTTACACTCCATGCGCACGTCTCCGTCTTTTTCCCTTCGACTCCAAACTCACAGCAGCTGTCAATGAGTCAATGAAGTCGAAGTATCAGAAGCAGCAAATTTGAGGCATGGCACATAGGCTGGTGGACCCGGATTCGCTTTCCGGCCCTGCAAAGCGACAATTTGTGCCCCAACTCAACTCTCATGGTGTGGGTTGACGTGGCTTAACATGGCTCGTCCCAATGCCTCCTGAAACAACCTCGTCTCCTTCTCCAAGGTCTCCTGACTTGCAGGAATGAAACGAAACTCAACCATACATACAGCAGCTTCTACACTGGAGCAAGCCTGGGCAAGCTGCACAGACTGCACAGCCAACGGACCCACTCAACTCGTGCCCTCCTTCCAGATACACTCGGCGGACACCCGGTCGACATAGTGCGGGATGCCTGGTCTTGAAAGACCCCAAGGTATCCTAATTCTCCATCGTGAAGGACGCTCCGCTCCTTCCACTGACCTGCCTACGAACTCACCAGCATAAGCTGCCCTTCACCAGGCACCCGCTCCAAGATACTCTAACATACCCAGAGATACCCAGAGCATGCTGAACCAATCTGAACCATTAAGCCCACTTCAGTCACTTCAGAGAGCTGATTGGCACCTGGCAGCATCCCGCGAGTTGTTGAAGTGACCTTTGTTGGGTCGGCCATTGTCCTCGCCGGCCTTCACACCTCCACGAGCCACGCTACTCGTAGCAACAACTTTGCTCGCTGCTTGGTCGGTGAAATGGACCTGTCCGCTCGTAAGGTACGCCAGTTAAGAACACCAGAACTACCCAACCAGACCAACTATACCGTAGAGAGCAAAACCGGGATACACACGGGGCCTGCAAGGACGCGGCGCGATCTGACTTGAGCCCAGAGAGAGCTTCCGGTCTTGAGCAATTGCTGAGCATTTAAATATTGTAGTCGCGAGCAGAGTACAGCGTGTCCGGCAGGCAGCCATCCGCTTCAATTTACACCAGCTACATCTCATGAAATGATGTCATGTAGGCACTACACTGCTTAAAACGTCTTGTGCTTGCACGTCGCGGATGCAACAAGACGCTTGTTTTTCCACCTTCGCTATACACGTCGCAAGCATGTCGACAATGCAGGGCTAAAAGCGCAGGAGCCCACTGATGAGATGCGTCACGAAGTGTGCAAACAACACCTCGTTCCCTCATGGGTCAGCCCAGGACCGAGCCGCTGGTCTGAAGCCTGTCAAATTCTTCTGCACATTCAGTACGACACAGGTACGACACAGGTTGACAGCTGAACAGCTGAGCCAAACTCACCCAACAGGGCAACACCAACACAGACTAAAGTGACTGAAGCCGCAACTCCCCAAAAGCCGCTCTTGCCCTGTTCAAGCTCTCGGCACATGAAGCACCTTCCGGGTACCCTAAACCCTAAACCGAGGTCAGTGGCCTCTGCCGCTTGCGTGAAAAGGTGGCACTTGAGATGCTGTTGTTGCCCGGAATCCTGGCAGGTCTCTTCAGGTGCACTGCCATGACGTGCCAAACTTGCCATGTCCAAAGTTCAGGCAGCATCTGCGCGGAAAGACATTTACGGCAGTCCACTCATGCTTCAGGACAATCCACCCCTGCAACAGGACAAGGTGCCTTCACTGAAGCAACCCACACTCCGAGTTAGGCCCACGTTCCCCAGCCAAGAGGCGAAACCTCACACTGATGGACCCTATTTCGCTGTAAGACCGCCGGATAAAACGAGCATCACTCATGAACACATGATTACATTAGTGGTGAAGGAATGGTTGGCTGAGTGAAGCTTATTCTGCTTCTCAAGATGCCCTTGGCCGGACTTAGGGCCTTGGAAGTCTTCTGGGTGAAGTTATCGGTTTAGCGCCGTTAGGCGCATTTGGATTTTGAGTCCTTTTGAATCTGTGACCCTAGCAAGCCCAGCGCGGACTGTATCCACGCCGGTTGCTTGATGTGGCTTTGGGGGCTCTGAGGCTGGTGTGGGTTGAAGTTTTTACAGATCGACCAGGACTCCCTGCTTTGGGCTCTTAGCAGGCTTAGCATTCAGAACAACCAGCCTCGTCAGCTGGAAGTCCAGAGGACTCTTGTCAATGTCTCGGCCTCCTTCGGTGGCCTGTGGCCGAAGACCGGCAGACCGAACTGGAGATATACAAACAAAAGAAGTAGGAATTCATCGCCACAGTGAAACGAAGAGAAGAGGAGGACATGTCAAAAATCTGCATACTGCAAATGCCCCAGCCTCTATAAGCTCGCGCATGAGCCGGCCCGCGACGCCGGCGTTCTTGAACTGGTTGCCGCTGGTGCCGATTGCCATGTAGAAGCCTACAAGGTTGGCACAACGAAGGCGGCAAAGCACCAGCAAAGCACCATCAAAGCACCCCTTTGCCCTGCATTCCGGCATGTTCCTGAAACTTCCTGCCTGGTAAGGAAGATTTGTCGTAGATGGGAACCCAGTCCTGGCCAGTAACTCAAGATGCTAAATAAATCTGCTAAATGCATGCGATTATCTGCGTTTGGACACACGCGAGAAGCGACAACATGCTGAACGAATAACTGCAGTAGGCCTAAGCTTCTAGTTTCCCGCACCGCCCTCTTTCACAGGGTCGACCTCCGTCACATCGTAGCATGCGCTGCAGCCCTCGGCAAACACATGGCGCCAGCCACTCTTGCTTGCACAAGCAACACCTGCGAATACAGCCAAAAGGCGGCCACACATGAAAAGAAACTCGTCACTGTGTCCCTAACTTGTCCGTAGTACGTCTCAGACGACATAGTGAGGATGACTTCCTACACTTGCTAAGCCTTTTTGTGTCTTTTGTGTCTTAGGTCCAGACTTGCGCACTTTGCGAGTCAGGTAGATGCAAGGATGGCATCCGCAAGGCCAGGCGGTACACCTGTCGCGGACTTGGACTCTAACCTCAGAAGAGTGCGTCAGAGCAGCCTAGGCAGCTCAGGCGATGCGTGCAGCACAAAGTGCAGGCAAAGCATACAGATGTCCATTGGCTGCTATTCCAAAGAACAAAGAACGGAGCGAGAAAGAAGCTGTCGGAAAAGCCGGCCATGGCCAGCACCACTCTCCGACTCTACTCGGTGGCCTGGTTTGTCCATTGATCGGTCAGAGTCGACAGCTCTCTGCCCGGATAGACCGCCTCTCTGCCAAATAACAGCTGGCGCACACGCACATACACACACACACAAAGAAAAACACGCATAGAGGGTTTGAAGTTCATGTGAGTCTAAGTCTAAGTTTTCTGTCTTTGATCCGCACGCTCCGCGCCGAGACAATCCATTGACACGAACTACACAAAGGGAGCACACATTATGACATTTGCACTTATTGACACAGGCAGAGGTGTGCAGACAACAACTTCGTGGCTCTCTGCCCGCGAACTTTGAACCAGCGTCCCTGCCTCTGGATCCTCGGGGTAGACGTGATAAGCCTCCGCGCAAGGACGCCGTACACGCCCGGCTGACTTGCTGCCGAGAGCTCTACTATACTACACAGACGGCTTAAGCCTTCGTTTACTCTGAGCAGTCGTAGCCCTTTCCAAGCTTTGATGCCACCATATGCCACCAAACCTCATCGCACTGCGGCTCCACGCTGCCAACAAGGATCTTGCCGCCGACCTCTGGCCTTCTTTTGCGATCGCGGGTGTTTCTCAAGGCAACATGTTGTGATTCTGGGTGCGCCAAGGCCGCTGCCTGAAGTACACTCCCACGTCCAGGTCAGTGCAAATCAAGCCTGCCAGCGAAATTAGGGATTGCGGTGGGTGCCGAGAAACAGTTCCCTGGTAGCTGCGGTGACGATACAGTAACCCGGGTTTCTTCACATTCTAACCCGGGCTTTCTGCGACCTGTAATCCTGCCTCTTTGCACTTTGCTTCTCACACCCACGACTCAAGAAGTCTTCCTTGGCCTGGGCCGTCCTCATCCCAGGACACTCCAGGTGGCGGGTTGACATATGCAACCTCCTGAATGGCAAAAGGTTGCAGACAGTTGACGGGGACTTTCAGATCTCGCCACCCGGGTGCGTCTATGTGGTGTATCGGAGCCTGGCGCATGGGTCGAGTGCTGATAGCCATGTCATTCTCCATCGGATCTGCGAAAGCCAGCTGTGTCACCTCTTGCACTTTTGATTGCTGTCGGCAACTTGCATTCAACCCCTCTGCAACGCCTGCCCCCAAAAAAATCAAAAGCATCCAAGGCACCTGGCCTGCGCAGAGTGTGGCCCTGCCACGTTGACAACCACCGGACTCTCCAGCTCCAAGCCGCTAGCACAGCTGATGCCTGGCGGCGAATCAAAAGGCAGGGCAGGAACTGCCAGCGAGCTGAAGTCGAAAGGAGGCTTTGCAATGGTTTGCAGCTCGCAGTCCAAGTACATCGCCGATCTTACGCCATGTGAAGTCATGTTAGGCTCGCAACTGGCGTGCTGAAGGGTGGAAATTGGTGACGTGTCCGGTGTGCGCCTGCAACCCGTCCGCCCTTTTTGTGAATGGCCGTCACAGTCTCACCTTCAGAAGCCCCGTGAGAGATGGGGGAGCTTGGCTTGACTCCGCTTAACTGGCAGGATTCATAGGACCAGGAGCCGGCGGACCTCCTCAAGACCTAGATTGGGGAGTACAGTAGCGTTTTGAAGGACTGTGCCCCATCCCCAAGTCAAAGGACACCGAACAACGAACCGAGCGAGCAGTGGATGATTTTCGAGCGGAAGCTCTTTTCACTCAGACTTGCACTCGTGGCCCTCCACTCCGAACACAGGAAGGCATCCATGGACAGGTCGATCGCATCAATGCTAGCTGGGTCCCGGGCCGAAGAGAAATTCTGCACGCCCCGTCGCCTTCATGAGAGCCCACGTGAAATGAATGCTTCTCCGACCCGGCTGCGCTAGCGGCACAAGTACTGCCTGCAAATTACAGGCCTGGAGACCTTTCCAAAAGCTGTGGAATCCACACGCCTCGGCTGCGGTCTGCAGATTTCTGGCCGCGAGCATGGGGTCGCTGACGTAGCCTCCAGACGATTGACATGGATATCATGAAAAGCATCAGAATCTTTATGGAAGAGCAAGGCGGACCCAGCCTGCCATGGGGAAGAAAACACCTCCTGAAATGCTCTTTCCACGAGGCTCCCCAAAGGTGTCGTCGTCAATTCGTACCTGCAATTGCGAGCTTTCAAGTCATTAAGCTTTATTTCTGCCAAATGTGATCCGTCATGGACATGCCAGACTATCACAGGATCGGAAATGACAAAGGTGGGTCTTGCGAGTCTTCCGAGATAGCAGGCAAATGGGCGGGAACCACGGTTGTTCCCGGTGTACAGAAATTTCTCTCTGTTAGTAGCAAAGACGCCTTCCGTGGAAAAGAGCCCTTCCGCGGATTCCTTCCGGGAGTACTTGGCTCTACTGGTCCGGGGGGCTTGCTTCCGCGGACGTTTCCATGAGCTCATTCCGGGAGGCTTTTGAAATTTGTTTCCGCGAGTAGGTGAGAAGTCGGGTGTGGGACTCCAGTACGGCGCTTATGTGCATCCGAGGTGCTTTCAGCAACTACATTGTGTTGCTGGACGCTCTCTGCGATAATTTGACTTTCTGCTTGAGCATACAAAGCTGATGTGACGTTTGGCAAGAGTACGGCCTCAAAAGTAAAGGCCCAGGCCTTGATATTGACACCCGCACAGCTTCCGCAGAGCTCCAGCGTGGCTTCCGCCGAGTTCGTGTCAAACGTCGCGGACGTAAACCCTCTATGGGGGCTCGCATGGTTGGGAAATCCTAGTTTTGGGGTGCGCAACCGTAGAAGTGAGTCCCCCCTCGAACCGAGATCGTGGTTGGGAATACACACGCAGTACATGCACAGCGCATGTCTTCCAGGGGAGCTTCCGCGGAGATGTGTTCCGCAAGCCCCTCGGCGTGCTTCGGCGGCCACAGTCCCATGCCGTTTCGCCCCCGCCCGCCAGTTCCCGGCATTATTTCCGGATTGAATTGACTGGAGTAACCGTGAAAAATGCCGCTGCTCAATTCGTGTCACTCTGCCTTGCGCCTGTCCTTACCCTAAGCATCTTGAACCAAAAGCCCCCAGGTCCTAACAGTCCCAACAAAACTCATGTGCCGAAACTGACTTAGTTGCCACTTCACGCTTACCGAAAGCCATGGCACTTGTCAACTTGAATAAGAACTGCACTGGATTGTCTTTTGGAGGCGCAGAATGCTCGGATCATAGGAACACTGCCTTAATTTTGACGAAACTCTGCCTGAGGGCTGTAGCTCTGGAGGTCAAAGCGAAGCTTCTCCTCCACATCAGACGCCTGTGCAGAAAGGGTCACCAAGCCTCTGCAAAACGTATCAAAACGCAGAGTTGGTGAAACTGTTCTTCACACCTCCCGCCTCCCAGAGCTCGTATGGCAACCCCACCGCGTCGTGGCTTGCAATCTTGCATGTGGCGGTATGTGGCGGGTCTTGCATGTGGCGGTATGTGGTGACGTGAACCGTCTCAACGCTGCTTGCAAAGACTGTCCAAACCCGAAAAATCAAAGCTACATCTGAGGCAAGAATGCATGGAAAGTGGTGTGGAACTCCCAAGTGTCCCAGGGTTGAAATTGCACGATGACCCAAAGCATCTACAGTTAAGCTAACTTAGTTTCGGTCAAGAGGCCACTCGATCCAGGAACTGCTCCGAAGCCTGGCAAGAACTATTGCGACTGGCACAGGACAGGACCCTCGAACACTCTCCTTGACATTAAGGCATGCGTCTGCCGATGTTTACAAGTCAAATTTCGCATAAAACCAGTGCAATGTGCCCGTCCTCCGAGCGAAGGACCAAGGCCCCGCAGCGGCGCAAGCGCGCGAGCCCGCGAGGATCCTCTCAGGAGTTGCGAAGCAAAGTTTCACCGTGCTTCAACCGCTTCAATCGCTAGACGCATTGCTTGACTAACAAACGAGGTCTGATGCTCTCTGCAGAGTTCGAGGCGGACTCTGGAGTTTGCAGGAGCGCCCGGGTCTTGCTTCTGGCAGCTCTAGGGTTCGCAGTGTCAGAGTCTGCGCAGAGTCTAGGGGAAAGTGTCTGAACATCCTACAAAGGCCTGTTGGCACGATGCGCCCCGTGAGGGTGGCCAAGTAGTAAAGAAACGCAATACCCTCAAAGGTGCAGCTTCGGATTTGGTGTTGGTTGTGTGAGCATGGACTGCGTTTAGCATGGCGCTCTTTTTTGGCTCGCTGCACCTGCTAGCAACAATGCCAGCGTCGCTAGACTCACCAAGCGGGGACTCTGCGCCGATGCATTGAGCATGGGCGGTCCCATGATGGCTCGTGCTGAGGTTCAGAGAGAAACCAGGAAATAAGCGAGTGGTTCTGAGGTTCTGCGTCCTACTTTCTCGCCTCTGCGCTCTCGACGGCAACAACTTGCTTAGTCCAAGCCACTCTTGCAAGCCACCCCCACCACCCCAACCCCCACCCCCCCACCCCGCCGCCCCATACCCGATACTACTCATGTGAGTGTCTCCAGCCACACCCCCCATGCCCGAATCTACTTAGAGCATCTTAGAGCGACTGCAGCACCAGCCTCATCAGCGGTTCGTCACTGTCTACGCAGGACACTCGCACAACATCCACCAACAATGCCTGCGCATTGTATGGCGCAAGGCTACTGCTCGGCCATCTGCTGTACAATTTAAATGGCGTAGCTGTCCATGGGAAGAGCGGAGCTGGATTATGCCCTGGGATAATCCTCAAGACTGGAACAAACTTCACTTCGCATCAATGAGGTCAGATCATAAAGGGGCGACCGGCATGCATTGTGCCAGCTCGTCCCCTTCATCTTCACCTGTAACAGTCGAGAAGCTGGTGTGTAAGCAATTGTTTATGCATTGTTGGTGCTTTTGTTTTGAAATTCCGCCCGGTGTGGCTAAGGTCGAAGGAAGAAGTAGGAGCTGACTTTGCGCGTTTAACAGCATGCAGGCAGTGATCGCCTGCTTCTTGCCAAATTTCCGGGTTGAATCTCTGCAGCCAGGCGCAGGCCATGGTGGACATGTGATTGGCCACCTCGGTCCCGTCTGACAAGGCCATTCGATGTTGCTACAAGTAGAACATGCTTGGCTATGCTCACAGTGTCTGGTCTAAGAACATCCCCTTGCAGCAGCAAGCCACGTCCTCACCGGAATCATCTTGAAGCTTCTGTCCGCGGCGATCTTTAACCTTGAAAGCATCTTTGTAATCACCACTGTTGAGGATGCTATATCCTGTTCGCCTCCTGTGTGTGCACTGTACGACAGCGAGGCTCTCCATGATGCAGCCCAGCAGCAGCATCGTAAGTGCGTGCAACGCAGCGGACAGAGCCGTCGACCACTCGGCACCTTTCTTCAGCATTGTTGAAGCGGTGGTCAGCAATTGTGAAGCTGGATGCAGTGCACGTTTCAAAGTCAGAGGCGAGTCCTTCGGACCAAGCCGTCCAACACCACAAAAGAAACACGTAAGCAACATGAACACACAGCAGACAGACTCGACCACCTGCACTTCACCTCCGTAGAGACATCTGAATGTGCGAAAGTCGGGGTTGCAGTTTTCGGCGAAGGCACTCGACCAAGCAGTCCACATGCCGTCGACCGTCAAGCTGAAGCTTTTCACACTCCTGACGAGTCATCATGATAGGAGTTGCATCGACGATTCGACGATGACAAGCCATTTCATCTTATTTCATCTGGCCAAAGAAGCTGCCTGCACAGATCTCCCGCCCATTGCCGAGGCAGCGCGTTGCACTGCTGGAGCGGCTGCCTGCTGAAGGAGACTTGCAGGAGTCCGCTGGATTGCGCATGGTCGCTCCAAAGACTTGCGGGTCACCAACCGGCGACTAGTCGCAATGTTCGGGGCGCAGATTGGGAGATATTGCCCTCCCTGCTTTCCGCTGTAAGTGCGGAATTGCCTCCGCAGCCAAAAGCAGCAAAGGAGGCACGCGGCCTTGCCTCAAGAGCCAGGTCTTGATCATCAAGCTAACTTTTCACAGACAAGCCACCCCAACTGCTTTAGAATAGATCTCAAGAGCGGGGCAACATTCCGAGTGGCCCATGCAGTATCAGGGGAGTGTCCGACCTAGCTTCGTGACCTCAAGTCGGTTCTATCAATGATGACCCCTCCCACCCCCAGAAAGTGTTCCGACACGATGACTCAAGCCTAATTAGCATCGTGAGCTGGTAGCTTAAGTTCCCCAGCTCACCCCCACAACTACGGAGTCATCTCGATTGATTCAAGTATCTCTGAAGCCAGCTGAAGTGGAGACAACTCCTCAGGTTGCGAAGCTGTGGAGGTCTTCGATGAAGGGCATTGCACAAAGTTCAAGGGTGAGACACTGGATGCTAAAACAAGATATATCCAGCTACCAGCCTTGACTGGAAGACGTGTGAGCTGCCATAAAGGCCGGCTAGCTGCAAGCAACCAATGCCTCAAAAAGGAGTATCTCAGTGCGAGCCTGGTCATCCATGGTGGCTTCTCCCTCGCAGATACAGGAGGACCTCAGGGTTTTGCAGAACGTCAGGTGCAAAGCGGCGAAGGCACAGAAGGCTCGCAATGTCAGCGCGCAGGTTCAGACACCCCTTTAGCTTGTCTCTCGATTCAAAGGCCAAGCGGCAGGCAACTTAAAGCCCAACGTGCCTGCACAAAGGTCACATCACGCTTCAATGTCTGACAGATTACTGGAACATTGAGTGAGAAACATGAGCACGAATACTATGTTACTATGGGACCATGCAGTGGTTAATTCTGTCAACCTCTACACTTGGGCCTCCCGTGCACGGACGTCCCGGCGAGCTGAGGCTGCAAAGAGTCGCAAGACCGTGCTCGCACCTGCTTGGGAACAGTGCCGACAGAGCCACAGAAAATAGACGAGGAAGCACTGAGGCACAGCTATGCCATGCGTTTTGTAGCGGCCTTGCGACTGGCCGTAGAGGTGATAGGGAGGAGGAAAATTTCCTGAAACAACAGATAATTGTCCATCACAAGGCTAGCACGAACAAGTACGCTTGTGTGTGACTTGTGTGCATGCCAAGCGGCGTGATTGTACATACGCCAAGGCAGCTAGGATATCGGATACCTGATGCCGGCCAAGCGAAACAAGCCGGAACATCTTTGATGAGACAAGGTCAGAAGTCCAAAGACATCCCGAAGAAACCCTAAAAAAGTCACAACATCGGCATATGACTCGTTAATCCTTGATCCCAGCTGCTCGACGGTCGATAGCCTGCAATCCGACTGGGGGTACATACAACATTTTTGTTCTCACTCAGGGCCTGTATCGGGAGGGGGCCGGGAGTAGAGAGGCAACTGATGCCACCAAACCAAGTCAAGAAGGAATGCAGGGGTTGCGGCTTGAAGGTAGCCCCCGAGGCCACGCTCCTGAGTCGGCTTCTCCAGGCGATCGCGCCGATCATCGAAAAAGGAATCCAACAGCCTGGATGTGGCAGCTACAGTGGTAAGCCGTAAGCCTGACGGCAAGCTGAGAAGTACCGGGCTACGTCTCATCCCATCTCGCAATAGGACCAGCGACCGCGCTACGAAACTTCAACGGATGGTGAAGCATGAAGATGATTGGATTACGATCTCCTAGAAATCCGAGCGAAGCACCGGAAGCTGCAACTTACTGAACCTCCAAAGCGACCAGCGGAACAATTGCAGAGCTCGTGCGTGAGCGCGGCCAAGACACACGGCTGTGAAACCCAAGCCTGCCAAGGCATCACCCCCGTGCTTTGAATGTGTGGCCGGGCTCCCAGTTCATGAAACACGTTGCTGGCACTCACTCTCTCAGCCGAAACATGCCCCCCCCCCTTGTGTGAGAGGCAATGCAATCACGCAAGTGTGGACCAGTTGGGCACCCCCTCAAAATGTGGGTGGTGGTTCCTGTCAAGTGGGGAGAGCGGGCATGACCCGGACTTTTTGCGCGTCATTCTAGTCGGCTCAGGACAAGCAATCCTACTGTTCGAAAAGGGTCGTGCGAGGCTCATCCGAAGGTCTAGATCGAGATGCAGCTTTGACTTTACGCTGCGATCCTCCGCCACCTCCTCGTCGTAGGCTTTGCTTATGCAGTCCCACGCGCTCTCATGAGATCGTTGGTTTCATCTCTTCCGGGCTGTGGACACTGTGGAGACAGTCTGCATGCCTCATTGCATTGGCAAAATCTGAATGATCACGTTGTTGTGGCTGTGGGTCAGTGGCTCAAGTGAGCCCGCATTGCTGCAAATGCGAGTGAGTCATTTCTCAGTTAATGGGAACTTACACCCAGCCGAGCCTGATGCACACAAACCCAACCCCTAAAAGGTTCAACAGCTGGACGACTGGGTGGCGCGCCAGTTGCTGGATTGCCGGAACTGTTCTTCATTTATCGACCTTGCGCATGGCTTAAGCTTCGGAGCTGATATCACGGTGGCGCATGGCATCCATGGCCCTTTGCCGACCTTCTGCTGCAAAAATGGTGAAATTGGAGGGGCACCTGCGCCGCGCTTTCTGCCTTCTTCATGCGTTGATTTTTACTTCGTGGCCAGTTCTCCAGGCACCTTCCACGTGCTGAAGTTGGTGAGGGGCCCCGGGAAGACGCCGACAATTGCCGACAGCTGTCACTTGTTGCATGCCCAGAGATGGCATCGATTCGGGTGGACATTTAGCGCAGTACTGCGCAGTCAAATCCTTCAGGGAAGGTGCCTCCCTCCTTTCGGGACCCAGATGTTGACCATCTGGTCTCTAACGCTCGAAGGACACAAGCCTAGCCTTCACCCGCTTGCTCGACCAATTGGGGCTGGTGGCACTTGGCGAGAATTTCGTTCACATTGGACTACTTACTGCGGCATTGCATCCACTTTGACAATCCGTTATCCACGAATCGGGACATCGGACTGCCCGATGCAAGTGCCTGCACGGATTGAAGATCCGATTCTTGGGTTGCCGCGGCTGTGGAGACCAGTGGCAACCAGCAGTCAGACCCGTGACCTGAGGTTGAAGACCTGACCTGCCATATGGCCATCTAAGCATTCATCTCCCAAATATCAGCACGCCAGGTTCGCGCTCTGCATCTATTGAATTTCGCGCCGCATGTGAGCGACAAGCCTAGCTTTGTCGGCTCACTGCGGCAGTGCTTTCCCAGATCGGGCTTGAGCCATAGCAAGGCGGTTTTTTGAATTTCCGAAACAGGAAAGATCTGTGCCCCACCTTCGTAAACCATTAATCTTGATTCGAAGATCCTGCAATGTCCATGTGGCGGCCTCGCAGCGCCAATCCCAAGGCGGTTGCACCACCAGGCGTAGCACCATCTGAGGTTCAGGAGGGATAGCGGGGGATGGTTTGGGTGCCGCGAAGGAACCAACCGCCGCACAAACACAAGTCCAAGCTTGTGCCACTTGGTTCTCATAAAGAGGCACAAAGCCGGGAGTTGAGGGCGACAAGGAGCCCTAGGCTTGCCTTTGCTCTGATTGCCAAGCCAGTCCTCGGGAGCATCCCACCAGAATGCAAGCCATACCGAAACAGAAGGTACTTACGCTGCGGATACAGTAGCCATGGCTCAAGAAACAGCAAGTCTTGCTGTGCTCAGTGTGACCTCTACAGCTACTACAGCGAAAAGCTGCAATTATATCAGATGGTCCTGCTGCTCGCCGTGTAGGATGAGCACGGTGCCACTGCCCGGAACCTGGCGTCCACTCTTCGACAAGTCACAGTGCGAACACTTGGCTATTGCAGGCATGGCTACCGAGTGGGTTTTAAAGCTTTTAAGCCCGGGGCCATGCCCACCGTTTGGGGCACTCACTTGAAGTACCAGCTGCGGGAAGCCATTTACGACCCGAGGTGTGTGAAGCGAATCTCCGTGATTTGCCACCCTTGCCTTTGGCAGCAGCGGGAAAAGCCGAACCTCAGCAGGCCACCGTGGCGGCCACAGTATTGTGACCTTCTGGATCGGCTAGACCCGTGTACTTCTTGTGTACTTCTACCGTTTCTACCGAGCAGACCTCGTCAAAGAGCACTGTGACATGCACGGCCCAGCCCAACTCCTCCAGCCACCAGCAAAGGTAGCCCTGCACCCTGGAAATCAAAATTACTCAAAGCCCCCAGACTGTCTGGAATCCTTACCCCCCGCCCCCCATTTTCTTGGCCCCAGGCTGGGCCCAGAGGCTGGGGAAGCCGGACACCCCGGCCTCCACTCAAGTCTTTGTGAAAGGACCACTGAGGAATCCGGTGTTCATGGGGTGTTTGCGTGGTTCGGGCTTCAGGGCTCTTCACTCCCTCCTTCAGGTCTCTTCACTGCAGCCCCTCCTTTGACGCTGTTGCAACCTGGTGGCTCTACAAGGCTCCTAACCACCAATAGCACAAATCCCAGCTGGGCCTAAGAGCGGCTCAAGGTCGTCTAAGACGTTCTCGGCCATGGCCACGGAAACCTACAGGAACCTACAGGCTGCAAAGCCGAAAAAGTTGAAGTGCTTGTCGTGTACGAGGATGGCCGTGTGGAGGCTCCCGGCTATCATGGAAACAGAGCTAAGTGAGCGTGGCATGCTGACGGTCGGACTGAAAAAATGTCAATTTGCTTCTTTTTCCTGTACTCCATGCGCTCTCGTTTCTTGTACTTGTCTGCTTGTGGAAGATGTTGCTTGTCTTCTCGTGACTTGACTTCACTACGAGCACAACAACAGCTGAGCAACGATGCCTACTGTGTCGGCCGCTGTCCGCTTGAGTGGGGCAGCTGAGGGGAGATGAGCCAACTCCAATGCTCCCAGATTTTATGGCTTTTCAACAGCTGCAGCTTCCATGAGCTCCCAGTTGCCTCACTGAGGCCCAGCAGACAAGCACGCGAAGCTTCGACCCGCACCTTCACACCAATGTGATCCTCCCAGTTCTCAAAGTAGGTGTATCCCTCCTGAGATTCTCTGTGATGCATGTTTTCGCTGTCGTCACCAAAGAAGGCATCGTAGACATCTGTACGGTAACCATTTCTCCGAGCTTTCCTGTGCGTTCTTCCTGCAACCAGGCTGCCCAGGCAAACTTCACGCTATCCAGCACGCTGTACCTGATGCTGCGAATTTCTCTTTTTAGCGGGATTAGCGGGACTGCAGACTCCACACGCGGAGTGCTGAGGTCGTCACATTGTGCGGCAGATGCCTGAAGAGTAGCCTGCCAGATTGGATTCATACGTATTCCGACCGAGGCTTTGGGATTCATTCAGAAGCGAAACTGACAGAAACCTGTCTTGCCGACTCTAACCAGTACTCAATTGACAATTGACATCTCACGCACCTGTGGAACCCTGGCCCGCGCCAGAGAGCTTGTCCACATTAAGCGTGCGCCTGAGACATGGCATGAAGGTCATGAAGCTTTGTGCGATCTGTGGTCTTCTGCACTCCTTCAGCTGCAGCTCAGACTGACCGCACCAAGATGTTCCGGAGCCAAATGAACATGCAGCATTCCACACTACACAATGGCAGTAACCCTTCACCTGCTTACTGCTCAAGGCGACCGAGCAGTTTGCTCACCACAGGACATCCCTGTTACTGAGGCTTGCACCAGCCACTGCGAGAAAGCTCGGTCGCGATGGAGTTTCCAATAACTCCGGCACCAATGATGATGGCATCCTTAAGCACCGAGATCTTGAAGAATGAGTGTCCACATGATTCCACATGTGTCCACGAAGCCATCCTCATGCTCCTGAAAGTCCTTGCCCACCAGTAGCGCTTCAAGCACCCTGACCCCCCTCCCCGTGCGGCACTCTTCACGTCTTGGATCCAGGCATAGCTTCTCCTGCAGAGCCGCTCCTACTTAGTGTCTACTTATGGTTGCAACGTAGGCTTCTGCACGCTGGTTTTCACGCTGCATCGGGCCAGTCATGGATGAGACAGGGGAAAGAATGGGGAAGCAGGTAGGTAAGCAGGCCCGAGTAAGCAGTCAGGCGAGGGTGACGAGAGGGTGCTACGCGAGGAGGGATGAAAAGCAAAGAGAAAAGGGACGCACGCTGCACTTCCCTACTGGCGCTGCATTCAGCGACGGCATCGGAATGCTAATGTGCAGCTATTTGCAATCAGAAAGATTCACTGGAAGTCGATAACAACTTTCACCACATTCTCGCGATACCTTGAACTCAGTAGTCTTGCGTTCTCAGGGTCAAAGCATCAATCAAGGTTGCTGGGCGTGTGCCTATGTGATGATTTGGGCTTCTTGTCTGCTCATGACATAGCATGATTTGCTGGTTATTCCAAGAGAGCTAGAGCACCGCAACAGCCAAGCAAGATGTGGATCAACCCTCATCGGCAGCGAAGTGAAGTTTCACAAGTTCCGTCGAGCAGTCTTGATCCTCACAGGCCACACAAAAGCTGCCCTCTTGGCCAAGGCACTCTGAAGCAAGCGTAAAGGCTTCTTGAATTTCAGCGAGAGGGAGGACATGAGTGAAGATGCCTCGGACCCCGGTGCCCCCAGAGATTCTCCGAAACGAGTCGCGTGATTGAGGCCTTCGGTGCTGAAGCTGCCCCGCTCGAGGAGCTCCACGGCTTCTGGGAAGTCCACGCCTCCCACAAAGAACGAGAGAGAGAGAGAGAGAGAGAGAGAGAGAGTCAGAGAGAGCGAGAGAGCGAGAGAGAGAGAGAGATGATTGAAGCTCTGCTGAAGCCAGCAATTCGCGCAGAGCTTGCCTGGATCTGGTATCACGGAGGACATCAAAGTCACATTCTTTCGGAAGAATTTG
This sequence comes from Symbiodinium natans, assembly GCA_905221605.1. NCBI lineage: Eukaryota > Dinophyceae > Suessiales > Symbiodiniaceae > Symbiodinium > Symbiodinium natans. The sequence goes on along the minus strand of CAJNDS010002806.1, from coordinate 174,146 downwards.
GCGAACTGGAATGTGCTGTAAACCTTGGTGCTGAGCCACAGTGCCGAGACAAGGCGAACTGCGCTGACTTCTCGGCTTCGAAACAGACATAACATTACTAAGTGGGAGCAAAGTGGCCGCATCATCCGGCACACCGAATGCAACCACGGTACCTCAGGGCTTCAATGTTCGTTACAGAGCCTACCAGATCAGTTCCTCAAGCGAAGTCTTGAGAGGAGCTACAGCCACCCCTTTCTCTCTCTCTCTCTCGCACACACACACACACACACCTGATAACAGGAAGCACAAGCTCCGTGACGGTCCATGCCCCATTAACTACATGCAACGTCTGGTTTTGCAGAGGCGGGGCCACGCTTCGCCACAAGCTCCAAAGCATCATTGATCGTAGCCTGCGAGGCAGCAGAGAATCGCCACTGGCAATGCCAGTAAGTGAAAGGGAACACAAACATACGACCCGAAGACGCTGCCGATTTTGGCGTCGACTCAAGTAAACTTTGGGAGACATGCCTGGTTATGGCCAACCATCTCTAGCACCACATCTGCCCCTCGGTCGCCAGTGACTGCAGCAACGGCTGCAGCGGCATCCTTTCGTCAGGCAGTTGATGGGGCTGATGAAACCAAGTTCGCACATGCGTTTCGACTTTGTTATGACCTCTTCCTTTCTATCTCGCCTCTTCTCCTTCTTCTCCTTCTTCTTCTGCAGGCTAGGCGCGCCAGGATTGACTGCGGTTTCAGAATTGTGTCCAGATGGATGCTATGCCACTTCTCCGAGATACCCGACGCTCCTCAATCAACCCCCCCTACTCTTCTTCCACCCAGCGAAGGCCCCCCCCCCCCCCCATACTCTCTCTTCGCTCTCTCCCTCTTTCTTTCTTTGGGGCATAGGGACGGACCCTGCGGCTAGGCGCGCCCCGATCCCGCATGTCGCGAATCTTGTCTAAATGCCACAACATGCGCCCTCTCTCTTTCTCTCTCTGTCTTTCTCTCTCTCTCTCTCTCTCTCTCTCTCTCTCTCTCTCTCTTTCTCTCTCTCTTTCTCTCTTTTTTCTTTCTGCGCACCTAACCCCCTTTATTCAAGGGGGCCGCCCGAAGGCGTGCGTTACAGAGTGGAGGATGAACTGAAGCTGTGGAACTGCCAGGGCCTCCAAGCACGACGTGGGTTTATACAGGAACCGGCTCCCTTTCGTTCCCTGTCCAGCTTAGTTAACCCTTCGTCCCTCCACAACATGTTGACTCCCCCAGTATGCTAGGCCAGTGGTGAATCCCCTATCTCACAACAGCAACGGTTCTCTGGGGAGTCTGGTTGTGGGCTGTTCAGGACGGCTGGTTATGGTGAGACGTCTGGTAGCTTGCCCAGTTTGGTGGGGTGAAGTGTTCGGGCAAGGGTCAGGTGTTAGGGGGCCTATTCACTTGAGGATGTTGTTGGTACGGGCAGCTGACAGTTCTCCGCTGCTCTGGTATCTGGTATCCCCCGCCTTCTTTTGGGGTAAGTGTGGTAACAGCTTGCACTATTTGGGGAAATTGGTGGGTCAGGGATCATTTTCACTGGGGTAAGTATGGCCACAGCTTGCATTGTTTGCGGGTGGTCTTAGTTGTGGCGGTGTGTCGGCCTGGTGTGTCAGGCTTCTCCCCAGGTGCATTGACCTGTGGTTGCCGGGCGCGAGCTGCGGAGTGGGGTCAAACAGGGGTTCTCACGGGTCATAGGGGGTCCGGGGCTAGTGGGTTTAGTCGCTGCTCGCCCCGTTGTGGGTGCGTCTGCGTCTGTCATCGACCGGGTGGTCCGCTTCTTCTCGGTGTTCTGGGTCGTGTACTCCCGAGCGTGCGCTGGTAAAGTACGGCTGTTCCACGCTAGTCGCCTGCATTTTTCCCCCAGATAATTTGCCAGGGGGGGGGCATGGTCGAATTGAAGTCCTGCATCGCAGCAAATTTCCTGCAGGAGGAGCACTGTGGTGTCCCTTAGGGATGTGTCCTCTTTGAGTGTGGACGCCATGTCGAGCGCCTGTTGCGCCCGAAGTCCCCCCCACATTCCAGGTGATTATCTGGAACTGTTGGCAGGTTGGTGCGTGGTGAGACAGTCTTTGGCTGTGTGTGTTCTGGCGGGGGCGTCAGAGCTCCCGACGAATGGAGCTCCAGTGCTTTTCCACCTCCTCTTCTTCCAGGCGGAGTAGCTTGGCTACGGTCGGCAGGTCCACCCATCCAGAGCCAGCTGGTGTAGAGGTGGCGTGTGGCTGCGCGGTTGCTGAGCTGATCTTCTCCCCTCGAAGCCACACGGTGCCGGTCGCGAACTCAGCCTCCACGTTGCCAAGTTGTGCTCCCAAATCCAGCGCCAGCCGTTTGGTCCTCCCAGCCAGGCGGGCCTTTGCCCGCCGGGCCGGGCTCTGCGAGGTGGCGAGCCAAAGGCGTTGGGGTTGTCCATCTGGTTTGGTCCCCAGGATGACGTTGGAGTCTCTGACTTTGCGCAGGGCTTGCTGGACCTTCTCCCGCTGTTGTGGGTCTTGGTTATGTGGGAGTGGGATGATGGCGTACCCGCGGCGTATTCCCGGCACAAACGCATCCCGCATGTTGATCTCGAGTTGTAATGTGGCTGCGGCTTGCTGCGCGTGTTGGAGTGTTTCTGCCGCTGGTGTGTCTTCTTTCCACCCTCCCATTATGAGTGCCGGGCGTCTTCCCTCCTCTGAGGGTTCCGTGGACGAAGAAGCGTTGTTCCCTCCTACTTTCCCGCTCTGCCATTGACCGAACTTCCCCTCCAAGAGGGCGAGGCGGGTGTTGATGGCCAGGTTGTCGTTGATGAGCGTGTTCAGGACGTCCTTCTGGTGTTGTTGGGCTTCCTCGATCTTCTGCAGGGTCTCTCCCTGGGCTAGGTGTTTGTCTGTGAGTTCTTGTAGTAGTCGGAGGGTGTTGGCCAATTGGGAGCTGACGCACTGTTCGACTTGTTCCACCCTCTCGACTGCTCCCTTGACTTCGGTCATGAGCTCGGTCTTCAGTTCTCGTCGTTCTACACGTAGTTCGCCTTTAATGACCTCCCGGATTGCGTCAATGGTGAGCCCGTCTTCGGTCATCTTTCTCTTGGGGGACGCGTTGGCGATGCCGTCTCCTCCCAGTGGTGTGGCCCCTTGGGTTTCCATGTGTGCGTCCAGGTGGTTTGCCATCTCGGTCTCCCTGCCAAGGCACAATCTGGTACGAGTGGATCTCCCTGGCGAGGTCCTGCGAGGTAGGGGTAGTTCTGGGTCGGCCAGTGGTGGTAGAAGGTGAGTAGGGTCGCCGATCTCCGTCGAGTTGCGGGTCACCTTCTCCCTCACTCGCCCCGCGGCGCAGCAGCGGTCACCTCTCTCTCTCTCTTTCTCTCTCTCTCTCTTTCTCTCTCTCTCTCTTTCTCTCTCTCTTTCCCTCTCTCCTTCTCTCTCTCCTTCTCTCTCCTTCTTCTTCTCCACGCTTAAGAGGGCCCCGAAAGGAGCCCCCCCGGCCACCTCCCTCTCTCTCTCTCTCCTTCTCTATCTCCTTCTCTCTCTCTCCTTCTCTGTCTCCTTCTCTCTCTCCTTCTGTCTCTCCTTCTTTCTCTCCTTCTCTCTCTCTCTCTCTCTCTCTCTCTCTCTCTCTCACTCTCACTCACCCTCGTTCTCACTCTCTCTCTCACTCTCTCTTCTCTCTCTGTGCATCCATTTCAAATTCGCATCCCTTGAATCTCCTCCGGCGCAACAGCTTTGGTCGCACCGAACTGTTCCTCAGCTCACCCCGAAGGCATGTCGCTCCACTATGATCAGACTGCTCAGAAACAAGGAGCTTCCGCGGCTCAGGGCTATCGAAGATGCTTCGTCTGGCTGACCCGTTGGCACCAGCTACACTTTCGATGACGTGCGGGAAGTCCAGTCAGCTGAGGTTCTGATTAGCTATGGGGACTGTGCCAGGCCATGCTGCCAGATATTCGTGAGATTGTGACGGTGCAAGGGCAATGCAAGGCTGCTACAAAACACTTCGAAATGGCTTTCTCTGCTGCTGGGTAGCCGCAAGACGACGTCTGAAGGCTAATGGCTCCACGGCGATAATGTGCCTGCAGCATGCCACATGCTGGGAACAGCGGGTTGGCACACCAGCCCTAATCCTTCAAAGCTGCTTTATTTCAAAGCTGCTTTATTTATCAGCATGTCTAGGTGTTATACACTTCTACCTGCGTGGAAGCCAACCCGTGCTCTCATCGGCATCCTGTTTCAGCTGGAACGGTTTCACGAAGGGACTACTAGAAATTGCAGAAACAATGGACATAAAGCCGGGCCTAGCGCAGAGCTGGGCGACCAAGCGGGTAGCCATTAGACCATTTTGGCCCTGCCTGAGCTGAGGTTGGTTCCATTTTCCAAGCTTCCATGGGAACGTGCTGCTCTTCATCCTTAATTTGCATCTGCATCATCTGTGAATCTACACTCCTTTCTGCGGCTGCCAAAGCAAAGTACCATGCTACACACAACCTTAGCAGAGGTTTCTAGCACGCCAGTGCTCTGCCAAGGCATTTTACAGCCATCAAAATGCGCCCTCTTCAATGTCCTGGATGAGGCACGGCCCTTCCTTTTCAACCGAGCGGCCCCAGAATTACAACGCTCTTGCCGAAGAAGGGTGGTAATCTCCTGTGGCAGGCGATGAGGGGCGTGAAGTAGTTCTAAGTTGCTGATGTGGCCGGCCTTGCATGACAAGATGGACACGCGGCAATTTTCTGTCAACCGGAAAACTGAAAATACAACGGCTTGCTTTCGGCGATGGTGGTTCTTAACATACCTGAATTACACATGGAACGTTCGTGAAACTGCTGTGTTCTTCGGGTTGCAAGAGCTCAGCCCTTGCAGCGTTTGAGGCAGCCCAATTAGGGCCACGCCTTCATGACAGAACCATGTGAAAATGCCTATTGTGATATTGTGACCTGCAAGGCCCATGCCAAGAAGTCACGCATGTCACGCTGGCTCCTGAACATCCGCAGGAGGGTTCCCACAGCTTGGGCTGCCAGCATGTGTGGAACACACTCCTCCGCAGAGCAAAGCGGCGATTCCACACAAGTCGCTTGGCAAAGGCTGCAGGCCATGGAAAGCATTTTGGGCTCCAGTCTAGACACTGCTGTGCATAGGGGTGCATCAACAACCAAGGACTAACCAGCGGTTCTTCGGCCAAGGGTTAGCTACGGTTCGCTGGCTCCTACCAGTCTGCCTCATCACCTGTCCATGTGTGTGCGGCAAAAGCCCGCAAAGCAATACCCGCATCCTTGATCTTGTAAGTGCAAAGCTCGTGGCTGGTGAATATTTCCTGACAAAAGGTGTGCATGCATCCATCTGCACATTATATGATATATGATAGATAGATAGATAGACAGATAGATAGACAGATAGAGAGATAGATGAATATTGCGCGAACTGATGTTTCGACAGCCTTCCCTTCAGGCGGGGCACACTGAAGCCCCCGCGCACTGGGAAATTTGTGAGGAGCACCTGACTTTGAATGAAGCAATGCCCCACAAGTTTCAAGACTCTGCGCCAAATCTGCCGTGCTGTCAAGGAACACCATGCACTGCCTCGTTGTACCACTCTTGCTGCGACGCAACGTGGGCCTCTGGGCTGTAAAGCGATAGGCTTGCCGTTCTGCAGGAATATGCAAGAATTGCAAAATGCTCTCTGCAGCGCCTTAAAATAGGAGGACGGCAGGGAGAGGACGGTGTCTCCTTTGGCAAACCTTTCGGAGCTGGACCTGAGCATCAACAGACATCCACACATCAGCAAACCCAAAATCCCTGCACTGGGGCGCGCTTCGAAGCAACGAAGCCTCGCCTTTTTTCTCTAAGGGCTGGACGCCAAGACCTCACCTACCACCTGGGAAGGGGAGATTGAGAGAAATACTAGTAGGGTCTCTCTTTTTCTGCTGGGCTGGGCTTCTGTGGACTACTCGCTACTCGTGTCTACTCTACTCGTGGCAACGCTTTGCCCTCTGCCTCGTGGCCACAGAAGCCGTCACGATCCCAATAGCAGCTGGCCGCCCGAGACGTCATGTCCCCTGAGCTGTGCATCCCGCAGTGTATTGCAATGATCCTCTTCGCTTCAAGCGTCTTCACCCATCTATGCTTCCGACGCCCGACATCATGCTAGCAATGAGTCACAGCCAAGTCACGGAAGTACGGAATGTCAGAGCCACACAAGGATGCATACCTTGCCCGTATCAGCAGCGAGCCTGGTGAGGAGCTTGCGTCAGAACATGCTTGCGACGAAGCAGCCAACGAAGCCAGACCAAGCGTGCAAGAAAGAAAACCTAAGAAACTTCAAAGCTACCACAAGGACGCAGCCTGGAGGGCACTCATCAAGCAACGGACGTGGAGAATCGACCACACGAAGTGCCTTCGCGGGACGGGCAATCGTAGACATAATTCAAAAGACAGCTCACACGTGAATATGGCCTTCGAGGAGAAGAGTCGCGCTGCACAGCAGGAGCAGTTGATGTCAGCGCCTTGACAAGCAGCACATAGCAGAACTCTCTGCCCAGCATGGTCCAGGAGTCTACTAGTAGGATGCTGCTACACTGTGCCAGCTTGGAAGGCAGGCTTGGAAGCATACAAAGTACACTAAGTATACTAAGTATACTACCTGCAGCCAGTGTCCCTCCCTGAGTTGCCCATCTGCCCACTGGGCCCTTGCTGACTTTTGTTTTTAAAGGCTTTCATCCGGCTCTGGTGTCGAGCCACTTTCGGGCTGCAGCCGCAACTTCGCGAAGAGGGTGCTACGATGGAAGTTTACCTTGGCTCAGCACATGCCAGTCATTCACAGCCTAGCGGGCCTAACGACAACGGTCTGAGCGCCCATGCCATGCCACCAATCGGAATGGAAAAAAGGGGGGATGCCGGCTCATTCTGTACTGTCCCCTTCGGCACAAAGGTGCTTCTGCGTCTCCGGGGTCGACAAATGTTGTCCAGATCATCCTGAGGTCTACTCGAGTGTGGGTACAGCAATGTACAGCAGGATGGTACAGTGGTAGCCTCAGAAAACTTCATGCTCTTCAAGTTTTAAAGCGCGGCATGTTGGAAGCCGAGCATCCCCCGTAGCAGCGCCTCCGACGCCTCCCGCCCAATCGAAGCAGCCGCTGACATGTTGCCGTGCTGGGCCCGATGGAGGCCGATTCGGAGCTCTTTTGCCGGATCCTCGGCTTCCGCTTCCCACCAGAATCCACGAGCTCGTGACAGGTGTCATGTGTCGAAACTGCCGGGAAGTTGGCACCGTTTGCACCACACTGCCATTGGGGCCATGGGTCGATGTTCATCGCCCGCCACCGGAACTTAGCAATCACCTCATTGGAACACGCACGCAGTCAGCTGAATGTCAGTGCTGCTGATCGAGATGCACAAACGCCGCCACGCGGCCACACGCTTCGCGGGTGCAGGTGCTTCTGCGGTGGGCAGCGGGCTCCTTAACATAGTTTGTGTTTGCTAGGGCAACCGGCTGAAACACGCACAGCTGACATGGGTTTTGCAGCTGTGATGCATTTACGGCCGCACGAGTGCAAATAGCAAATGCAACGAACCAATAACAGCGTGGGGCCTGGCGAAACTTGCACCCCTCCCTCGAAAGTCTCGCCATCCCGTTTGGCCCGGAATCCCTCGCCCATCCACATCACCCAACCTTGCATGAGATGTCTCATGTGGTGATGCTACGCAGCTCTGCTGGCCGGCGGGAGCAAGGCGAGCTGCCCAATGTGGCTGAACGTTTACATGAGGTGTCAAACCCAACAAGGGTGGAGCATGCTCGCCTGGACTGCATAGACTCCTAGATAATGCTGGACAGAGTCACGCAGAATCGCAATGGCCAACAGCCAGCAGCAGAGTCGAAGCCTCGCAGTACTGTTAACTTCACATCGTCCCATGAGCGTTCCATGAGCTAGAGCTGCTCCGGCCTTGACTGCATCGGAGGAGTCCCAGTGAAAGTCGAAGTGGCCGTTGAACACTGCGCGGTTTGTCAAAGCCTTCTTGCTCAACATGAGGCCATGTATGCGGTCTAGGATACAGTCAATAATGGCTTCTGGCTCGCCTTCCCATCAAAGTTGATCTCGAAGGCATAGTAAGTCTGACCAACCGCAGCAGGCGTGCCATCTGAGCCGAGAGACTGCCACGACTGCACAGTACAAGGCCAAAGGCCTACTGCCTACGCAACAGACCTCTACCAGTACAGTATTGGTAATTGGTGCATTCTGTGGCCACAAGTATCCTTGTCAATCTGCCTGGTTGCCATAAGAAACACTCCACTCGCTCGTCCAGAAGCACCGAGCGCATCTCCGCTGGGACTCGCCCTTCCTGTCAGGGCTCGATGTTTACGGGTTTTTTACCAACGAGGCATTAAAGTGGCAATTTCTCAGAAACCATGCCTCGAGCCCTTCGAGGACAGAAGGCTCCACCAAGGAAGCCTTAGTCTTCGGGTCTTGTGCTGACCCTGTGCCCCATTTGTGGCCCTGCTGCTTCCCACTGTTCTGACGAAGCTCATCGATCGCTGCCTTCGTCTCTCCCTCCAGCTCCCAGCATACGTGCAGAGCCTGCGACAAACAAACGTAGCCGCTCGCAGTTTTGCAGCAGTTCGCATCACTGTTCGCACTACAGGGAATGCTCTCTCATGAATGCTCTCTGGGTCTTTGGGGAGGAGCATGACCCGCAGCTGTGGACACTTCGAAGAATTGGCAAACTTGAGATGTTTACAAGAGGATCAAGAAACATACTGGTAATGGCCAGCATTGAATGACTAAGCCCCGGAAAGTTACCGCAAGGAGTGGTCAACTACGAAACAGCGCAGAATCTTGCAGTACATGTGCCGTAACATTCTGCAAGACTTTAAAAATTTAGCACTGTAGCGAGCTCATGCGATCTGTAGCATCTTCCGATTGCACCTCGTCGTCCCAGAGTAGCCTGACGGTGGTCGGGAAGCCCTGGTTCCAGGCAGAATGGCGCGCGTTCAATATATAACAGCTTCATGTGTTGCGCGCATGTCTAGCACTGAGGCCAATCGCAATACTTCTGCAGCCCACATGGTCATGAACCCAAGTAGGACATTTGCGCTTGGCCCAAGTGAGAACAGTAGAATCTTCGATAGCTGAAAGCTTTTTTCAACTCGCAAAAGCTGAAGTTAAGGGCTCCCGCTGCTGAACCCTCGCTAGCCAGCCTCGGGTCCAGGCCACTTGCGAGGGCGCCCCAACACCACACCTGAGAAATCACTGTGAACTGAGACACTAAGGCCGCATCACGTCGGATAAATTTGCGTTCCAATTCTGGATCATGCACAGCCCCCTGCCACAGCCCGGCCCGGTGGCCTGTTACAATTGCAGCGAAACCCCATCTAGGCTCCTCAAGGTTCTAGTGAGCCTAGCGCAGAGAAACCGCCAAGATTTTCAAACCCATGAGATGCGGAAAATCTTTGACAATTGCACCCTGTGCTTGCCAGCTTGCTCGGAGCTCTCGAGAAAGCATGGTACCTAAGCAGAACAATCGGAAATAGCTCTGCCGTACAGCTTGACATGAACGCTGCACGAGAGGAGGAAGCCCCGTTGGCCAAAGTGGCGGAGACGAGCTGAGAGCAGGGTCGGAACCGCGCAGTGCTGATACCTGCGGCCAAATCGTCATGCAGCCCCGTTCCGCTATGCTGTTGCGCAGCTCAATGCTTATCAGCTAAGCGACGTGTATGGCTGAATTCATGGCCACTCACGCATGCCGACGCCTCGCTTTTGTCGGCTGTCGCGCGCTCCAACCTACGAGCACAAGGGTTCGGCCAATGCCAATGGAAAGACACAACTTCATGCTACGAGATCGTGTCAATATGTGTCAGTGATGCCAAAATGCTCTCTAGAGGCTAAGAACCTGGATCCCAGACTTTCAGCCCAGGGGAGACTTTGGGATGCAGGGTTATTGTGGGTGATCTCTGGGAAGCATTGCCACTGCAGTTTTGGGATGTCTCGAAGGCCTCGAAACACTGGAAGCCATTGGCGAAGCCATCGGCGCAGCCATCGGCGAAGCCATCAGCTGCCCACGGACTACTTCTGGTGTGCCGGGGCGGCCGATGGAGGTGACATTCCAAAACATTAGCCTCTGTATGTGACTATACTGAACTGCAATGGCTTCCGGCTAGTTGTGCCATCTGATCGCCACACGGCTTTTCTTGAATTCGAAGTTCAAGCTTGAAAAAGAGCGTTTGTGATATAACCATCCCAATCTGGGCTTGACCTTGAATGGCTCCAGTTGCGGCAGCCTACTTCATCTGATGGCAGCGTGTCATGAATCGCTTCTTGATAAAATACAGTTAAAGAAATCTTGCACTGCGACTAAAACGGTAGTGTAGCGTTCCGACAGACCATTGCTGAAGTGACCTTGCGGTGGACAGCTGCCGCAAGCCACGCATGGCTGGGTGCATCATGGCTGGCCCGAGCAAAAGAGTGTATTTTATGCATACCATGTAGCATAAGCTTATACATATGTACATATATTTTCCGTTTTTGTGACTAATTATTGTATTCATCTATAAAACTAGCCTATTGCTATATTTCCATATATATATATATACTTCCATCTATATTATATATATATATATATATGTATATATATATATATATGTATATATATATATATACATATGTATATACATATGTATATATATATGGTAGCATATATAGCTGCTGACTGTAAATCCGTACAATGCACATGTTGAGGGAACTTGCAGTGCAGCTGCCAAGCGCCTTGCCTCCGTGGCACATACTTGTTGCAATACGGCCACGCTGAAGAGCAGAAAACCAGGAGACTGCAAAATATTTCAGCATCCACACTGACAAAGATGCCTACAAGCCCCAAGAAATCGTGCTTCAATCTGGAGTTTCTTCCTCTTGGCCAAGTGCAAGTAACTTTGGCAAAGACTGGTCTGTCCCAGTCCACTTGGCCCGGTGAAACATCGAGGAGTGTCCTAAGGAGTCCTTCATTTAATTGAAGATGAACTCCAGTTGGTGGACAACACTATCGACCCGGACAGGTAGGACTCTCGACCACGTCCCTGGCGGTTTGCCACGACACTTCTGCGCATGGCACGAACCAACGATGTCGTTGGAAAATTGGAAGGGTAGTTCGCGCAGCTTGTGCTGCTCATGGAATGGTCATATGCATGACTGGATACCGGTGAGTTCCTCACTGAGCACCCACAGCCTCCCGCGCAGCAGTGTTCTGGGCAGCTGCGGCGAGTGGCAATTGTTGTCAGAATCCGGGTCATGCGGCATCACACAGCTTGTGAAGACTATTACTTGCAAGAACCAGCCACGAGAATTCAAGGTCTGGAAGTCTTGCTACGAGTAGGAAGTCAAATCTCGTGCACACTGCACAGAAACCTCCGACAAATACATACAATTCATTGCAGTCCAGGCATTCCCAGAAAAAACTTTTGCAAAACGCACGCGCTTAGACTCCAGCATCCAAAGCCCTCGCAGCCTGCAGCCCGCAACCTCAATGCCCCCCTTTAATGACTCGACACTTATGTCTGCGCAGACGTACTGGCCTCTCGACGTTCTGGCTGTCTTGCGCAACCTGCGAAGAGGGATGGAACGTATCTGTCAGGGGCATGCAAGATCGAGAAGCATTTATGCCCTGGCCCAGAGCGCTTTTTGCGAACGTTTATTGTCGGCTGCCCGCGCGTGACAGGCTTAGGATAGTGGCAGGACATGCCGCGGGTCACCAGGACATGCTGGACTCAAAGATATGTCGCGAGTGTCTTCGCAGTCAGCATCTGAAAGAGCGCAGAACGCATCACAACTTTGACTCCCTTTGCAGTTTGCAGTGCTGTGGCTTATTATATTTTCAAATACACGTACAGAATCGTTCAGAAGCCCTTTCAGCTACCCCACATGAAGCACGCAAGAAGAGTACCCTTCAGGTCTCCACAAATCCATACGCGCCAGTCTGGTAGAAGATCTTGCGCCAAAGGCGCAAGCCTAAAGATTCTTGTGGGTGCCCACCAGCCCAAATACGAAAACGTCGTAAAGCCAGATATTTACCAGTGAGGCCTAGATGAAATGAAGCTTCCTGTCCGCAGCTTGGGCAGTCTTGCGCTGGGTAGGCAGGTCTGCTGGATGGGAGGAGCCTGCATGTAACTGCACGTACCCTCCGCCTAACGGTGAAACAACCTCAGGCTGATATAGGCTGATTTTTCAGTAGCCGAAAGTGGTGTAATGCCCGCCATACCTCAGATCGCATAGTTCAGTGGATCGAAAAATCCAGAGTTCGCGGATGCTATGCCCAAGGGCTTCTTTCTTCGGGCGGTTACGGTGTGCCTCCTGTGCTGTAAGAGCACTCGTACAAATGCCTGATACTTTAATCGCCAATCTTCAGGATCCTCAGCATATCCTACCAAGCTCCACAAAGCGCTGAACGTACAGACGGCGTAGTCATGCGGGCCTGATGCTTACAAGTGGCGTGCCGGGCCCTGGGGTCTCCGCCTCCATGCACAGATGAACGAAGACAAGCATGGGCGAGGGCACGGCTCAGACCGTCAGCAGACAGGAATGTATAGGATGTTTGTAGGACTACGAATGCACATCGAGGGTCTTCGACATGCGGAGCTCATGGTCTCAAAGGCAAGTCGAGGGCGCCGAAGGGTTACTTCCGTTGGCGCTAAGGCCAAGACAGTGCAAGACATGGAAGACCAAATGGAAGATCACAGAAGAAGCCTTGCGTGCCTTGCAGGGCTTTGACTTTGAAGCCACCAGGTTCCGGCCGGCGGATCCGAAACTGAACTTGGGAGGCCGCTGGAATGTCCTCAGTGAAGATTCGCTGAGCTCAGCTGAGCTCTCCAAGTCTTTAGGATGTGGGGCATCTTGAGCAAAACATCACAAGTGAAACGGCTCTGGTTCCTCATGGTTAATGTACTGGAGACAGAATGCCATCCCAGCTGCTTGGCTGCGGTTTCTGCAGCTGACACCTGCCACGACTCGCCACGACTGCTACAAGCCCCTTGAAGGTGGCACGGCCGATTCGAAATCTGGGGGATTTGCAAGCTGCAGGGTCAGACAGCCTTGCAGAATCTATCTCCACGTTGGGCTTACACTTCTCGCAGACAGGCCCTTAGGCCCTCCCCCGGTGACATCCGGTGACCTTAAATCCCTGACATATCAGGCCAAAGGTCCCCCCAAATCCTGTTTGGCCCAGGACATATACAAACTCCCACAAGTTGCAAGGAGCCACAGAAGCTTGACAAGCTGCGAAGGCTTTGGCACATGCGGGGGATGCCTTTTAAATAGGTGACAATAGCAGATGCAAGGAGACCCAACAGGAAGTGTGAGCGAGTTGATGCAACCGTCGAACGACCCTACCCAGGGATTCGCCAAGACAGAATCCCAGTCCTGCACCGAATCCCCCTTGCCTCGTAGGTGCCAGGCCCGGGCCTCCATGGGCTCAGGGACCCTAAGAGTCTGGGGCCTTTTGGGGGGCTGTAGCATAACAGAGAAAGAGGCTACTATTAGGTGTGAGGTGCTTGGTGGGTAAGGCTTCCAAGCCAGGCAGCCAGACGGTATGAAACTTTATACAGATTTATACATATATACATATATATATACATATATGTATGCGATAGCTGACATGAAATATGGAATGTGTATGAAATGCAAGCAGCTGGCCAGGCTCTGGAGAACTCCTTTTGCCACAACTCCCCTTCTTTGCAGCTCCGAGGAGCACAGGCCGCGCGAGCCGATCCGAACCGCGCTCAGTGAAGGACCATTTCGGGGCCTCTGGCAAAGTTTGTCCGCGAAGCTGGTACTGACACAAGCGAGCTTGTGGCACATTGCACTAAAGGGCACTAAAGCAACGCGCTCTCTCTTTTGTGTGGCCTTCTTGTGGTGTGACAGGCACGTGGTCAGTGGGTGGCAAACACCTTGATCGCTCGCTGCTTGAATGCTCTGTGTCCTGAAGGCCTCTATGCAGCGGAACGTACTGGCTCAGTACAGACCTCCTAGATTGAAGGCCAAACTTCAATGAACCCTGCCGCTAACACATTTGCAGAGATTGCGAGGCCGAATGTCACATCGAACCCAGAATAAATTGGGTACTTAGGTGATGTTGTGAGGCAACCTTTGATGCTATGGCACGCTGCAGCTTTCCCGGAAGGATGAAGGCAGTTGAGTCCACTGATGCCTGCACAAACTCAGCGAACATACTTGAACCATGAATGGACGTGAGACTGACGTGAGGCATCCAGCTCTGAAAGAGCGTCTTGCGAGCCTCCGACAGCCGCGGCGAGGCTGCCTCAGCTTGCTTTGCTTGCTTTCAAAAGGGGGGTTGAGGCGGTCTGTCAGAGGAGATCGGAAGAGAAACTACAAGTAGTTGGGCCGACTGGGATCAGCAATGACAGAACATGCAGCAGTCTGAAACGATGCAGACAAAGCATGCTGGAACCTCTCAAGACAAGGGTCTTTAAAATCCAACGAACTGGTCTGGTGAAGCTGAGCGAAGGTCGCCGCAGCCTGCGCCGTGCTTGAAATGCAACAGGAGAAGAAGTGGTTCCCAAAGAGCTTGATAGAGCCATGCTCGATTACCTTGCGAGTTGCCTTGGCTTTGTTGGCTGCACCACCAAAGCTTGCGAGAATGCCACTTTCCATGGCAACAACTATGCAACTCTGGATTAGTTGAAAATGAAATCTGTCGTCCATGAGGTTAGGCGTGAGTTGTCTTATCGGACTGTCGTGACTTGCCTGTGATTGTGGCTAGCAAGACTGTGCTGCAGAGCTGCATACCGAGTCGGTCCTGCTGGAGCCGGTGCAAGGAGCATTCGACAGCTGGTTCACCAACATCAAGGCAATTGAGGCAGGAACCCCGCAAGACTCCCTCCACGTTCACATCTAACCGCTGGACACAAGCATCTTTGTGCAAGCGTCTATATCCCTGTCTCAGCAAGCCAGTCCTGAGGGACTTTGGCAGGCCGGCATCGCATGAAGTACCTAGGGGCAGACTGGATGCGCATTGAACTGCCAGAGCATGACGGGTGTTACAGCGATGGGGAAATGCATGCCTGACTGTTGAGTTGTTGTACGCAGATGACACAGGAGTTGCACACAGCATATGAGCACACAGATCAGCTGCCTTACAGCCCCTTGCTTACTGTTGTCAGGTCCCGGCTCTCCCGAAACCTTCACGTCTGGCGAGGCAGCCACGAAGGTTGGGCAAACCTCATCATGCTTTTGCTGGCCATGAAAAGGGCCTCTTTTGCCAGAGCCGCGCCTCCCACTACAGCAAGGTTCACAGCTTGCTTTTCAACGGATTTGATGGAAGGCGTTTCGTCTCTGTGAAGCTGTGGTGGCCTTGGAATATGCCTGGAGAAAACAGCTAGGAACCTAGAGCACTTTCCGGCTGTTCGGGGAATTGCCCCGGACATTTTCTCTGACGTCTTAAGGAATTGTCCAAGGAGCAATAACGATCATAATGGAATAACAATAGCAAAACATGGCATAGCTCCCAGAAAATGCCAAGAGATATAGCCTTGAGCTACGTACGGCATTTTCCCTACACTGGGCTATCTGCTATCTCAATGAAGCTTTAGAATCTTTAGAAGGCTGTAAAATAAAGTGCCGGTAAGTTGTGAGGTCCCGGCCCACCCATCCCTCTGCTGTTGCAGTCACAAACCCGATGTCGCAACAAGGCGCCCAGGGCCAGTTACGTGTACTGGACTGTTGAGACACAGCCCCGAGTCGCTGCAAGCGTTCATACAACAGCATCCCTAGATGATAGTGGGGAAATTCTGGGGAAACGAGTAGAAAACAACCATGCCGACATGGGCCCAGAAAGAACGGCCGACATCTTATGGTTTCCACCATCCCTTCGCACACAATCCGGGGGTGAAGGGGCTTGGGAAGTGTGCCGCAACCCGGCAATCCCCAGCTACATCCAACCGACAAGTGTAGGACTTTCTGAGCAACGAGATGAGTGCTGGTTTCACCAGTTGTTTCACCACAATGCCGGGCGGGAAAAAGCTCTTGGACCCGCAACCAGTCGGACCGCCTGTAACTAGATCTGAGCTTATGGCTTAATTCTTACGTTGACGGGGTCTGCTCCATGGATGACGAAGACTAAGCATCACGCTGCACCCATTGGCGGCGTCTTGAAGAACAGCTGCGCAGCAGGCTGCAGTGCAGAATACAACCTGGGCAACAAGACATTCCAGGTAGCTCGTGGAACTGGTTCAAAAGTCGGGCTTTGGGGAGGGAGTGGGGAGCGGGCGGGGAGGGAGGGGAGGGAGGGCCGGGGACTTGCGGACACGACGGGCTTGGCGTTTGGAAAGGATGCAACAGCTTGGGGGTTTGGGGGGGCTAGGGTTTAGGAGTTCAGGGATGCAGCTGCGCTTTTGCCTTTGTCCCTCATACTTCTGCATTTGGCGGTGCCAATTTTTTCTTGCCGTCTGGCTGCGTGTCTCTGGCTATCTGTCTATGTGGTTTGCCTTCCTTGCTTCGTTCGTTCTTTCTGTCGTTAGTTTTTCTTTCATGTGTTCATTATCCTTCTGTTCCCCCGCCCCTCCCCCCCAAAACCCTACACACCCCCCAACCCATTCCCAAAAAATCAGCACAGTTGATGCAAAGGATTCGGCTCCCCATGACAACTGCAAAGTCACAGATCTGCAGTCTCGATTGTGTACTCAGGACATCGGTCGTTGCACACTCTGGGTCAAAGACGCCAGGATTACTGGATGGAAGTCATTGAAGACCTGGCAGAGGTTGGGTGCTGCAGCCGATACATTGTATAGTGTGCTGATGCAAAAGGCAGCGCGTCTGCACGGCCACGCAGCACGGAACTCACCTGGGTGAGAACTTCACCTGGATGCACACAGTTCACCTGTATCCTCGCAGGAAAGGGCTGGAATGAACTCTACAAGTCGATCTCCAGCAACAACTCTGCTAATCAAGCTCGACATTTGGCTCTCCTGCTTCCTCGCTGGCGCAGGCGCAGCGCCAGCTGGCGGCACATCATCAGATTCGCCAGCTTGGACCTGGAAAAAACTTGCTCTCAGTGTAGGCACAGCTTCAAGGAGGGTACCCCGCCGCTTGACCAGAAGCATCAGAAACAGGAGCATCAGCAAGGAACGTACATCTGTTGCCATGCCGAGCCCACACCCAGATTGAGCGTTCCTAGGATCCTTTCACGAAGGCCGAGCTTGCTGCTGGCCATATGCCCGGAAGAGGGAGTATGGCTTGGCCTGTAGATGTGCCAAAAGAGGCACCCGGAATGTAAGTGACAAGTGACAAGAAGATCCAGGGTGCACATGCTTCATGGGGATGTGAGCCCCCGGCGAGGAAATGCTGTCGCAGCGGGGGCTCGGCAGCGCAGGTCAACTCGCATGTTAGGACGAGGGAGGAAGCATATGGACACATATTGACGACAAAGAGTCAGAGTTCGATAGACTCGAAAAGATGCTCCTTGAAGCGGAATCTTGGGCTGCTTGAGACCATAGCCTCGCTGAAGTCAAAGACGTCGTGCGCGTAGCAGATGTTCGAACCTAAGGTGAGGACGGGCTAGAGCGGAATGCTCAAGGCTGCTTCTGATTCCTTTCGATTCGTTTTGCGCATGCTCCCACCATCTCACTAAAGAGGCTCTAGAACAGAAAAACTCCTTTCCCCACCACTCCTTGCCCGGATGCCGAGGTCTGGACCAACCACAACGACCTGCGAGGTGCTTGCAAGCAACATAAGATTAGGCAACCAGGCACCCTGCGGACCAAGAGCTCTCCAGGCGCATACAGTAGCTCATAGTAGCTCATGGGCGATGCTCGGCATGCCAAGCGCCTGACCCTCGGCTGCTTGCCCATGGCCTGCGCTGATGCTGTCTCTGCCCTGCATTGCCCTGCTTTTCATATTCCACGCACCACACAGTGCTCAGACCTCCAGTTGAAGAAGGTCTGGGAGCAGAAGATTCACCTTGAGACCGACATCTTCCGAGTCGAGGACTGGTCGGATCGAGAAAGCTCGCAGACGCTCGTGGTTGCAGTAGCGCACCCTTTTTGGTAAAAGTGGGCAAGAGAGCAAAGCAGAGCAAGCTCCAAGAGCCGAAAATGGTTGACCACATTTGACCACACTTCACAAGAGGTTATCCAAGTCGAGAATGTAGTTGTGGGACCCCTGGTCACGCCGACACATCAGTTACAGCAGCCGTTCCGCTAAATTCTGACAATGTAGTCAACCGCGACACGGCAATCCGTCACCGCCAAGCAGATATCCGGTTGCTGCTACGAAAGAGGGGCGTCTCCAAGCTGTCACCATCGCCTTCATATCCACAGACCAACTTTAAAACCTGCAGCATGAAACGCCCCTATGGTCCAGATGACCTGACTGTTCCTCGCAGGAAGCCCGAATTAATGGCTTTGCCAACACGCAAAGTCTGGTCGAGTCATAAGCATACTCTTGGTGCCGCAGATGTTAAGCACGAAGCTGCATAGCTGTAGAACGCACCGATGTGCAACAAGTGCGTGCTTGATGCCATGTGTAATCCAGCAACTCTAAGCTGAGGAGCATCCAAGAGTGTTCTCGGCCGATGTTTAAGAAGTCAGGACATTCCGACATGCAAACTTTTGGCAGTGGATACCTTGCTTCATGAAAGATCATGAAAGTAGGATGCAAGGCGAATGATTCTCTGTAGTTCAGGAATCCGTGGGGAGAGCAGAGATATCCTGCACTTGCTGTACAAATGGACCGGCATTTTGCTCAGGTCCACAAAATTGTACACCTTCCATTAGGATAGGTCAACTGCAGCCCAAACAAGCAAGCAGCCACAAAAATTGGGCAGCACTGAGGTCCCGAAGTGCATGCATTGAAGCAGACTGGATCCTGAGCTTGTGGCTTCATGGCTTCATGAACAATGTTAGCCTCTCGAGGCCTGGTGTGCCATGTGATTTCAGACATCGTTTTCTGCGCTTGCCCTTCGGACACGTTCAGCGGCTGCCACGCGTCTGGAAGATGAGCTTTCGGGATAAATTGAAGCGCGATATGTGGATGACCAGGCGACCCGACGAGCGGCCCTTCCCTAAAAGGCCGGGGATTGGGGAGAGTAGAACATTGGGTGACCATCCCAACGGGCTCTAGGCACTGGCACGACAAATACCATACTGCCACACAGTGATTTATTTCTCGATGCTGTGTTGACAATGTAGCGTCGATTGAGGGTTCCCCGAAAGCCCCCTGATCCAGAAGAGACGAGCGAGCATAGAACGAACAAAGGCCTCTGAGCCACAGGTAATTTGCTGCCCATCTGGAAATCACAATAGTTGAGACCTTCATACTCCTAAATACCTTTGACTGCAATAAACATCCCCCAAAGAAATTTGAAGAACACATCTCTAGTGGAAAGCTGAGTCTGGGCCGAAAGGAAGCTCGGAACGGCAACCTTCGACCCAGAAGGCGCTGGCGTACCGAATCGTACGCGCAGGCAGCGTTGTGACAAGCAGTCTGAAAGGGCCTAGAGATAGGCAAGTGTTACGAGATACACGATGGCCGAAAGATATACGAATGGATGAGAATTGCCTGTTGTGCATTCTGGGAGTACCAGAATACATGCCCTGGACTGCAGACTGACGACACTTAGGTCGAAAGGCCACACTGACTCTGCTGTTCTGCAGATGTCTATTGACGATTGCTGCTGTTCTGCAGATGTCCAGTGACGATTGCTGCTCAAGCCACGCCATATGCACTTCCGCTTTAAAGCCACGGTCTCACAGAAACTCTTCACTAGCTGACCAAAATTCACGTAGGATCTTTCTCCACGAAGTTCACACGATCTTCACAAGCAGCGGGTTCTTGCTCCATCTCTCAAGCAGCGGGTTCTTGCTCCATCTCTCTCTCCCTTTCCCCGCTTTCCTTCTTTGTTGTCCTTCACGAGGTTTGGGCTTGCGGGGTAGTAGCCTTGTTGC
This sequence comes from Symbiodinium natans, assembly GCA_905221605.1. NCBI lineage: Eukaryota > Dinophyceae > Suessiales > Symbiodiniaceae > Symbiodinium > Symbiodinium natans. The sequence continues at coordinate 154,239 of CAJNDS010002806.1, read as the reverse complement.
ACCCGATGAATTTGACCCTGGCATAGCAAACCGCTTGCCAAATTTTGGAACGAAGGCTCCAGGCGATCCTCTCCCAACTTGGACCGCAACTATTTGAGCAACATTTCAAAACGCGAAGATGATGTATATTGTTTCGTTCCAGGGGTTTGGGTGCGAGCCCCCATGCAAACACAGTCCCCGGAGGGGTCGAACCGAACTGCGCTCAAGTCCACAGATCAGTTTCGTTCTCTCTCTCGCTCTCCAATTTGTTTTTTCTTATTCTTCTTCTGCTTCTTCTTCGTCTTCCTATTCTTATGCTTCTTGTTCTGCTTCTGCTTCTTCTTCAATCATCAATGATGTCAAACAAGTTTTTAATCTTGAAAGATTTGTGGAGTGGTTGTCCCCTGGACACGGGCAAGGGCTCGAGCTGCTCGTTCCAGTTTCTTTCCTGCTTTCTTTCGTATGGCAAGGGTCCAGCCCCGGGCGTATTCGCCCGCCCCTGTTGTCAGGGAGTTTCTTTTTTCTCTTGCTTGCTTGCTGTGCGTATGGGGGCCGCCCGAAGGGGCACGCGCACCGATCCGGTCACGTGTGACACAGGTGTGATCTTGTGGGGAGCTACAGTTGGGAGTACATGACAGGACAAGATGCTACCACTCCCTAGGGAAACGACATACTGCTCTCTCTCTCTCTCTCATTCTCTCTCTCTCTCTCTCTCTCTCTCTCCGCACCATCTTCGTCTTTGTGTCATCCTGCGTCTGCGTGATGAACAACTGAAATGAGTTGTTGGTCGTTGCTAGTCAAGCGATATTTACGACCGGCATACCTGAGCAGCTCTCGTGCATTCGCAGTCAGCACTCGCGTGTGCCCAGTCAGCACTCGCGTGTGCCCAGTCAGCACGAGCCATTCAACGACTGTTATGTTTAAACCCAGTGCCCATTCCAGCTCTGTTAGTTCTTAAATGTTCTTAACCTGCCACCACGACTTTCACATACTCACAAATGGCCCGTCCGCCAAGACTGTGGGCGACTTCTGCAAGCCACATGCCTGTGGTCAAAAGACCTCAGTGCCCGACGAGCTGTGGACTCTTGACTCGTTACATGATTTGCTGGGCCCTTGGTCTCCTAGCTGGCTTGCAAGCAACTTTTTGAGCAGACCATGTGAAAGCCCCGAAGTCCAGATAACACGCTTGCTGGCCCAGGCACCAGACGGCATTCCCCATGACAAGGTCCATGACAAGGTCATGGTAGATGGACCTCCTTGGATGGAAAGTGGAATTCTTGCAAGGGCGCCAGGCGCTGAGCTCTTCCATCCTAGCCTCATCAAACTGTCCCCCCTCCTTTCGATGCCATGGCTCCAGTCCAACCGAGCCATGGAGGGCACAGAAATCTCCACGTCAAGCCGGTACGGTACAGCATTGTACAGGTTAAAGAACTTCGAGTTCTACAGTTCTCGGAAGTGGCTGGAACAACTGGCCATTAAAAAGTAAAGGTACTGAGTCTGGCTATCATACGAGAAGCAAGTGCAGACGAAGAAAACCAGCACATCCGAAACGAGGAAATGCCCCTTTTGAAGGCGCTGTCATCTCGGTGTTTACAGCCAGGATTTCAACATTACAGTTGCACATTTAGGCTTTCAACGAGGGCCCTCCCAACAGCCCAATCTGGAGATGTCAGCGAAGAGGCGTTCACCTACTGCTGTCTCTTGCAGCCCACAAGGAACTGTCCAGCAACGCAGTCACCCCGGCTGGGCGGCTTTCCTACATAGCACACCCAGCACACCCCTTCTCTCCAACTGGGGGGGCTCAGAATGCTGCGAGACCAGTACGGGCAAAGCGCAAAGCTGTCCTACCCCGCTTTGCGGATTGTCCCAGAAACGACGGCAAAGCCTCCCCCAACCTCTGGGGATGGACCAGGAACGAGAGATTGACATTTGATGACAGCCCTGCTGAGCGAAACGACCTTCGCCTGGCTCCCCGGGCGGGTGGTGCTAAATACCGCCGGTCAACATGGCTACGCAAGGACGGCAAGGCTGCGATTCCTGAAAGATGCTGAGATCAGGGAACTCTTTATACTCAGGTCAGCTGAGATGTCGCGAGAACAACATCCACGTTAGTGCAGGGCATGGCGTCTCGCTAGGCTCACTAAAACCACGAAGCATCTTGATACCAGACAAGACGTTTACTGTACCTGTCCCAACTTCGAAGAAACACTCTCTACAACTACTAGGGGCTACCCTCAAGGCGCATACTTCACAGGTTGAATATTGCCTGAGTATTTTGTGAGCATTGGGAGCCGCGAAGGGAATGAGTCTTTCCAGGTCATTCAACCCATACAATACAACCCTCAATGGATCGCGCCCCCCCTTGGAAGCTTTCAGCAGCCATCGGAGACAAAGTCGACCGCGGGCGACACCTTTCCTGCAGACTCTGCAAGCAGGGATAAATCGAGCATGACCGGCGCAGACGCCTTGCATCCAAATGCTAAGTCTTCTAACTCAGCACTTCTGACCCACTCGAGGCAATCCCACTTCCCCTGTCTTCCCATGTAGCCGAGGAACCTCTGTGCGCCAAGCGGTTGGCAAAGGAAATGGCGCGGCCCTGGACAGTTGAATCGCTTTGGCTTGGCACTGGGTGCCCGAAGCCGGGAAGGACTAATGTTCTGTTTGTGTCGGGTCAACCTCGTGTTAGTCAAGCTTCGCAGTGCGAAGCCCATCGAGGATGCTTAACGTTCCACCGGTGTTGATTTTTGGGACATCCTGCTTCAGCTCGGGGTCCCTGCCTGATGGCCTGTGTCCACATCACCCCAACTGATCCCTGGGCGCCCTCGTGATCCCTGGAGTGCCCTCAGTGGTGGAGCTTTACATTCCGCCTTTGTCAGCCAGAGGGTACAGCACCTCTGCACCCACCCCACGTCCAAGGACCACCAACAAGCAATTCCATGGTGGGGTAGTTGGAAGAAGTATGTTCCATGATGTTGCATGTAGGTTTTTTCCCAGGTGCCCGGCTCATGCAAAAATGTGCAAAGCATGGCAGCGGCAGCTCTCAGCACTCACGGCGCCCACTGTGTCTGGTGGGCCAAGTGGCCACGTTCCCGCATTCTGAGGTACTGGTACTGTGTGCATTTTGCAGGCTAAGGAAGGAACTTAACTAGCAGCTTTAACATGCTTGAGCGACCCTGCTGTAGGCTCCGACGGGCGTTCAGGGGAAACAGAAACGTTCTATCTGGGTTTTGGTGGGCTTGGGCTGGGTCCCCTGCTTCCCCTGTGAGCCACCCCTGAAACATCGGCATTGCAGTTTGCAGAGCAGCAGAGTGCACAAGCAGCCCCCTTCCGATTGAACATCAGCAGCCTGAACCCTGAACGTGAAGCATATGAAGCATGCATTGAAACGCCACAAACAACATACAGTGTCAAGAAGCCTTGCTGGCGACGTCAGGTCTGGAAGGCGTGTCCGTCGGAACCACTGAATGAGGCAGGCAAACAGCGTCATCATCGTCATCCTGCCGTTGAGTTGAGGCTCATGTGAATGACTCTTTCTGGCTGACCGCACGTACGAGCCCTGCCCCCCGCAGCGGGTCCAAGTTCAAGCGCTCTTCATCGCTGTCGCACGAGTCCTTCTGTTGGCTAAGGCTAAGGGCATCGGCGTTTTAAGATGTTTTCGGTGTTAAGTTGTCATGGCTACAGCGCGACAGCTTGACATAAATTGATTTCAGCTGTTGACCTGCCGGGCACGCAACATCTGCAGAATGTTGCCTGTCATCCGTCTCATGTACAAATATGAACAGATGCAAGGAAAGGCTTGCCCCTAGTGACTAGTTTCTGGCTCCTCGACCTTCCGCAATGAGCGATTCGATGAGAAGAGTGAATGGCCTTTGGAGTTACCTAAGTCATCACGAATCTTGCTTGAAGAGTGGCTTAAATCGCATGACCTGGCCTTTCTTACACATTCTGCATTCACGTGACGTCACGCGCACGCACACGCAAACGCACACCACATACGCATATATGCATACGTATGTATCTCTACATATATATATATATGTACATGTAGATGAATGCGTGTATGCATATACTTACACATATGTGTGTATATAGAAATACAGATACGTGATACGCGTGTACATACATTGTGCATCTACATAATATACGTAGCAATGTAGCACCTGCAACACAGTGCTTCGCAGTTCTTTCGGTATTTCTGGCGAGGACTTGCCAAGGATGCTTAACCTGGCTGGGGTTGAAAGGAAGCTCTGACATTTTCACTGCTCGTCATGCTGAGCAGTGCCGTTGCATTGGTGCCCTACTTCGTTCGTAGTTGCCCATGAGCTTGATGTCGTCTTGCTTGCTCTTCGAGCGCGTCTTGACCATGTCCTCAGCAAAAGGCCCTGCCGACACATCCATCCATTCGAAAGCAAGATGACATTTTTCTTGCACACATGTCAGGGCACTGACACATGGTCTACCTGTGGTCTACTGTTCTACGGCAAGTGTCCTGCACTGCCTTCAGGATCTTGAAGTTCCCAAACCTTGAGGCCTTCTTTGTCGGGGACACCGGAGCATCCTTGACGCTTCACGTATGTCTGCGGATGGGCAGAATCATTCAGAAGTAGCACAAGGAAGCAGTAGCTGTATGCAGCTGCAACTGCTCGCTCCACAAACTCGCTTTGGGTCGCTGGCTGCCTTGGAGCTGAAATCCACGTCGTGTTCGTTCACATTCACTTCCTCCTACCGAAAATGAAGCTCAAGCCGGCTCAGGCAGCGGACTTCGCTTGCTGACTGGAAAAAGCACTGTTCAAAGAATGGGACAGCCTTCTTACATCTTCTACACTGTCGTCACACACGTCGATACCACTGCCTTGACAAGCAACGCCGTGTCAAGTACTCAACATGCGGCCTGTTTGCACTCGTTGTTGTCGAGTGCAGCCTGGTGCACAGATGTGCATGGCTTGGGAATGTCCAATGGGTGTTTGTGCCGTCTGGCGACTTTGAATTTGACTTGCTTTGGCTTGTACGGCTTAGCATGGTTCGTTTGCCCAGGTGCAGTGTCTTCTGTCGTCGGCCGGTAGACCAAAGTGCCGTGACTCTCGGTGCCTGTGACTGCAGAGGCAACTGAGATCTGCAAGGTTCCCGCAAGCTCGATCCTTGCACCCGCCCCCCCCCCCCCCCCCGTTTCAGTGCCTCCCTCTTCAGTTTCAGGTACAGCAGCTTCTTCGCCTTCCTCGATGGGCATCTTTCCTCACTGCCGAATGAGCAAAAGTAATGCATGGAAATGGACGTTGTCCTTCTGCCTAGTGTCAAAAGGCATGGGTTGAGGCCGCACAGGTTGCGAGCGAGTGCAACTTCGAATGCCTCTCAACATTTACCAGCGCGCTGTCATGGCTCGTGCAAACTTCAGGACGGTATGCCGGATGCTGTTGAGTTGCCTCAGCTTGTGGCTCAGGGTCGGAGCTGTGCTGAGCAGACTTCTGAACTGACTTTATGGCCAAAGCTTTGACCTGCTGGCAATGCCAATCCATCTTACAAGGCATGTGATGGTACGTGCTCAGAGCTTCTTGACGTCGTCCTGTAAGGCCCTCCGGCTGCTTAGCGCTTGGAGCAAAATCTTACATGAGGGCCAGCCGGACACCGAAAAAGTTCGACTTGTTCAACTTGAGGCCAAGTCTCCCGATCTGGCGCTGCATAAAGGCTGCCTGGCACAAACTGTCTCTGGAAGAGTTGTGAGACCGGGCCTTTCAAGAATGTTTCACGGAGGCAAGGCGTAAGAAGTGTAGGAGGGGTGCACAAAATTGCAACAAGCGGTCAGACCTCGCTCTCTTCAACCGCGGCGTTGCAGCAGTGTTCCATGACACCTTGCAGCAACAGAATAACTTTTACGACCTTTTTACAACTTCATAAACATGTTGCCCAATTTCGTCACACCACAGGCTTCCCCGGGCTTCCCCTTCTCCCAACAGGCGCCTAAACTCTGCATGCTCGGCAATGTTCCCCCGATTGGAGGCAACACATGGCAACACCCTGTGAGAAACCCTGACCATGCATAAGTGCAGATTGCAGCATCGCGGCTCAATGTGCTCATAATCGTCCTTCAGAAAGACTTTCAGATGAGTTTAGACCAGCAGAAACAAGAGTTTTGAAAATGATCTGGAAGTCACGGAGGCTCCTGGCTCACACCTTGAATGCTAGGTCATTCCAACTCTCCCCTGGTTTCTATGGATTGTGATGAATTGTCACCCGACATGGACCCTTGTCCATGGACCCTTCCATCTAAAAAAAAATCATGGGCCGCTAAAGCCCCCAAAAATTTGTTACCTGGAACCTGACATTGGACCCCTTGTGGGCCTTTTTGCGGACTCCTCAGGCTTAGGAGTCCCCAAATGTTCGGAATCGTATTGCGGAGAAGAGAGACCGCCTCCCCAAGAACTCCCTATGGGGCTCCTGTGGACCCGGTAAAGGTCCGCTACTCAACCTCCTGCTTTATGGGGGTGACTTTGCACCACCTGCGAACCTCCCCCTATGGTATGGACCCCTACAGTATTGGGCCCCCGTCTTTACGGGACCTCTTGTGAAGTTCTATGCTTCTGTGCCGTCGCATGCGTAAAGGCTGTGTTATTTGGCCCTCTTCACTTGCCGGCGCCTGAAAAAACCCAGCTGACGACCCGCGTGCGTGCGTAAATGTTCATCTCACAACTCACCTAGCTACAAAAGGAGGCACCGTGGTTGTGGTGCCTGCTTTACACCACCCAACCCGCTGCCTTCTCAGGCCTCGGGCGCATTGGGTCTTGCGCCGATTTCCATCTTACCCGACTGTCAAAAGCCTCTGCTAGGGCTTCCATGCCATATACGAGCCCGAGGCGGGCCGCATAGCGACAAATCCTAGACTAGAAGAATGACACACTGCCCGATTCTTGCCCTTGCCGCAGAAATCGTTGACGAGATATTTATTGCACTTGGCATCTTCCACTTACAGCGTCCTAGGGCTACACCCTCGCAGGATGCTGTAAGTTTTTGAGCTGGGTAAGGCAGGCGGGCGACGCATTGTGAACAGCCTGACTCTGTCAAGCGTCGTCAACTGCAGGTCGAAGCGGCTCATGTCCAGATTACAGGAGAACCTGCCGAGGGGAGATCCGACGCTTCAGGATGCTTCAAGTTTTGAACGTTTCTGAATTTTGCAGGGTGTTTATGATCTACATTCAAGCGAGTAAGGCCTAGAAAGGCATGGATATCTTTACAGCAACTCCACCACGGCAAAGCCTTATGTTTGCATCGATGTCCGATATCGTGCTTTGATTTCTGTCGAAGGTGTGTGTGTGTGGGGACGTGTGTGGGCGTGTGGGGACGTTGCGGGGGCGTGTGGAGGCGGCACATGTGTGTGTGTGTGTGTGTGTGTGTGTGTGTGTGCGTCTCTCTCTCTCTCTCTCTCTCTCTGTGTCTCTCTGTGTGTCTCTCTGTGTGTGTCTCTCTGTGTGTCTCTCTGTGCGTCTCTCTGTGTCTCTCTCCGTGTCTCTCTCTGTGCCTCTCTCTCTCTCTCTGTCTCTGTGTGTGTTACTCTGTGTGTCTCTCTGTGTGTCTCTCTGTGTGTCTCTCTGTGTCTCTCTGTGTGTCTCTCTGTGCGCCTCTCTGTGTCTCTCTCTCCGTCTCTCTCTGTGTCTCTCTCTCTCTCACACGCGTGGCCCGCCCCCGAAGAGGAGAGCCGCCCCAAGGGGCGCGCAGAGTCCACGGTCTGCTGGTGAATTTGTAGACACGTCCCCCCCGGCGCCAACAGGATTAGTGGATTAGTCCAATCACGGAAGAAGGTGATCAAGAAGGGGGGGCTGTCTCGCAAAAGCGGCCTCCTTTGGGCTATGGGTGGGGCAAAAATATGCAGTGTGTATGCGAAGACTGAGATGACAGAGTCCGCCCTTAATTTGGGCCCCTTCCCAAACTGGAGTCAGAATTCATGTCTATCCAATGCGCCCGTTACAGGTTGGCAACTGGGCGAGATGGGTTGGCGAAAGACTCTTGGTTCCCCCGCCGCAGGAAGGCGGCTAGAAGATTGAAGACAGTAGGCGAGCTAAAAACGTGCAGTGTTTCTACCATGAGTACCTACCAAAAGTTGTTCCCCCTGCAGGTCGGCAGGCCGGAGCGATGTGGATTGTTACAGGGTTTGTACAGTGGCAGCTTCACTCATCTCACGAGTCTCTCTGTGTGTCACTCTGTGTGTGTGTGTGTCTCTTCTGTGTCTCTTCTGTGTCTCTTCTGTGTCTCTCTCTCTCTCTCTTTCTCTCTGTCTCTGTGTGTCTCTGTGTGTCTTTGTGTGTCTATGTGTGTGGGTGTGTCTCAGTGTGTCTTACTGGGTCCAAGCGTGTCTCGTTGTGCGTCTCTGTGTGCGTCGCTGTGTGTCTCTGGCTCTGTGTGTGTGTGTGTGTGTGTGTGTCTCTGTGTGTGTGTGTGTGTGTGTCTGTGTCTGTGTGCGTGTGTGCGTGTGTGTGTGTGTGTGTGTGTGTGTGCTTGTGCTTGTGCTTGTGCTTGTGCTTGTGCTTGTGCTTGTGCTTGTGCTTGTGCTTGTGCTTGTGCTTGTGCTTGTGCTTGTGCTTGTGCTTGTGTTGTGCTTGTGCTTGTGCTTGTGCTTGTGCTTGTGCTTGTGCTTGTGCTTGTGTGCGTGTTGTTTTGTTTTGTGTGTGTGTGTGTGCGCTTGCCGCCGCGCGCGCGCGTGTGTGGTGTGTGTGTGTGTTTGTGTGTGTGTCTGTGTGTGTGTGTGTGCGTGCCGTGCGTGCGCGCGCGGGTTGTGTGTCTGTGTGTCTGTGTGTCTGTGTGTCTGTGTGTCTGTGTGTCTGTGTGTC
>CAJNDS010002806.1:0-145344 GCA_905221605.1 Symbiodinium natans | reverse complement strand
GTGTGTGTTGTGTGTGTTGTGTGTGTTGGTGTTGTGTGTGTGTGTGTTGTGTGTGTTGTGTGTGTTGTGTGTGTGTTGTGTGTGTTGCGTGTGTGTTGTGTGTGTTGTGTGTGTGTGTGTGTTGTGTGTGTGTGTTGTGTTGTGTGTGTGTTGTGTGCGTGTGTTGTGCGTGTGTGTTGTGTGTGTGTGTTGTGTGCGTGTGTTGTGTGCGTGTGTTGTGTGTTGTGTGTGTTGTGTGTGTGTGTGTTGTGTGTGTGCTGCGTGTGTGTTTGTGTGTTGTGTGTGTGTGTGTGTGTTGTGTGTGTTGTTGGTTGGGGGGTTGTGTGTGTGTGTTGTTTGTGTGTTGTGTGTGTGTGTGTGTGTGTGGTGCGTGAGTGCGTGCGTGCGTGCGTGCGTAGCGTGCAGTGCGTGCGTGCGTGCGGCGTGCGTGCGTGCGTGCGTGCGTGGGTGGTGTGTGTGTGTGTGTGTGTGTGTGTGTGTGTGTGTGTGTGTGTGGGTGTGTGGGTGTGTGTGGGTGTGTGGGTGTGGGGGTGTGGGGGTGTGGGGGTGTGGGTGTGTGTGTGTGTGTGTGTTGGTTGTGTGTGTGTGTGTGTTGTGTGTGTGTGTGTGCATGCACATGCGAGCGCGCCCTCAGATCTGTTCGACAAGTGCTGGGGTTTGGGCGGGGCCTTCGAAAAGCTTCGTGTCCTGTCGTCCTTTGCGATATGATCTGGACTACACATTTTTCCTACCACTCCTTCAACACAGAATCTTTTCCCGATCCATGCACCCTGTGCCGCAAGTGCCTCAAACCACCAAGTACAAGCTCATCCCCGCTCATCCAATTAAAGTCGAATTTGCTTCATTTGGGGTGACCGAGTATGCGAGGCAGGCACAACATGTCTGAATTTTCGCTGGCTGTCCTACTCCATGTCTCCACATGCAATGCTCTCACTCTGCTGGCAGGCATTCCGAAGCCTCTTCCTACCAAAGTTGATCTGGAACTTCACTTGCATGGGCATAGTGAAGTCCATTTCCTGGGCTTTGCAGAGGACCACGCACATGCACGTCTGCTAACCGACATCAGCTATGACAGGACAGGTGTTCAGTCACGTCGGTCGAACAAAAGCCAAGGGGCCTGATTCTTGTGGGCAGTGGGCATTTCGAAAGGCACTTGCTTGCCGAATGTGGCTCCGCCACTGACAGACAAGCAAGTTGCAGAAAAACTATCAATAGTCGACGGATGCTGTTGGCCATTTAAGCTGTATTCATAAGCTTATTGCTTGCGAGGCTTGAATTGGCAGTCTGCGCATAAAGTGAACCCACAACTACCCTCGTCAAGATGTTCGAGCCGACGGTCCAATGGCCAGATTGAGTCAGAAAGAATAAACAGGCTCTTGCATGGCTCCATAGCACCGTGCAAACTCCAGTGGCATGGCGCTGCATTGTAAGAATCACTGCGCAATTTTCTGTCGCTGCGCTCACACGCGGCTCAAGGCCAAAGCAGCGGATCGGTACAGGGTCCCGCAGACGAAGCAAGCCACCTACCGGACATCGTGTGCTCGTTCAACCGTGCCTTCCACAAAAACTGACGTCCGGATGAACCAATCCACTACACATGAGTCGCACAGGATATTCCGTGCCTGTTGCTTGCTGAGCTCTGTCCTTGGACGCCGCATAGCATGTCTTCGGAAATCTCTCGTGCTGTGTCTGCAATGTGGTACACATTCCAGCTCTTTTGCTTGGGCTGTCCCTCGCATAGGCTGGACAGCCTGAAGTAAGTGCTCAGTTGCCCTGAGAACTGACTCATACAGAAGCTGCACGGTGCTTTAGGCTTCGAGGCTGCGAAGGCTTGAAGGCTCGGGATGCATTCAGCGTGCCTCGGCGCTGCGCCCTCCAATATGGACTTCTCCAAGGAAGCATGAGGAGACAAGGAGATGTTGTCTGAAATGAAGGTGGATGTGGTCCAACCGCATGGAAGCATCAGCCTGCAAAACGGGTCGATTCTTTCCAGCCAAGGTTCCTGGAGAAGCTCGCCTGAGCAATCCAACGCAACGACTAGCAAGAGAGGCGGGCGGCAAGTTTGCGTGGCTGAGGACTTCGTAGGGCTAGACAGCTCTTCACATACAAACCAGTCCAACGACTGATTATGCCAGGTCACTGTCGTGGACGAAATGTCATCCAGAAGGTCATCGGCCTGAGGGCCATTCGACACGCCAGCTAAGGGCTCTCACGTTTCTTCGCCCCCTTTGCGGTGTGCCCACATCTCGGCGGATGCCCAGATCTGTATGCAGCTCAGGGCACAGACTCGTAAACGAAGCGGAGGGAGATCCTTCCGTGCGCCGTGTCGCACAGATCTGCACCAGGAAGGTCCTGAGTTGCCAAACCTTTACTTTCTCGTGAGCGGTGTTCACCGGCCGAAAGGAAAACCGGCATCATGACCCAGGTCGCTCTTGGTCTCTCCTCACCGCGGCCTCCGCTTTTGGAGCGCATCGCGAGCATCATTGGGTGCTCGTTTCTCCTCTGGGGGGCCGTAACCCGCCTGGCCCGAAAAGCCACCAATCAGAGGCCATTTGGGCAGCAGGCCAGCAGACTCCCCGGTTCCCCCCACACTTTCACCATAGCCAGACTGGAATGCTTCGGGACAAGGGTCATCGACTTTTTGAGGAGAAAAGAAAAGAAGCATCTTGAAGTTGGACGAAGTTGGACGAGGCCGAGGCGGATGCCAAGAGCATCGACAATTACCATCCGCCAGTGCAGACACTTGACTCTCTTGTGCCCAAGCAAGGCATGCTACTGTACATGCATTGAATTCCTTCACAGACTCGCTCTGCCGGCAACCTAAAGAGCTCAGGTCAAGGCAACGGGCCCTTGCATGATCCAAGTCATTGGAACCTGTGGCAGCGAAAGCAGCATGCAAAACCGGCAAAAAACAGCAAAAAAACAGCAAAAAAACAGCAAGCAGGCAACTCCAGGAAGTGCTCACAGCACAGAGGCCAGGGGCTTCTGGGACTCTTCGGATTGATGGGACGTGACCAGGACGCACAGCAAAGACAGAGCTTGGTTGATCTTGTGTTGGACCGCTGAGTGCTGCGAGCGGCAGCAAGACGGCCCAAAAAGTCGTCATTACCACGCAGGGTCTTGAGATGGTCCTCCGAGGTACGAATGCCTCAAAAAACACGTTAAGGTGGCATATGTGTTGGCATCTGAGCCTCACATGCGGCAGGTGCGGCATGCGTGGGGTCCTCATCCCAAACGGTGACGTGGACTTCCTGAGCTTGATGTGCCTCGGTGGCTTGATAAGGCTAAGTTCAGCAACTTCCCGGAGCCGCCCTGCCGTGCACGAAGTAAAATAAGTAAACACGAAGAAAAGGGGATGTCGACTGCAGCAAAGCCACATCATGCACAGGCAGGTACAAAAGGCTGTTCCAGACCGGATCTCGGGTTGTGGGTATCGTCGCCTGAGCAAACGAAAGGAATTATCGGTCTCGCAGAGCCGAACACTCGGAGACTCGGTGCCAGGCCGAGCGCTTCACACAGAGTCCCAACTTCACGGTGACGTACGGATCCGAGCTCCCGTTCCTCAAGTCGCGCGTCGGGATGGGCGGGTTGAGATCTTAGCGGGAGCACCCACTGAGCCTAAATGAAGAAACTGGCTTGAGCGGCTTGAACTTGTTGAGCCATCTCTTTATTGGCTGAAACCCGTAAAGAACCCAGGATCCAGTCGGCAGCAACCAGGTTCTCTGCCTTGATGACCTCAACGCGCAGACGGCCTGAGTGCTGCACAGAGCACACCCATAACCCAGAGGTGTTGAGCAGTGTTGAGACACATGTTCTGCAAGGCATCAAAAGTAATCAACAGAAGCAACACAGAGGATCCTTTGGTCAGAGGAGTAAAGTTTTGCGAGTTCCAGCCTTCCGTACCAATGTCACCGGCACCAGGCATCGTCTGGACGACCTGCCGAACATGACGGTGCCTCTGACATTCTCCGAGTTGCTGTTTCTCTTGGTGGCATGCTTTGCTGTTTTGATCGCTTTGCTTTGCTGATTGCACGCTGTTTGGGGAATACTCAAAATCATCTGATGCCAACTGAACCGCAAAATCCTACGTGCACCTTCTGGTAGACGAACATCAACTGTCGCTCGGCATATGTGTCAGCAGACCTGCAGTTGGTCCGTAGGGCTGCAAAACAAAACTGTGATCAAAAACTCACTGCGGTCCAGCTTGAAGTGTTACGGCTTGTAGTCATTGCATTTTGCCCATGCAGTTTGCAAGCAAGCCACACGCAGGAGGTCTTCTCACCTGTGCCTTGGGCGACCCGGAGAAGATTCTCGGCCTCTCAAGCACAGCATGGTCTTCTCCCCGTTACAGGGCACCCCACCCCGGTAAACTCCGTGGAGGGCACCCCAGCCCTGCAAAACCACCCGAGACAGACGCCACCTCGCCCGAATGTATTGACACACGCGCGAAAACAGTCAAAATCTGCACATCTCAAAAGTCTAGCGCTTGATGGCTCTACATGAAGAGACCACCAAACTAACGCCGTTGTTCAGAGTCGATTTTCGTACGCTTGTGCAACAAATGGCTCGCGGAAACGACAATTCCAGCACATGCTTGTACTACAACAAGCAATGAACATCCAGCCGGCTCACGCAAACGTCGATTCCAGTTCTAAACATGTACCACAAATCAGAGAAAATCCGGCCTGCTCACGCAATCGTCACTATAAGGTGTCGTACACGTCAATGAAAATCCAGCCGGGTCGCGCAAATGTCGATTTCAGTACTAATCGTATACTACAACATCGATGAAAATCCAGTCGGCTCACGCAAACGTCGATTCCTAGAACATGTATTACGCCTCGATTTCGATTGTAAGTGAAACGAAGCTCACAGACATAGGTAGACATGCTGTATATACCAAGGTGACGCGGGCTGACGGGACACCTTTTCATACTCGGGACGCCTTAGGGCAGCCTGCAAAGCCAAAGGCCTCAACATCTGGCATGCCTGCTTCTTGATGCTGTACTTGATGGAGAAGTCAATGATACCAACAAAGTAGACCTCCGAGCAGTCCTGGCAGAGCTTGCAACTCCCTCACCGCTCCCCCTGATAGAGCAACTGACTGTTTGGGATCATTCGCAAGGCATTCACTCGGAGCCATATACGCGAGTTTGGTGAAGCCGCTGAAGAGGCGTCCGTGCTGCCTAGCACGCTTACCCTCCCTTCATACAGGTTCTTCTGTTGCTCATCCTTTTGAACATATTTAAGCATGGGGCACAGCAAGATTGCCAGTGTGATCTGGCCATGTGCAGAAGCAGCAAGCACCATCTCCATCAACATCCATGTGTTGCCTGTGCATTGCTGTGTTCTCTGAAGCAGTATCTGTGAGCTGCAAAAGCACAGGCGAAGGTTACAGGCATGTATTGCGGGGTTGGGACGTTGTTGGCGTTGGACTGAGGTTGTGCTTTTCTGACAGTAGGTGAAGAGGCGCATCACACTGCAAGCTGAGGCCAGAGTAGAACCGTCCGTCCTCAGACACCAGATATCCATTTCCCCAGCCCGGAGACAGCGGAAAGTCCTGCACAGAATGGGTCGTGTGACATCCTGGGCATGAATGACATCCTGTCCCACAGCTCCAGCCTCCAGATCGTTCGACTCTGTGAAGTGAGTTCCTAAGGCTCAAGAATAGAGCCGGGGACCCCCCGGAAAACCCAGCCTTCTCCCTCTCTCTGCCTCTCCCTTGTGCGCTCCCAAGCGCCGGACCCAGGAGGATGGAATAGTCCATCATTTTAAAACTTTCGAGAAGCCTCAGACTTTGTCGGCGTGATCTGCTTCCGAGCTAACATCGGAACCCCGACACGCAGCTTCCAATGCTAGTTGCTCATGCTAGTTGTCGGCAAGAATCTGCAAGTCCACTTCCACTTGAGCGGCAAACTGCCGTCGCTCCTAGGCTGAAGGATGCAATGTATAAGCACCTGCCCTTCTGAAGAGCAACGCGAATATCAGAAATTCGCACCTAGTCTTACCATGCCTTGACCCAACAGGACCCCACCTGCGCTTTCCCGGCAGCACCAGGCAAATCAGCCACACATGACTCGAAAAACAAAAGACTATGAAGTTTAAAAACAACACGGGGTGGATCAGAAAATGCCAAAATGTCAGAACCAGCACGTATGCAAAACAGTCCGTGGCTTCTTTGCACATGAAAACTGAAAAAGTCTTCAAACATGTGTATATATGTATATGATACATACGTATACACGAGTGTTTGATCTTGTAACTCAGAAGTGCCGTGTACTCTACGTAGCTGACACGAGGACAGACGGTCCTTCAGTGCTTTCTGACCCATTTTCAGGTGATTCAAGGTCATATTTTCTGATTTGGGCAGCTCCCATCTCCCCAATCGTTAACCAGGTTGTGTTTAGGTAATAAGCGTAGCATCAGAAGCACTAGAAGAAGTTACTTCTGGTCTTGTCAGGATGCAGCAAGCGGCAAGTTCATGCAGCGATTGGCTTCCACCCAGTCCTGAGTCAGCTTGTGGCTTGGCTTCCGCACGCGGTTTTTCCCGGGTCCATGTCCCACCCCTCCCACAATGGCAACGGCCGCTTCAGACCCCCCGGGCCTGGTCTTTGCCAACAGATTCTCCAGGCTTGGATTTGCCTCGAGAAGTGTTGACGGCAAAGGAGCAAAAGTGAAAAGGCCGCAGGACCCTGCTCTCTAAGGCTCGGTGCGTTTGTGCAGCGAGCCCTTAAGATCGAACTTCAAGTGCAGCGGAAGCCTTGCGCAAGAGCCACGACGTGAGTAGGCAGGGCACTTCAAGGCATGCCAGACACTGGTGAACGCGCATGTCTGACGTTTGTTCGGGAGCTTGACGAAGACACATGTAAATGCACTGTGGACTCAGTCAGCAGGATGACAAACCAACTGTAACCAACTAGTCCAACTTTGGCCTCGGGTCGAAAACGGATTTCATGACCTCACATGTTTTCTGATGCTTCTGCCACGAGTTCTTCAACTGATCTTGCACAGAACTGCTGTCGCCACCATGACAAAATGGCCCCAAGTCACAACAGATGCATCTCCCAGAATGGCAGCAAATGTCGTACCATTGACAGAATGGTCCCAAGTCACAACAGATGCATCTCCCAGAATGGCAGCAACTGTCACAAGCTGGCAATCGGCGTGCCCATGCAATGGAAGGACCGATGATCCTGACTGATGTCTGTCAAGCCACAATGAAGTGGATCGGCTGCTCTGCAAACATCACACGGTAAATGCCTGCAGGCAAAGGTGAAATATCGTTTGCTCTCGAGACGGCACTTCACAAGACGAGCAGCCTTGAAAACTGGTATTGATTCTGTCCCATGGGACAATTGGGACGCAACAACAAGCTGCCTGCATACCGCACGATCAGTGAGCGCGGCCAATGCTGCAGGTGCTCGAAGTAGGTCGGCATCATCCGTGCCAAGAGCATTAACCTCGCAGACGCGTTGCAGATCTTTGCACTCGCTTACATCGCAACTTGAGCCATGCCAAGCTGCTCCTTGCCAGACAAGGTTTTGATGATGAACTGTTGGTCGGACGAAAAAAGGAACAGCTCGCCGGACTTGGAGTTCGTTGGCATCACCCTGGAGAGGCCCCCGAATGTGTGACGTGATCGTGCGGAAACAATGGCCAAGTGGGTCAAGTACTTTGTGCTCGAATTTCCACACATTGGCACCTGTACTCTCCTGCGCCGTGGCCCAAAGAGCCCATGACATTCTCCGGGCTCACCGCGTCGCCTCTCACGAAGTCGCTCAAGGGATGGACAGCACGAATGACAACGAATGACATGTGCACATCATCGCACATCATCGCACATCATGGCACATCATCGCGCATTCTTCGACATACTTGGATCAACTTGGACCACTAGCCTTTCGAGCACCAATGAGATGCATCTTCGCTCTTAGAAAGTTGAGGCCGTTTGCCCACATGCAAAGGCAGCCATGGCACCTAGAAATTGAAAAATCTCAGGACAGAAGAAGTGCATGTTCACCTCGGCAATTTCTCCTGGCAGATAGCCCAAGCACACTGTCTTGGTTGAGTGGCTTTTGAGGCACTTCAGACTGCTGGTAGCGTGACAAACTTCGCCTTGAAACGGGCTATCAAAGTGGATTCTTATACTTCCTAGGAAGGTTTGAGCGAAGCTCTCGCATGGCTGTCGAACTATCCGTTTAACCAACGAAGCCTGATCGATACACAAGTGTTACAAATAGCAACTTCCTTCACATTACACCTGCATATTACATGTGCAACAACCTTGAGGCCTGCTAGTGACATCAACAGGGCACCCATGGGCCTGAATCCATCACATGCGGCAGTTCCACATTTCCACATGCTACGTGCATACCACGGCAACGATGTGACGCGAATCATCCAGTCCAATGCACACGCCATGTCTTTCTCTGGCCTGGGGGGCTTCTGTAGATATATGGCCCCAGCTTGAGAAAACCCGAATCTACATGAATCTACGGCACTCCCTGGTTGCCCGCCCGTCCTGAGCTGCATTCATGTACCTAGCACTGTAGCATGGAGCTGCAGAGTCATAGGAAAGCAGGTGCTGCCGTGCAGTTTGGCTAGTGAAGACAGCCCGGTCACCCGTTACACAGCTCCATTCAGAGACTCCGACAAAGACCAACAAACTCAAAGCCAGGCAGCACTTCGTTGGGTCAGGCCCAACTCCTCGGAGTAGCGCCGGAGGGCTTGCTTAGCAGGCCTGAGCTGGAAAATGCTAGCACGGAAGTTGTCCCAGCTCCATCTGATGTGCGAAGACACACACACATAGAGAAAGAAAGAAAGCAAGCAAGCAAGCAACACACTCACACTCACACACACACAGAGTTGTTTGATGCTCGTTCTCACATGGACAGCCGTGCACTGCGCACTGGTTGCCACCAAGACTCTCCCCATGCTGCTCACCCAGGATCTGCATTAACCTCTGAGGCTTCGGGAAGGCAGGAAACACGGACATCTTCCGGACATCTTGCAGCCGGCCTTGATCGTTTGATGACGATCTCCGCCCCCACGTGAACGCAGTGGCGCACTAAGGACAGCAACATGTCCCTCTCCAAGCCTCGCAACTCTGGCTGCAGCAGCTACAATACAGATAAGAGATGGCATGTGACATGCGCACAGTCTGAAATAGAGTCTGAATCTGTCCCAGCAGCTGTCGGTGGCCATAGCAGCGCTGCAGCCTGGAACAGTGCACGAACTGGAACCGGGACCCCGGGACCACCCTCCGAACTTGGAGCCGGCGGACTCAAGTCGTCTACTTCCGGCGGCCAAGGGGCAGCCACGTCTTGGCGCCATGCTCCAGGAGCTTACTGAGCCTTTCAGATTGCAACTGCTCACGCTGAAGCATCATCGGATACTAGGTTCCGATGCAGGGCGATTGGAGATTCTCTCTTATGTCACGGAACGGCGCGCTTCGTCTCGAGGCAAGAGCATGTAGCGCCACTATAGCCCTAGCAGGTACTAGTCACTGGGGGGGCGGTCAAGTGAAAGATCGGCAAAGCATCACGGAGCATCAAGTCGAGCGCGTCTGGTCTCAAGATTCTCCGAGTCAGATCCCTCGCCCCGCTTTCACGCATCGTCCAGTCAGAGAAGGAGTAGAACAAAAGGCAAAGTGGCACAACGTCTGGGAACCATTGGAGCGAAGCAATCTTGAGGGCGGACGGGCAATCGGAACAGCCGATGCTGGTCAAACACATCTCAGGCTCACAGCATCTGATCTTATGTTCAGTACCAGAAAGGCGAGGAGGCATTCAGGAAAAACCGGGGCCACAAGTTCAGTGAAAGGGGGTGCTCAAAAGAATATTCTCGCAGAAGCATTGTGGAAGCTCAACGATTCAACATTCACAACCTCATCTTGCACTTCCTTTCCCAACTCCAGATTCAGAGGCCGTTCCTGTGTCGTTCTTGTCGTTGTCTCTGCGGAGGCGCTCCGCAAACGAGACCCGTCCTGACAAGACCAAGCCCAGATGAATGCCCAGGGCCGAATGCCTCCAGATTCTGTCACCGTAGCCTGAACCTGGTCATATTTATTGATGGCGGGCTGAAGGTATTCTGGACAGGGGGGTGCACTTTGGGCTTGAGAGGGTTCAGGTTGGATCAACAAGGCTGCGTCAGTCCTCGGATGCTCCTCGCTGACTTGTAGGCAACGGCCCTGAATGCAGTTGCAGTAGGCTGGTGACTTGTTCTTACTGGATGGCGTGATGCAGAAGATGCAACCCAACAACAGCAAGACTGTTGGTGTCAAGTCTAGCCTCCATCACGTCTGCAGGAGGGCCGGAAGTTGCTAAGGAGCTGCAGATTGCACAAAGTCAGCCCCGCCTGGAGCTGAGCTCTTTGTCGCAGCTTTCAGTAGCACTTCCTGCCTGCACACACGCATCGAAGGAAAGTCACGACGGCCGCACAAAGAGTTGAGATGAAGCATGTCAAGACACTGCAGGATAAGATCACACATGATCTCAGACCATCATGGGTTTACTTCAGGATTCTGACGGAATCGGCTTTCCGTCTTGCATGGCACCGGGCCTCAGGCCAGCGTCCAGCGGCCTGCAAGACCGAGATTGAAGAGTGTCCCGAATCCGACCAAACGCAACAAAAGCATCGCCCGTGGCACGTGGCATCTCACAGCGTACATCAATGGACTGTGGCCTGGCATTCAATGACTGCCTTTCCCAGCAGGAGCATGCCTCGGAAGTGCATCACAGGTACTTAGGAACTTTCTCAGAAGCGCCGATGAGGCACCACCGTAGTCGCTCAGTACTGTACTGCCAAGCCACATTGCACAGCAGTTGTCCGCAGTAGCATTTGGGATTCCTGAGATGAAGTCCACAACTGGAGATTCTGGAGTAACAAATTTTCAGGAACTACAACGAAACATCCTTAAATGTGGCGGGTTTTGTAATTTTACGATCTCGAGATAATCTAAGAGTGCCAGCGTTCAGGGCCCCAGGCCTACTCCCCCGCCCCCGCCCAAAAGAGTAGGATTTAGGCAGGGCTTGGGGGGACTTGGTTGTTTTGGAAGAAGAACATAATTCGCAGGCCAGGCTCTTCAATGTAGTCCTGCCATGAGCCAACAGTCAACGGAAGCCAGTGCACAGGAAAGTTGTGGAGGATGTAAGCTTGATAGGGTTCGGGTTTGCCGTGATTTTGCCGGTTCTGTTGCAGCATTGATGCAACACCTGCAGGCCCAAAGGTGGGGGTGGGGGGTTGGGAGAGCCACCGCGAGCTCCAAGGAGCTAGCTTTCGTGAATGCCCTCATTGAAACACCCATCCCGCTTCACGCGGACGTCAGTGGGATCCCGCCTGCAGCAGCTTGGTGTTGTCCAGCTCTTCCGTCGGCGCCCTGGATGGAAGGTTACCGGGGCGAAAATGCTCGAGGGTGGTTTAGACTGCTGGCAAGGAGCTGGCTCGCTGCTGCCCGCATTCGCTGCCAGCTGGCCAAGTTCTGACCTGGTCGTTTACGGCTTAGTTCCAGTTTGGTGCGCGCAGCAGCTGTGACCGGAGAGGACACTTGCCGTGTGTTGAGTCATGCTACTTAGAGCCAAGACACCGAGAAGCTCGGGAGAAACTTGGCAGAGCCCCGTGATGATGAACGCTTCGATGAGGGTTGAAAGTGCAACAGCCTTGGGCTTGGTCAGGGTTGGCCAGCGCAGAAAGTCCAGGCTTGGAGGGATGCAGGGTGGGTTCCGGAGTGGGCGGATCACTACTGGTTCGCTATAGCCCAACGTCTACATGTGTGGAGATTGCTGCGGACAGAGCAGGGAGGACATGGCGCCGGGCCTTATCACTCAGGCTGATCTTCTTGTGCCTGCACAGCGGACACCCGAATTGGACTACTTGGAAGGCTCCTGTCTGGTTTATCTTTGAGAAGGGCGAGAGACTGCAGCAGAGGGCCGGTTCACTACATCTTCTTGTGGCAAAACCAAGGTAGCAGATCCCATGTTTAAATCGTTGAGCACCTTTAGGATCCGCTGCTAGGCAAGTGTGTTTTTCATGTAATCACTGCGCACCTCACCGCGTGTGTCACAGCTCGCGTCTCGGCCAGGAACATCGCGCTTCCCAAACCTTTCCTTAGAGTCAGCAGTTGAGAATGTCTGTGTAGTGCTGGACGGTCCTATGAGCTCAAGGACCTCTTCGTCTGCAAGTTCAGGTTTGCTGCTCTTTAGCTATACTGAAAGCTCTGGTGCATGTCTAGCACTTTCTATCCATGCTGACTTTCATGCTTCAGCATTCCCCAAGGCGAGGCGCTGGAACTCTGCATGCTCGACGCACCATTCGGCAAACTGGAGCCTAAGATGCTGCTGACAGTTGCGGGCCAAAGTGTACCCATACCCCTGATCAAGCTTGACCATTCCTTTGAACAAGACCTTGATGGTAAAGCCAGGAAAGCTTAAGTTCCTCTTGCAAGCGCAACCGGCTCCGGCTAGCTGCCGGACGTGGCCACTCTGCTGAGTCAACGCAATAGTATATCAAAACACACGCACAGAGATGTACAAACATGGAAATGGAAACTTTTCAGGCTCCACAGAACAATTTTCAGAAATACCAGCCGTACCTGGTGCCCGGATGAAATTGTAAAGCCTGAGCCAAACTCTTGGACCCCCTCATCCGCTCTTAAAGAAGATGAGCCGCGCACTACCATGTTTTCCACCCTCAGCCTGAACCAAAGTGCTTGGCAATCCAGGCCACTGCTGGATGCAATCAAGCTCATATTCGACTTGATGATAATCCTCATGAAGGATCCTTAGGCAGCGAGGGCCAGAGTTGATCGAATCTTTGGCTAGCGAATCCGAGAATGTCCAAGAATAACCCGTATCAATCATCGCTTTCCTACCGTCAGAAAACGATTTACGAGTTTCTCAGTCAGTGAATCTAGGCTCATCAACAGGCGGGCGACATCGCAAACGACTCAATGCAAACGAATGGTAGGCTTCACATGGTGTTGAATGAACTGATGAGCCTTTTCGTCAACTTCACAAGTTTTTAGGCTTCTCCTGCTTCGTCAGTTCACCTTTCTGCGAAGCAGCAATGAGTGACGAAATTTCCTCTACCATTATCATATGCATGATCAGCAATGTCAGTAACCCCTAGGAGCTCCACAGACAATAAACCGAGATCAAACTCATCCGTGAGGGCATGAACCTCAAATTCACTTCTAGGAGCGCCTGACTCGTGCGCTACAGGACCTCCCCCCACTGCCTTGCGAGGATCACTATATCCGCAGCTGCCGGGCTTTCCGTCGAGAGCGCATTCACACGAGCACACAGACCCTGGCGGGCACAACAGGCGATGTCAGCTTTCGAGCCTCTACAGGAAATTGAGAAGGTTCAATTCAAGCCTGCTGCGTCTGGGCAGAGTGGAGCACTGGCTCCCGTGTCATCCTACCGCCGCACAAGGGTTGCGCCTCGCGAATCACCGTCTTCGGCGTTCCGCGGCAGCCCATGAATTGCGCCGGCATCTTGGGCAAGGATGCAAACCGTTTCACCGCTACGTTTCTATAGGGCTCAAGCATGCACGTAAAGCGCGCTCAACCTACACCTTCGGCTATCCGTGCATATCTTGAGCTACAAATACATACTTCATGGAGCTCAGAACAGGAAGCTTCGTGGAAAAATGCTGGCAAGGGCCTCCACATAGAAGTCGTGCAAGCTCCTCACAGGACCCTCTCTCGCTCGCACCTCTACATAGTCTGGCGTCTGATGAATGTCCCACTGCACCAATCATCCCCAGATGGACAGCTGTGTGAGCGGCACATCCTTGCATGTACCACCCGAAATCATGTCTCGGGTATTCGCCGGCATCCGGGCGACAGGCATCTGGAAGATGCAGACCAGGATAGGGTCTCCTGCCCACCACCTGAAACCCTTAAAACTATCTGGGACTTTTTTAGGCCCTCCTGGAAGTTCATGGACCCCCTGAGATCCTTGCGAACCCCTGCGACCTCTTGGGACTGCAAGCCGGGCAAACAATCTCTTGCTGCCTGCTCAACTTCTTGGCAGCTCCCACCCTAGTCAAGCTTCACTTGGCAACAAGCCCACGAACATCCTACCTATGTTTCACGTGGCTACAAGCACACGACAACAAGTGGACTAGTGCAATGGCACCGAAAGCTTTGCACGGCTGACCCTGCCAGCTGCTACTGATGATCAAGGCAAAAAGGGCTTCAAGGGGTCTCTGCAGCAAGCCTACACGTCCCCAAACCTCACGTGCGCTGCGGGTTCAAGGCTTCAGCTTCTTTAGCATTTTACCTCGACCCTTACTCACTGCCAGCATCTGCCCTGCGACCATGTGGACTGGAAATCAAGTGCACCACTTGAGAGGGCGCGCGTGCGTGCGCGCAAGCGCTTACCCTACCTCTGAGACGCACCGAAGCTCCCTAAATCTCCATGTCTCATCCCGAGAGCCTGTTGGCAGGCTCAAAGCTGACAACGAAGCGATGATTCTTCAGGAAGGTGCTTTGGCCGAACGGGCAGGACCTGCGCTCTCTGTCTAATGTCTAAATTGTCCAAGTCATGTGTCGTTGGTGCCTAGCACTGCAAGTTCGGCAATGACGAAACCAAGTATCTCAAGTATCTCTGGCCAGGCTGCTCTCCTATGAAGAGCCTGTGCTGGTGTATTCCCAGTTCGACGGCGCCTTGCAGGAACATGCTTTCGTAAGTCATACCCATACCCTCATCCGATGCAGCATGAGAAGAAGCCTCTTTTCCTGCGGTATACTCCGCGCAGCCGGACTACTAGTGAGCTCCAGCGCAAGTAGACGAAAGGGATTTGCCTGCATGGTGGCATCCGCTCGTGGCGTTGCCTATGAATTCGCCACCTGCCGATAGCAGTTCACAGCAGAACCACCGCCCCCCACAGTGTGATTTCAGCTATTCGTGCACAGTGTGCACAGCAAACTGCTTGAGGAACCCTGGCTCGGTTGAGAATCCTGCCTGAGGAGAAGAATCGAATGGTTCCCGTCTGTCCGGGATACAGCTTCTGGAATGAGAGAACCTCACCGAAGAGAAATTGCCATGCCTACCTAGACTTATTAACAATGGTGTGGCACTCTCTCTGAGGTCTGGACACATTGACCGGCCGCGATGCAAATCGGTTCTCGCAAAACAACTGTCTCGCATGTGGCGTTGCCTCAGCAGTGAAAACATGCTGAAACCAAACTCAAGCGCAAGCCAGCCCTGCAATGCCCTAGAATGCCCGGAGCACTGCCCCAACAATGCCAATTGAACACATGGAGGCAATCAAGTTCAAGCAAGCTGCTCACGCGAACTACCAGACTTCGATCTTCCCAGGTGTCCTTTCAGAATTCACAAAGACGCAACAAGGACGGGACGCAGTCATGCTCGTCACTCTTGTCACACGTCTGGCACAGGCACCCCCAGCAGTCCCGAGTTAGTCGACGACAGCCTCTCTTGGCAATGCTCACAGCGCCTTCCAAAACGTTCCTCGGATCTTGCCAACTTGGAGGGGGGAAGGGGGGGGGGGGGGGGGGGTTTGCTTCAAAAACGTGGGAAGCATGTCTTCCTAGTGGCACGTCGTGCGCCAGCAGAGCCGCAACCGGCTGACTTGTGCAGACACATACAGACATGTACGGTTTGTGAATGTTGGTGTCATTGTTGCCCAGGAGCATTGGGCATCTGCTCCCGTGGGAAGTGTGTGACGATGGGGCGCCATCTTCGCGAAGCCCACATTCACAAAAGATTCTGATTTGCTCGTCAAGGCATCTGAAAAGAGTACGGGCAAAGCTTAGACCGTGAATCTTTGCTTTGGTGCTTTGGTCTCATAGGCACCTCCACGTAACACTCCAATGTTTGAAGTGCTCTTGTGTTTCGGTTGCTCGGCTTATTTGAACCCTTGAGCGTGCAGACTTAACCTGCCGAAGTCAGTCCAACACCATGCCAACGCCACCGGTGCGATGAACGGTTCATGGCTAGCTGAGCTAAGCCTCCCCCATCGCATAATTTGAGGCTGACCACACAAGCACTACAATGGCTGCTACAGTACTGCAGAGCTGCTTCATGCTGCGTGACCGTTCAGTGCCAGGCCAGAAGAAAGTGCCCCAAGTGATTTGCGGCCATGGTCTCTTCAAAACCATCCTGAAGGCAACAAGCATTGCCTCAACAATGCTTGGACAAGTGAAGCCATGCGCATCTGGTTTACTTTCTTCCCGTTGCTTGAACTGCTTGGCCTTTGGTCATTGTTTGGAGAGTACTCACCCAAATATCCGCTCAGAATTGACGTTCTCTTTTTTGGGGCTTGGCACCAGGCCTCTGTCAAAGCCCTGCTTCGCCGCATTACTCCAGCCTGGCCACGCCGTTCAATGGCTTTGTCACGTGCACGCGAAGTACGAGCTAAGACCATTCAGGACCATGATCAGAACTGGGGAGCAAGGCAAGTCGTCACAAAGACTGGCCGGCCGACATTCAGCACGAGGGTGTCCACCTGCCAGTAACTGGTGGATGGCGTGGAAAATACCAGGGTTTGGGGCAGCTTGCGGCCAACACATGTATCTCAGGGCAGTGAACGAACGCCTTCAGGATTCAGGAGTTACGAGGACTGTCGAATAGCGTAGGGTGACAAAGCCACTCACCGCCTTAGAAATGCTACGTGTTACCAAGAATTTCTTGAACATCAGCTTGATTGCTCCATGCCATATCATTGTAGCTGTTACCACATGTAGACTACCTATCCACATGTCGGCAAGGCAACAGAGTGGATTCAAACGTGGGGCGTTGCATATCTACTGCGTGGTGACCAACACTCACGAAGGTTAAGAGCCCCTTTTGTCTGCCCCGCAGCTGCTTCGCTGTTCTCTTCACCTTACGACCAGGCCATGTCGCATAAGGGAGAGGCGTTAGACATTGCAGCGCAGACGCACTGCCTCATGCTGCAACAACCGTCAGAGCCACTTGCAAGACATGAGCGGGACCCTCATAAGCATGCATAAGGAGCACTATGTAGACTCGTCAAATACCATGATAAAAATCAGACCTCACATGAGTTTGCGAAGCCATGCATCTGGGCTCATAGATGGACTCCAAGCCGAACAGTGCCTGAGACAAGGAAAATGCCGTACAGCCTGGGCAGCCTCAAGTACACCTGCCATCATGCGCATGTGACTCGGCAGAGACTCCTTGCATGCAGCATGGCCTGTATAACATTGCCGACGCCTCTGGACTGCTGGTGTCGCTTCTGCTTTCGTACTTTGTCTGCATGCGGAACGAGATGCTGAGTCCGAAATACTTTGAACATCTCTGAAAGGCTCTGCAGCAGCTGTGTGATGCTGCGTGGCTGTGTTTGCAGATTCGGGTTTTCATCTGCAAGTGAGGAGCAGCACCATGGATGTAGATTCCCAGGAAGGCCGCCTTCTTTAGAGATGCACAATGAGAACCTAATCATTCTATAGCTTCGGAACCACTTTCCTTAGAAGCTGTCAGCAGACTGGAGCTTCGTCAAAACCACGAGAGCTACAATCTCCTCTAGACTCTGCTAGAGTGCTAGAAACGCAGAAAGAATTCCGAAATGGCAAGCAGATAGCCCCTGTATCTGGACCCCAAAAGCGGCGTGTCCTGCGCCAAGCTTGAGAGAAGGCAGTCGAACACCGCGTAGTGCGAGGCGAGGAAGGCCCAGTACCAGTGATGAAGATGCAGTTTGCACCCTCACGGTGCCCACACTAGCGCCCACACTAGCACGGTGAAGCAACGGCTCATCCGAAGAAATGCGTTAGAAAAACATCCGAAATCATCCAAACCTTCCTTCGCGCGCGCGCGCTTTCGTGCTCGCTCTCTGCGGCCCGGCCACTTTGACCTCCGTTGTTTTGATGCCCTGCACCAACACCATGCGCGGCCAGGACGAGAGCGACCCAAGCCACCTAAGAGCCAAAGCAATGCCCAAAGCAATGCCCAAAGCAGATGCCCAAAGCAGATGCCCATGCAGGTCCCTCTTCCGAGCCAGCTCTAGCTGCAACTCAGGCACGTACTCCCAACCCACATCGGCTTGGAATGCTAGGGCCAGGTGCTCAAAAAGAACACCTTCGCAGAGGATGTGAAGGTGTGGGAGAATCGGAGAATCACTTCCAAGCGCTTAAGTGCCGAGCTCTCTATTGAATTCCTATGCGGGCCGTTTTGGATGGGAATCAGCTCATGCCGGTCAAGCTGTAACTGGGCTTCCCTTTGCAGACCCTGTCGAGTTGCGAATCGACTCGACGGTTACATGATGTTACATGTGCGCAGTGAGTCAGCAAGGAGGGCTGTCAGCGACTGGACTCGGAAACTCACTGTGGTGAGACGTTTATGTTTAATCTCCCCAATGCTCGTGCTCTTGGGTAAGCGCCATGGCTGGGTGCAGGGGGAAAGAGGTGTGCAAGAATCGTTGAGGAGCCCACCATCTCCTGATGCCAAGACTGGCCAAAACATGGGATCGCCTTACGGGGCGGGCTACATGCTGCAACGATCTAATTTACCAACTACACGAGAAGGACATTCACAAGCTTTTTGCTTCATGATTCATCACTAGCTGGTGAAACCGGGTCTCTACCACACGAAATCACAAGCCCCCAGTTCAACAGAGGCCACAATCCCAATATGGGATGCCTTGTGAAAGTAAACGTTCGCAACACTTTCGGAGGCATTGATTTGTACCACTCAGCGCGCAACAGAGCGCAAGCTCGCTTAGTGGCTAAGTTCAACTTCAAGCATAGACTTGTGTGTGTTCATTGCAGACATGGCTTCGTGCGGAATTCTATTTCTGCAACAATGCCTGGGAAGGGAACTCAGCTGCACCCCAAGGTGGGGAAACGTGGGGAGGCAGTGCGGTCAGCAGCAAACTGCTGCTGCTCGACCTTGAAGAACTTCAGCTGATCGCCTGCACAGCTTCTTAGAGTCCCTCTCTGTGCCCGAACCATGAAAGCTTCCAGTTGGCGCACCACCTTCACGGCTACAATCTGAACATGTCGTGTGGCACTGGCTTCTTTATCATCGCAGCGCCTGGCTGCGAAGGCTACTGTCCTAATCCTGTGAGACGCTGAGGCAAGTCCTCTGTCGTCTCAAGTGCAAAACGATGCAAAACGACAAGACTGGCGCTGCCTCAGGCAGTGCCTCTGCGATGTTCGCACATCTAGCAAAGTAGCAAAGAAAGTCCGGCTCCCGGCTACAGAAGGGCACAGCAGCTGCGATCACTGTGCCGTCCAAGTCATTCGGTTCTCCTGGGGAGCAGGACACTGCAGCGCCAACAAACTGCAACATGCTTTCATACCCAAGAACTGCACTTGAGAGCCCGCAACTCTTTGAGCCATGGAGTCATGCTGAATCCCTTGTGTCTCCTTGACTGGGCAGGCCTTCTCTGGCATCTCCGTAATGATTCCCTTCTCCATGGCAGCCAACCAATAGGTCACCTTGGATCCCGGCTCGCAAACTGGCCCGAAATCGGGAGTCACATGGACGTAGGTCTGGGTTCCCTCCTGCGGCTTGTTGATGTCAAAGTTCATGTCCTCCTTGCCTGGCTCACCATTGACACTGTAGTGCACAGCGATCATTGTAACGTCTCCAGGGTTGGTCGGCGTCACCGAGAACTTCACTCTGCTTTTGCCTGCAGCATCCTTCACCAGCTCCATCGTGTGGGGGAACTTGCCATCCACAAAGTGGCCAGATGATCCGCCGAACAGCTGCGGGAACTCTTTCATCACAGCTGCCTGAGCCTCGGCCTCCTTCATGCCCTTGTTCTCCATGAGCCACTTGACGCGGTTCTCTGCCGGAGCACCGTCGCAGATAACTCCGGATTTCCAGGCCGGTGCTGCTTGGGCAAAGGAGCTTGGGAACTCGCCCATCACGAATGCCTGGGCCTCCGTGTCCTTCATGCCCTTGTTCTCCATGAGCCACTTCGCACGGTTCTCTGCTGGGGCACCGTCGCAGATAGCTCCAGATTTCCAGGCGAGTGGGTCCTTGAGTGCCAAGAACATGGGCTCGTGCTTGTCCTCCCCTGCTCGAGCATCTCCCAGGTGAACCGAGTGCTTCTTCTCGCCTGCGATGGCAGGAATGGCAAAGACACAGATATGCTGAAAATCTTTCAAGCATCATGAACGCCATACCACTGAGATCTGCGGGTGGGCTAGGTCAAACGCATCCCTGGTTTGGTGCCCCTGACCTGGGTTCCAGAAGCTGTAGACAGGCTGCAGCAAGCCGTTCTTGTCATCTCCCAGGGGGTAGGCGTAGAAGACCGGGTGATCGCCCTTCTGCTCATTCGGCCACGGTTCTCCGAAGTGGAACGTGTGCTCCTGTTCCTTTGGATTCCAGAAGTCGTACACAGGCTCGGTGCCTGGAACCTGCTGCTGGAAGGCGTGGAACACGACGTCTTTCTTCTCTTCCTTTGGCCAAGGATCCCCGGTGTGGAAGGTGTGCTCCCCGATGTCCTTGTTCACAAACTCGAAAATGGGAGCCGCCATGTTCACAGAGAGGGGTAAGACGAGGCAACGCTAGAGCCAGCTGATGACTTGGACATGCATTAATAGTTCCTCGCACAAGGAGATTGCGGCCGCCCCTCCATGCGACGCCCTTAAAACACATCAGGGAAGAGAAGCGTCGGCACCACATTGGGAAGCCCTGAAGAGCCTCTTCCGGCAGCAACAATCAGGCGTCGCAGCGAGGCCACTTCCTGCTTTAGCCGCCTCAAGTTGGACAGGCTTCAGCGAGCCTAGCTTAAGTGACTCGCTCGAATGTCATTCCTCTGCTATCATCATCTCATAGTCAAGCCAGTTCTGCCATGCAGCTGGCCACACAGATGCCGCTTTGCGTGCAGAGTGCCAAGCACATTAATTCTCATGGCACTTCAAGCTGGACTGATGCCAAGTGACTTTGTAGTCTGCTCAGGCAGGCAGCTTCCGCTAGTCTTCCGAGGCAAGGCTCCACGGTGACCTAGCGAGCTGCACCGAAAGGGTCACTCGGAATCTGGGGCTCTGGCTCTGCGACCGGTGACTGGCAGCCTATGTCACGAACAAACAGCGACGGCTGAGGTTGCAATGGTTCTCCAACCTCAGGCTCAGACTGGGACCATCTCTACAGCAGGCCGCTGAGAGCTTCCGAGCGCACCCTGACCAAGGTGGGGTGGACCTGATCGATGCATACAGGTGCAGCCATGTCCATCCCTCGGCCACAAGAATCAGGTCCATCCACGTCAAATAGCAACGAAAGCAGTGCAGTTTTTTCAGAGGCACAGGTCCAGCAGCTGCGCATGTGGGCAATGCGTGGGGACATGCGCAGAAATGTGCCTGTGATGCAGCCTAATCCTGTGAGACGCTGAGGCAAGTCCTCTGCCGTCTCAAGTGCAAAACGATGCAAAACGACACGACTGTACGGCGCTGCCTCGGGCAGTGCCTCTGCGATGTTCGCACATCTAGCAAAGCATGAAAGTCCGGCTCCCGGCCACAGAAGGGCACAGCAGCTGCGATCACTGTGCCGTCCAAGTCATTCGGTTCTCCTGGGGAGCAGGACACTGCGGGGCCAACAAACTGCAACATGCTTTCATACCCAAGAACTGCACTTGAGAGCCCGCAACTCTTTGAGCCATGGAGTCATGCTGAATCCCTTGTGTCTCCTTGACTGGGCAGGCCTTCTCTGGCATCTCCGTAATGATTCCCTTCTCCATGGCAGCCAACCAATAGGTCACCTTGGATCCCGGCTCGCAAACTGGCCCGAAATCGGGAGTCACATGGACGTAGGTCTGGGTTCCCTCCTGCGGCTTGTTGATGTCAAAGTTCATGTCCTCCTTGCCTGGCTCACCATTGACACTGTAGTGCACAGCGATCATTGTAACGTCTCCAGGGTTGGTCGGCGTCACCGAGAACTTCACTCTGCTTTTGCCTGCAGCATCCTTCACCAGCTCCATCGTGTGGGGGAACTTGCCATCCACAAAGTGGCCAGATGATCCGCCGAACAGCTGCGGGAACTCTTTCATCACAGCTGCCTGAGCCTCGGCCTCCTTCATGCCCTTGTTCTCCATGAGCCACTTGACGCGGTTCTCTGCCGGAGCACCGTCGCAGATAACTCCGGATTTCCAGGCCGGTGCTGCTTGGGCAAACGAGCTTGGGAACTCGCCAATCACGAATGCCTGGGCCTCCGTGTCCTTCATGCCCTTGTTCTCCATGAGCCACTTCGCACGGTTCTCTGCTGGGGCACCGTCGCAGATAGCTCCAGATTTCCAGGCGAGTGGGTCCTTGAGTGCCAAGAACATGGGCTCGTGCTTGTCCTCCCCTGCTCGAGCATCTCCCAGGTGAACCGAGTGCTTCTTCTCGCCTGCGATAGCAGGAATGGCAAAGACACAGATATGCTGAAAATCTTTCAAGCATCATGAACGCCATACCACTACTGAGATCTGCGGGTGGGCTAGGTCAAACGCATCCCTAGCTACCACTTGGTTTGGTGTCCCTCACCTGTGTTCCAGAAGCTGTAGACAGGCTGCAGCAAGCCGTTCTTGTCATCTCCAAGGGGGTAGGCGTAGAAGACCGGGTGCTCGCCCTTCTGCTCATTTGGCCACGGTTCTCCAAAGTGGAACGTGTGCTCCTTGTCCTTGTCATTCCAGAAGTCGTACACAGGCTCAGTGCCTGGAACCTGCTGCTGGAAGGCGTGGAACACGACGTCTTTCTTCTCTTCCTTTGGCCAAGGATCCCCAGTGTGGAAGGTGTGCTCCCCGATGTCCTTGTTCACAAACTCGAAAATGGGAGCCGCCATGTTCACAAAGAGGATAATTAAGACGAGGCACGGGGAAAGCACGAAGCCTTTAATTTCTGCTAGAGCCAGCTGATGATGACATGGACATGCAGTGGAAATGGCTCCTTCTGCACCCCTGCCATGTGACCCAGTGGAAGGACTAAGGGCAAACATGTGCCTGTGATGCAGCGTGTCCTGCACGGTCGGCTGATTTCATCCCACATTGTGTGAGCACGTACTGCCTTCAGCGCCTGGCTGCGAAGGCTACTGTCCTAATCCTGTGAGACGCTGAGGCAAGTCCTCTGTCGTCTCAAGTGCAAAACGATGCAAAACGACAAGACTGGCGCTGCCTCAGGCAGTGCCTCTGCGATGTTCGCACATCTAGCAAAGTAGCAAAGAAAGTCCGGCTCCCGGCTACAGAAGGGCACAGCAGCTGCGATCACTGTGCCGTCCAAGTCATTCGGTTCTCCTGGGGAGCAGGACACTGCAGCGCCAACAAACTGCAACATGCTTTCATACCCAAGAACTGCACTTGAGAGCCCGCAACTCTTTGAGCCATGGAGTCATGCTGAATCCCTTGTGTCTCCTTGACTGGGCAGGCCTTCTCTGGCATCTCCGTAATGATTCCCTTCTCCATGGCAGCCAACCAATAGGTCACCTTGGATCCAGGCTCGCAAACTGGCCCGAAATCGGGAGTCACATGGACGTAGGTCTGGGTTCCCTCCTGCGGCTTGTTGATGTCAAAGTTCATGTCCTCCTTGCCTGGCTCACCATTGACACTGTAGTGCACAGCGATCATTGTAACGTCTCCAGGGTTGGTCGGCGTCACCGAGAACTTCACTCTGCTTTTGCCTGCAGCATCCTTCACCAGCTCCATCGTGTGGGGGAACTTGCCATCCACAAAGTGGCCAGATGATCCGCCGAACAGCTGCGGGAACTCTTTCATCACAGCTGCCTGAGCCTCGGCCTCCTTCATGCCCTTGTTCTCCATGAGCCACTTGACGCGGTTCTCTGCCGGAGCACCGTCGCAGATAACTCCGGATTTCCAGGCCGGTGCTGCTTGGGCAAAGGAGCTTGGGAACTCGCCCATCACGAATGCCTGGGCCTCCGTGTCCTTCATGCCCTTGTTCTCCATGAGCCACTTCGCACGGTTCTCTGCTGGGGCACCGTCGCAGATAGCTCCAGATTTCCAGGCGAGTGGGTCCTTGAGTGCCAAGAACATGGGCTCGTGCTTGTCCTCCCCTGCTCGAGCATCTCCCAGGTGAACCGAGTGCTTCTTCTCGCCTGCGATGGCAGGAATGGCAAAGACACAGATATGCTGAAAATCTTTCAAGCATCATGAACGCCATACCACTACTGAGATCTGCGGGTGGGCTAGGTCAAACGCATCCCTAGTTACCACTTGGTTTGGTGTCCCTCACCTGTGTTCCAGAAGCTGTAGACAGG
This sequence comes from Symbiodinium natans, assembly GCA_905221605.1. Taxonomy (NCBI): domain Eukaryota; class Dinophyceae; order Suessiales; family Symbiodiniaceae; genus Symbiodinium; species Symbiodinium natans. Next base: position 121,168 of record CAJNDS010002806.1, on the reverse strand, counting down.
CTGCAGCAAGCCGTTCTTGTCATCTCCAAGGGGGTAGGCGTAGAAGACCGGGTGCTCGCCCTTCTGCTCATTTGGCCACGGTTCTCCGAAGTGGAACGTGTGCTCCTTGTCCTTGTCATTCCAGAAGTCGTACACAGGCTCAGTGCCTGGAACCTGCTGCTGGAAGGCGTGGAACACGACGTCTTTCTTCTCTTCCTTTGGCCAAGGATCCCCAGTGTGGAAGGTGTGCTCCCCGATGTCCTTGTTCACAAACTCGAAAATGGGAGCCGCCATGTTCACAAAGAGGATAATTAAGACGAGGCAAGGGGAAAGCACGAAGCCTTTAATTTCTGCTAGAGCCAGCTGATGATGACATGGACATGCAGTGGAAATGGCTCCTTCTGCACCCCTGCCATGCGACCCAGTGGAAGGACTAAGGGCAAACATGTGCCTGTGATGCAGCGTGTCCTGCACGGTCGGCTGATTTCATCCCACATTGTGTGAGCACGTACTGCCTTCAGCGCCTGGCTGCGAAGGCTACTGTCCTAATCCTGTGAGACGCTGAGGCAAGTCCTCTGTCGTCTCAAGTGCAAAACGATGCAAAACGACAAGACTGGCGCTGCCTCAGGCAGTGCCTCTGCGATGTTCGCACATCTAGCAAAGTAGCAAAGAAAGTCCGGCTCCCGGCTACAGAAGGGCACAGCAGCTGCGATCACTGTGCCGTCCAAGTCATTCGGTTCTCCTGGGGAGCAGGACACTGCAGCGCCAACAAACTGCAACATGCTTTCATACCCAAGAACTGCACTTGAGAGCCCGCAACTCTTTGAGCCATGGAGTCATGCTGAATCCCTTGTGTCTCCTTGACTGGGCAGGCCTTCTCTGGCATCTCCGTAATGATTCCCTTCTCCATGGCAGCCAACCAATAGGTCACCTTGGATCCAGGCTCGCAAACTGGCCCGAAATCGGGAGTCACATGGACGTAGGTCTGGGTTCCCTCCTGCGGCTTGTTGATGTCAAAGTTCATGTCCTCCTTGCCTGGCTCACCATTGACACTGTAGTGCACAGCGATCATTGTAACGTCTCCAGGGTTGGTCGGCGTCACCGAGAACTTCACTCTGCTTTTGCCTGCAGCATCCTTCACCAGCTCCATCGTGTGGGGGAACTTGCCATCCACAAAGTGGCCAGATGATCCGCCGAACAGCTGCGGGAACTCTTTCATCACAGCTGCCTGAGCCTCGGCCTCCTTCATGCCCTTGTTCTCCATGAGCCACTTGACGCGGTTCTCTGCCGGAGCACCGTCGCAGATAACTCCGGATTTCCAGGCCGGTGCTGCTTGGGCAAAGGAGCTTGGGAACTCGCCCATCACGAATGCCTGGGCCTCCGTGTCCTTCATGCCCTTGTTCTCCATGAGCCACTTCGCACGGTTCTCTGCTGGGGCACCGTCGCAGATAGCTCCAGATTTCCAGGCGAGTGGGTCCTTGAGTGCCAAGAACATGGGCTCGTGCTTGTCCTCCCCTGCTCGAGCATCTCCCAGGTGAACCGAGTGCTTCTTCTCGCCTGCGATGGCAGGAATGGCAAAGACACAGATATGCTGAAAATCTTTCAAGCATCATGAACGCCATACCACTACTGAGATCTGCGGGTGGGCTAGGTCAAACGCATCCCTAGTTACCACTTGGTTTGGTGTCCCTCACCTGTGTTCCAGAAGCTGTAGACAGGCTGCAGCAAGCCGTTCTTGTCATCTCCAAGGGGGTAGGCGTAGAAGACCGGGTGCTCGCCCTTCTGCTCATTTGGCCACGGTTCTCCAAAGTGGAACGTGTGCTCCTTGTCCTTGTCATTCCAGAAGTCGTACACAGGCTCGGTGCCTGGAACCTGCTGCTGGAAGGCGTGGAACACGACGTCTTTCTTCTCTTCCTTTGGCCAAGGATCCCCAGTGTGGAAGGTGTGCTCCCCGATGTCCTTGTTCACAAACTCGAAAATGGGAGCCGCCATGTTCACAAAGAGGATAATTAAGACGAGGCACGGGGAAAGCACGAAGCCTTTAATTTCTGCTAGAGCCAGCTGATGATGACATGGACATGCAGTGGAAAGGGCTCCCTGTGCACCCCTGCCATGCGACCCAGTGGAATGACTACGGGCAAACATGTGCCTGTGATGCAGCGTGTCCTGCACGGTCGGCTGATTCATCTCGCCCAACGGCACACGTAGTGCCTGCAGTGCCCCGTGCTCCGGATGAAAAGATCTCAGGAGAGGCATTCGCATTGCCCCGAATTGAGATACTGGACGCATTGGACAGATAAAGACCAGCGCGGAGTCTGAGATCAGGGCGTGCTAAGGTCTTTCACGACTCGAGTTTAAGCGAAAGGCCGTGGCCGTAGTCTTGGCCTTGGTTTCCATGAATGTGGAAACATAACGGACACAACGGACCCTCTCTGCCTTCCCTGCCTGCTTAAGGCTTCATAGCACGTGACCGTTATGTTTTGGGTTTGGGGCTGTGACAAGCCTCACATCTTTTAGCATGAAGGTCTTCCAAAGCCACTTTCTTAACAAGGTGTGTATTGAGCACAGCCCGCATGACCAGTGCCAGCATGACGCAGTCGACAGCAAACGCAACTGAGTGCTCAGTCAACGGTCGCATCTTTAAATCATGCCGGATACGCGTTAGCCCATTAGTCCAGCGACTGGGGCGCATGGATGCTCTTCCAGCCGAGGAGACCATCCAGGGATGACATGATGGCCTGGGCTTGGCTGGTTTTTACGGAACCTCCGCAAACTCTGTAAATCGAAAGAGGCACTGGAAAGCTGAACATGGCTGAGGCGCCTGGCAGAGTCTGTGGGCAGTCCGAGGATCACCGCCCTAAAGAAGCGCCAATCGGACGAAGCGAGGCAAAGCCCTTGAGCAGAAAGAGGATCAGGGCATCAGCGCATGAAGCGCTCAACGAGGGCTCAGGGCGTGTTCTGCGCGTGCGGCAACTTGTCACAACTCCAACAGAAAAGTGTTAGGACATTGGTGACAAAAGTGCAACACAGGAAGGATTCGTAAAAATTCGTGGGTCCGTAAAAACTAATGCATTTGTGTAAAAACATCCATCCCCGCCTAGGATCACCACCAGTGCCACGACGCAAATGCCGAGGCCTTGCCTCGGTAGCAGGGAGAGATGATCCCTCTACGTACCTGCTCTTCTGTTTCCAGTTCTCTCCTGCTCCTTCATTGTCATTCTGCAGTTCTCCTTCTCTCCACCTTCATTCTCCTTCTCTCCCATCTTCTCCCATCTTCTCCCATCTTCTCCCATCTTCTCCCATCTTCTCCCATCTTCTCCCATCTTCCCCTCCCCTGGGTTCATCCTATTTCTCCCCCCCCCCCCCCCCCTTTCCGCCAGAAGCTGAGCCCAGCTGCGGATTGCGGAAAACGTCAACAGAGATGTGCCTTAAGGCACGACTTCGCATCTGCATACCAGCAATCCAGAACTCATCGCACACATACTGTCTGTCTAGATCTTGTCACCACAAACCACCATGGGGCAGTAGGCATGTCTGATTGTGTGTGTGTGTCAGTACATTTGCTGTACTGCACTTGTACTTGTTGAGGGAACCTATATTGACATGCAAGTGCATGTTGAATACATCCATTTGTTCATTTACTCGATCATATTATGTCGATATATATGTACATATGCACAACATATTCATATGTATATGGTATGAGCAAAGCTGGAAGCTACGTGCAGATCTGCGGCAGGTTCACATGCCGCACCTGGCCCGCAAGGATGCCCCGCAAAGAAACACAAAGAACAAACAATGGCAGCCCTGACAAGCCCAGTAGAGCCGTTGCAGCATGTTGCAGCCAGGACACCATTTCAAAGAGAACCTCTGCTCTTCTTGCCGCAAGGCCAGCGATTAATTAGCAGATGCCATCCCATCCGGTACTATGCGCGAATACCACAGGCCGGGACACTGCGTAGAAAAAGGTGAAGTAGGCTACAAGCAGGAGGAAGTCCAAGCGGAGCGAATCACACCTTCCTCGCATGGGCACCGCGGGGGCTACTGCCCTGTGGGTTGAATCGCGTCCTGAGAAAACACAAGGAAACACTCGGCACCACTGGGAACCACTGGGAAACGCAACCCTGAAGGCCGAAGAGTTGCCATTTTTGTATATTTTTTCAGCATGCCGATGTGCGTTCCAGAGCTTTCCGGGGGCCTCCGGCTGGATGCGGCCAAACACGACCTTGAACGCGGCCCAAGAAACAAAGGCCGACCTCCAGTTCACTGATTCACGTCTCGCGTATGAGCCAAACGGGCACAGCAACCTTGGATCGCAACCCACGATCAAAATCAAAGATTGGCTCAAAGTCTGACACAAATCAGACCCTTCCCACTTAGAAATGTTAAGCTCTGTCGAGTTACGTTCAGGTATGCCATCCGCAGCAAGTCATCCTCAGCTTTGGCCCATCCAAGCAATGCATGTCTTGCTGTCTGGTTGGTGTGATGCTTAGGAACAGCGCATGCGCTGCCATCAAAGAAGAATCCGAGCACAAGCTGTCTGCAGCGCACTTGGAGTCAGACCTTGTGTTGCCAAAGTGGCTTCATCTTCAACTTCCAGTGTAGCTTTGACACCGCCTGTCGCAGCAGCACGTTGCAAAATGTGCTAAAAGAAGCCAAAAAAAGGACGTCTCGATTTGCCAAGGCCTGGGCCTAGGGTTCTTTTGGCTTACGCCTGCAAGCTTGCCTGAAGTCCTGGCCCTCGTCTCAACAACCAACAAACCGCTGCGACACGCGCTGACATGAGGCATGGCGGATGTGGAAAATCCCGCCACGCGCAAGAGGACGTAAAGCAACGCCAGCCTGAGCAAGACCCAAGGCTGCCAGGACACTCGGGGCTGTGCCGCTGCAAAAAAAAAAAACAAGGCAGAGCATCCAGGCAACCATGGGAAAGGCAATCAAGGCCAGCTCCTCGCTTACATGCCTCGACGTGCGACATCCACCTGCTAATCCAGCATACAGTAGCACCTTGCTGAGGCCAGTATCCCAGTCCTCAGATATCCTGAAACCTCGCAACATTTGTAAAGAACGATCGGGAAAAGAAACACAAAGCTAGGCTCATGGCCAGCTCACAAAGACGACGGCACCCAGGCTGGGGCTGCACAGTGGACGCCAGGGAAGCAGCAAGGCATCTGAGCGAGCTTTTTGAAAAGCAGGCAGGAACATCGGGAACTCCCCTTTGCAGCTGCGCTTCAAGCTGATCGTCTTTCTATGTGACAGTTGCCCGCTCGAAGCCTGCGGAGTCCGGCGGCTGCCGTTCCCGCCGTGGAGATAGCAGTAGGTACAGGAATGGCAGCCTGGATGAGATGACGATGCGACATCATGCGACATCCACACATATCCAGATATCAATCGGCAGCGGACACTGCGGTGATGTTTTGCAGATGCATTGCACGGTACTGCAGCAGGAGGACAGGTACAGGCCATACGCGCAGGCAAACACCGCAAATGGTGTGTTCGCGAGTATCGCCATGGCTGGGCTGTCGAATTGCTTCTCCAATGTCAGAAATTACACATGCTCTGCTGTTCCTTTTGCTCAGCTTGCTCCAGCAGTGCTGCTGCCCCCGTGTCTTCTGCCATCTTTGAAACTGCTTGGAGCGCAGGGAATGAGGCACACCAGACTCAAAGGGTGATCCCAGAAGTTTCGAGTGACACATGCAACCGCTGGGTCTCTGCCTGGATCTGCATGTGCCGAAGCAGCTCCACGGCCCTTGCACAAGGATCCAAGGGACGTCTGCCTAGATAACAAGAGCAACCTTTAGACATTTGGCTTCGGACATCCTGCCTCCGAACGGACTTCAGAGATGCCAAGTCCAACGGCCTCAAGCGCTTGACTTTTCTGGAGACAGGCAGATGACAGCAGATGGCAGCAGATCGCAGCAGATAGTCGTTGTGCCTTCTGGAAGCCCTTGCTAGTCGGCCCTTGGGCTCTTAGGCGAGCTGATTTCCGGAAGCGAAAGTTAAGGAAGCGGTCTCCCGAGCATGGATCAGTGACCGGATTTCCGGTCGGCTCTGCTGCGTCCTGTGAGGTGGATCAGAAAACAACACCCGTTCATCACCGGCAACATCATGGAGGGACTGAAAAAGTCTGAAGGACTTGGGGCCTAAGCTAAAGAAACTAAAAACGCCGGGATCCAGTCAAGGGCGCCACCCACTCCTGCCATTAGCTGAAGCTGTTCTCTAGGCAGCTCTTCGAGCTGCTCTTCGAAACAGCTCAATTTGCTCAATGTAATTATGCACAAAGGCGTAAATCCGCCAAGGTCACAATTGACTTTCGGTACTTGCATGTTACGGGCAGCAAAGACTATCAAAGGACCGGAGAACCCCCTAGCAATTTCTTTATTGGGGCTGCCCGGTGTCGGCCGGTGTGTTTCGGCTCGGATGAAAGGCAAAGCGCACTGCAGAAGAAGCTGCTCAGAAAACCTCTTCTTCCTGGCAGCGGAGCAGTTCAGGAATAGGACTGGCGTCACGGAAGCGGTGCCTGCAGGCCCTTCTTGTAGGCAACGTCATTTTGGCAGCTGAATGCACGCAAGCGCTTCTGGCCTGAGCGTCTCGCTCGGTGCATCTGCCTCTCTTAGCTCAAACTGCACGCAGCACTCTTCTTCTTCTTCTACGGGGCATGAGCGGCCTAACGACCCCCTGCGCGGGCACAGGCGCGCCCTGTCCACACGATCAGTTCAATATGTGAAACCCACTGCTCCCGCACTCACAGCGCGAAGGCAGCGATCTCTCTTCTTCTTCTTCTTCTTCTTCTTCTTCTTCTTCTTCTTCTTCTTCTTCTTCTTCTTCTTCTTCTTCTGCTTCTGATTCTGCAGGGCTTGGGGGAAACCCCCGCGCACCAGGCGCGCCCGGAGGTGAGTCAGGTCTTGGTGAAATATTGACGGCGGGCTCCTGTGGTTGGGATCTCTCTCTCTCTCTCTTTCTTTCGTAGTTCTCTCTTTCTTGCTTTCTTTGGGGCATGGAGCAGGGCTTTCTCTCTCTCTCTCTCTCTCTCTCTCTCTCTCTCTGGCTTGAGAACCAACCCAAACATCTTCAACAGCCACGCGAAGCGCACATTTCAAACCAGAAAAGGCAGAACTCCGAAATCTCCACACTTCAACTGCTGAAAAGTTCTTCCGCTTCAAGAGCCCATCCAAGAAGCTGGAGGCCAGACCGCCTTTCAGGCCCTCTTTCAAAAGTTGGGCATTCTGTCCGAGCGAAGCATGCACCTTCTGCCTGCAGCGCGCGGCCCATACATCATATACACAGTGACTGTCCGACTGTACGTTCCTTTTACCAACACAGTCGCTGTGTCTTCATGTGCCACCCAGGGGCATGTGCTCATCCACTTGCTGCTGCAGCGTCTCGGTCAAGGTCTCCGTTTTGAGGGCTACGTCCTTCTGCAAAGCCTCCCAACCTCCACGGGGCGGAGACTGGCGTGGTATGCGACTTTGATGTCCACAGCTCTGTGCATTGGAACTCAATGAATAAGACTTTCCCTGTGACATGGCTGTTCTGCACTGTGAAGGGCACTCATCCCACGAGCCATTCAGCCCGTCTCCATCCGTTTCCCACTACTCTTCACAGGATGGGCATAACATGGTTGAACCTTAAGAGCACTTACGAGTAACAACGAGCACTGCCAGTTCTGGGACCTTCCTGCAGCGGCTCGAGACTCTCCTGGCCCATGGACAGCAGACCTCATGGGAAAAAGCTTCCAAAGAGACGTGCACCTCTGAGAACAGAAGCCCAGCGCCTCGTGTGAGGTCACCAAACTTGTAGCCGGTACTTGGATCTGCTCCGCGTGCCTCTGAAGGCAACAATATGGTAAACACCTTTCCGATACGTCGACCGAAACATATGGAGGTTTAACGGCTTCGGGCTGTTTGGGATGGAAACACGGGGATTCCCGCAACCCGACCCAGTTCAGAAAAAGAAACATGCACAGAAAAATCCTGCCTGCAAGCCACGGGCCAGGACGCCGTCGGCTTGCGCCAAGCCTGCCTGCAAACAGTGCTCCAGGGTCCGATTTGGGGGAACATAAGGTTAAGGAGCCATACAATAACAATATCCAGCCTGAGCACAAAAAGGCAAAAGTAAACCCTGCACTCTCTTGCGGCTTCACCTTCTGACATAATTGCCACTTTTTGTGTATCGAGAGTAATTGGTGCACATTGTCTCTGACTTCCCGAACGCAAGGAAACTGTTGACAGTAAGCGAATAGCCGAGCGGTTGTGCTCAAAGAGATGAACCTTGGCGGCAAATCGAGAAAAAGCCACGGCATTTTTCAGATTTTTCTTACGGTTGGGAGTAGAGCTTCTCCCTTTGAGGTGTTCCTTCTCTTCCCACACCTGGAGAGTGTCGGTGCTGTGTTTCACCAGCTCGGCGATGTTCCGGTCCGCCATGACATCCGCGAAACCACCAGCCATGGAGGATATGACCTATAGTGCTCCTAGTGCTCCGGCCCAGGCTAAAATAAAAGTCGGTCCACAGCCTTCACCCTGAATGCCAAGGAGCGGAATCCAAAGGCAGCTGGAAGAGACGTACAGCGAAATCTGCATTGGTGTTCCTTGAGGCTGCGCTGTGCGCACGGGGCACCCATGTTCGAAAGATCGCACAAGCACAGAGCGAAGCGGACCTGCGGACGCAACCTGCCGGCCGGCATGAGCTAGAATCTAGCGAACACTCACCAGTTTTGCCTTTTCGGGGCTTCTGCCAAGCATCTCCAATAGGCGGAGAACACCATCTGCCTGTTGGCAGGCTGTTCCGGAAAGACCGGCAGCTTTTTGTCCAAAAAAGACCAGGCTTACGTTGTCCTACGTTCAGTTTGTTGGCGGGCAGTGTGTGGGCAAGCCTCCACTCACTCAACAATGAATGATCTCATGGTCTCGAAAGAGTAGGACCTACCTGGCAAGACACTGGAACTATTCCCTCCTCAGTCGAGCTCAGCACGGCCAGAAGCTTCTCAGCCTTGGCTGGGCTTTCAGTTACCGAATGATTCTAAGGTTCACTCGACTCCTTCCAGAACTCTTGCCCTGGCTTGGTGCATAGACTGCCCACTGCCCACCTGCTCCATAAGACTCGCAGGCACTTGATCAGTGCAGCCCAGATTCTGGGATTCCTTGAACCAATCCTTAGCAGGAGTTACTCGTAGCAAGGCATCGCTTCAAATTGAATCGAAAAATTCGTCACATACTGCGCGCTTTTTCGACGCCTTCCTCACTGCACAGTCTTTCTGCAGAGCCAGCGGCGAACGAGCTTGCTTGGCTCTCCTTTTTCCATGAGCGGGACGATCTTCTCATTCGCCAGGTCTCAGGACCGCGCATGCAGCTCTCACAGAGTATAGGTGAAACCATTAAACCCCCACAAGCGCACATCTCTCCATGATGGCCTGGAGCGCTGTTCAGAGCCCGCAAGAGCTGAATCACGTGGCCCTCGGTATTGAAGTCCTCCTGCACGCCGAGCTGCACGCAGAGCCGCACTCAAAGCCCATGGTCTTGCTCCTCCCTGCTGGACACACCCGTCCCCATTACCACATGAGTACATTAGATGCAACATGATTGCAGACCAACTCAAAGCCGATCGGGCCTATCCCCCTGTAACTCCGTGGCAGAGAAGTCTCTGCCAAGTCTTTCAAAGCTGTGTCAGACATGCAGCAGACATGCCCGCTCCTCACAGAAGCCATTCACGACCGCCGCCAAGGCTTCTGCACGAACGCCACGGAGCAGCGCGATCAGCACAGAGGCATCCACCTGTCGACTCTGCAGAGACTCAGAAACCGCCGATCAGCGCGCTCAACTCTCGTCAGCTCATTCCTCCGGCTAAGACGCTAAACGATGCTGCTGCACTCGGCTGAACAGTCAACAGCCTTGCTTCTTGTGCAAGCTGTTGCACTATTGCAGCTCACGCCTGATCTACAATCTTGGCCATGTGCGCAGGCCTCTCGACCATGCCTGTAGCGAGAGAGATCCCAAGAGCAGCGTTTCTCTGTTCACATCTGCCGGAGGGATTGCTTGCAGCAACTGCACAGTTGCTGCAAAGGCACTAGAGGGGGGTAGGAGAGGCTCTTGGATACGATGTGGGTAGATGCGTGAACACCTATGCGGCCCACGCAATGCAGGAAAGCGACGCAGGAGTGGCACGAGTCTGTCGCGCAGCAGGTCCTCTGGCTCCTGTCAAGACTTCTCCCTCACACCAAGAGTCTGGGTTCAGTGCAATCCGTGAAATGCAAGTCAGAACGAGTCGCGGTGTCATCTAAAGTTGGACACCCTGCGTTCCTGGAGTAAAGGCACGACCACTGCACCAATCCGGCCGGGCCCTACATCGGCGATGATTGTGGCCAGGGCCTGCGGAGCCACTTGACCCTTAAGTTATTAAGTTGTCGACCACTTGCCTCTCAGTCACGAAACCAAAACTTCGCATTGCATCTGTCGTGATCTACCGGGCCACCAGGTGGAGCGTCTAAGCCGCATATTGTAATGCCGCAGTGAGAGAATCCGGAAAGTTCCCTCCCCCCAAGCTGCCTCTGGCGGAGCTTGCAACACCTCAGCGGCTGTTGGCCGATTGGGAGTTTCCCGATTCTTCGGCTGCTCAGTGCTTCAGGCACATCGTAAAGATCCCGAACAAAGTACCCGTCAATCGTCTTGCGTGCTGGCATTTTAGGGCACTTTCCTCTTCTAAGCAGCGTCCCTGTTGTCCAGGGCACAATGACGAGTCTCCCTGGCAAAGCCCCATTGAGGACCTCCAACATGGCACCTGCCAGGACAAAAGGCAGGCGCATCAAGAGACCATCCCCGTTGACTAGCCCAAGGCTCGAAATCCAAAAGCCCAGCGAGAGCTCAGCGAAAGCTCATCGAGAGCACAGCGAAAGCTCAGCGAAAGCTTCTGGAGATCACTTGACCCGTCTGACATTTTTGACTTCAACAATGCTTGTCATACTCACGGCCGGTGCAGGCACAATATTGCAAGTAGTTGGGTTGCTTGCACTGCCTAAGGGCACCTGTGTCCAGGGAACAAGCGATCTTGGAGAGCGCATCTGCTTGCTCAGAGCTGGACAGCAGGGGCACCACGACCTCATAGACTCAAAAGGTATCAAGTTAGCTCACCACGCACAGTTGCCGTCGGCATTTCAATGTGCGACCAGCCAGCTCGTAGGGCAGCATCCGACGTCCAGCGGCTTGCAAAACTATGGAACTAAACTCCACTGCCAAGCTGCATCTATGAACTGACGGTCACTCACCTGCCGAGCAATGAAAGGGAAAAAGGCCATTTACAGTTCGGTCTCAGGGTGTTCTGAGTCGAAGTCGAAGCCTCGCCTGACTGAACAAAGCCGGCAGCATACCCCTCATCGTCTGCGAGGGAACCTCACATCAACACAACAGACTGAAGGAGGAATGCCCAGCTCCCAACCACGGACAGCGTGGGCATGCTGCCAATAGGCCTGGTCTAAAACTCAAAGACTACGCGGGTGTAGCCAAGATTGGCAGAACATGGTAACAATGAGGCAGAAAACAGCGCAGAAAAAGATGCAGAGTTCGGTCGTCGATGCACCTTGTCGCAGAAGCGGCGCAGAGTTCGACCGTCGGACCTAGCACAAGGCTCCGCAAGCACCGGAGAAAGGGAGGGAGGGGAGGGGAGGGGAGGGGAAGAGAGGGGAGGGGAGGGGAGGGGAGGGGAGAGAGGCGAGGGAGGGAGAGAGAGAGAGAGAGAACAAAAGTGATAAGCAGAGAGAACTAACACATCAAGAAGATGTGCGCCAGGCAGGAAACGTGGGCCTTGCCAGCAGCGCGATCGTCTTGCGCGGATGCGACAGTGTGGCCCCAGTAACCTGACGGCATCCCCAAGTCTTTGACGGTTGTGCCAGGGCCAGCCGTGAGCCGTACTTTCGCTTGGCCCTCTAGGCCCTTTAGGCCCTAGGCATCCCTAGGCATGATACCTGAGCCTTTTTCGGGAGTCTGAGTATGGCCGGCTTTCAATCAAGAATCTCAGCTGGCAGTTTCCTTCGCAACAAGTCATTTGGCAACCAAGCACCTTGCACTGGCGCGCAACTATGCGCATCAGGCAGGTGGAGGTATGCTTGCCAGGTCACCAATTCGGGGTGGCATCTCAACAGTAGCGGCAGCGCGCAGCAGCCACAATCCATCCCAGAAGAACGGAGCCACAGTCCATGCACGTTGTTGACTTCAGGCTTGAACAGCTAGTGTGCTCCGGCGCGTGACATACTATCGCAGCTGCCGGGGGGGGGGGGGGTTCTGCTTGCGCGTGACATACTATCGGGTGGAGGCTCCGCAAAGGCTGAATGCTTAGCAAGCATGACATGGAAACTTGTGAGCAATAACATCTCCATCAGGTGAGACTTTCAGAGGTCTCAAAGACGCGCATGCTGGGAACAGAATGGGCTCAGGACCGTTTAGGATCGTTATGCTTGGGCAGCTTTTGAAATGAAAGGGGAGGGTCCTCTGGAGGGTCTTGCGAGGGTCTTGGGAGGGTCTTGGGATGCCTAGCAAAGAAGTCTCGAGTGACTCTTGTCGCTGCAGACCCTAAATGATTTAATGTCGGAAAAGCATGGCATATCTTCCCTCTGTTTGGTCTCTGGCTGCCCTAATACATCCGTCTTCACAGTTCGAAGACGATGGCTCTTCCTATTACATGAGAAAAGGACGGGAGCTGCCCCGGTCGAGAAGTTCGACAAACCAGAACTTGATGAAAACACCACGAACATCGACCAAATACATGGGCAACCGACGGAACTCCCCCTCCAAGCACGAACCCGGCCAACCCTGCAATTAGGGATCCCGCAAAAAACGCTGCTCCCCTGCGGTGACCCCGCCAGCAGCGGTTGCAGCTGCCTTCATGGCTGCAGCTGCCTCAACTCAGTGCAGCAAGCTTCAACGAGAGTCAAGATGCAAGCGGCAGCCTTTTCAAGTTCGCTTTGTTCGCGACGTACTGAATGCACACCACATCATCCTCATCCCCATCATCATCATCATCATCACCACCTCTTCGCAGGAAAACATAATAACGAGCCCCGACTCCTGTCAGTTCGACTATGTTCCGGTATCCCGCCAAGTGATGATCTTCCACGGCGTGTCGCATCGCCATCACTCCGACTTGAACTTTTCGGGGGCCGCGCTATGACACTTCGAAGCGCTCTTCCAACTTAGGATAACGGGCGTCGCCTTCTTCTCATTGCGGCAGGCAAAGATCACGGATCCCCCAGCCCGCAAGAGAGCCTCGGCGAAGAGTGGAAAGAAGTGACAAGGCTTGACAAGGTATGCCCCTTGTTTCAACAGAGGAGCGACACTCGTTTCGTAGCCGAGGCCGCTGTTGGCGCCTGGCAGGGCACCCACATGAAAGGCAGTGTTGGCATGGGCCTTCTCCATCGGAGACTTGCATGCGCTACTGCACTTACACGTCTAGACCATCCACTGGCAGCAGAAAGAACGAGTTCCTTAAGCCTCCTTTAGCTGATCCGAAGCAAGGCAGAGATTCTACGGTTGATTCGTGAAGCTCTTACGTACAGTAAGGACGCGGCCAGTCACCAGGAAAACCTCGCACACTAGAATCAGTAGAGCACGAAACGACACGACTGTGGACTCGGTAGAGTGCCCCAATCCACCCCGCCTCCACTAGATCCTTCACATTCCTTCAAGTGAGGTGTTAAGATGTCTTAAGAACCACATTGAACCACAAGTCGCGCAGCGCGTCTGCCAAGCATCATTCAAGGAGCCCAAGTTCCCCGCCCGGCCCTGCAAGCTGCCCAATGGCGGCGAGTACCGAGGCCCGCGAACCAGAACGACGTAAGCCTCGTGAACTTGATTTAACTTGGCCCTTGATAGCACCTATCCACAAGCTAAAGTGTAGACGTGTAGACCTCATGGCTTCTAGCCTGGGAATGTGCATCACAGACAGCCTTTCCTTATCACGCTTGCTGCTCTTGCTTGCAGGATCAAGCTGGGGCTGGCTCAGCTGCAAGCACTAGGTTGCTTTTCTCCACGCATCTCAGGTCGAAGGCGGCACTTCAATTTGACCTTCCTTGCTTTCAGCGAGCAGCACGGCCCGCGCACGGTCTGCAATTGCCTGAAGCTTGCGTCGGCATGTCTGCCACATCGCGGAACTCGGACAAGGCACCGTGGCTCCGTGGCTATGCGCAAGTGCCAGCTGCTAGCAACTTACTTTCAACCCGGCCGTCCTGAACGATAGCAGGATAGCCTGCAACAATGGCGCCTTCCTTGGTCACAAGCATGCTAGCTGCTGATGATTCTGCGGCATCTGCCGCAACGCAAGCACCAGCTTCAGGGAGGTGTCAGAACCCGAAAAAGAGACGTAACGTGAACCTCATGGCCATTCCTTGCGCCTGGTCAACCTCAAGCTGCATCGAGTAGCTGGTAATCGGCCCAGCTGCTGTACGATGGGGCCAATATCCTCCGACTTGCATCTCATGGACGAAAGCTGTCTGTTGGAGCGACCTTTCTAAGCAAGACTTCTAAAGTGGTACGTCGCTACGCCCAGGTCACTCCGTCCTCCAGACGCGGCGATTCCACAGATACGCTGTAATATCTTTCTGCCAGGACTGTGGACCTGAGGTATACTTGTTAATGCACAAGCAGAGCGGGGGGGAACAGGTTTCGGGAAACTGGTCCCTTAACTTTCAAAGCGAACCGGGGCAGACTGAATACAAAGCGAACACGTGCCCAAGCAAAATGACCGGTGAGCCTTCTGTCCAACTCTGGTATAGAAACAAGTCTTTAAGCGGCCTAAGATTTCCCAACTTGCTGTGTGCTGGAGCGCCATGACTTGCACTCACAAACAACGAGTACACGTAACATATCATACTGCGAGCCAGTGAGGCCGAGAAGCAACCCCGAGGCGGCAATGAACAAGCAGTCAACCTGTGCTCAGGGAGTGGCGCGCGAATTTGTTGCATTTTCCCGTTTGCGACTTATGTTCATTGTCCGCTGCTATCTGCTCATGTTCTCTCCTTCTTTGAACGCCTTGAAATTGACATTCTCTGCGAGAAATTTTGGCCTCCTCACCAAAGTCCGTCATCTTGCGGCTCTTTCGGCACCGGACAGTCAGCGGCACTGTCGGGGTCGCCTCAGGCACCCCTCCCGAAGAGATTCGTCCGGGGGTGGGAGCAGGGGGTGCCCCCCCCCCCCCCGAAAAGTAGAGGAGCACCCCCAACAAGTGAAACACCAAACTGAGCACGTGATTGCATGTGGCGTCGCTGGCCTCGAACGTCAATTCCTCGGGCGGCAATTCTAGCCTGGACAGTGGCAGCACATAATCATGGCGTCTGCCCATGCCAACCAACAGCACATGTGCAAGTCCAGTGGGAAGCTGAATCGGCTTAGTAGCTTCTTAGCGCAGACAGCGACATCCAACCGCGGGCTCTCTGATGACGCGGTGGTGCAGCCTGTCGCAGAACTCAGAACTGCACGCTTCGGCTCGGATCTAGAATGTGATATTAGATGCCCGTGTTCTGCATTTGTTTGCCTGTCCAAGCATGATGCCCCACCTTCATGCAGCGACTTGATCCACAGTTCTGCGCCCTCCTAGAAGTCCAGCAGAACAGGTCAGGACAGAGGGGCTGTTGAGACAAATACTTCAGCGGTGGCGATTGATCCCTGTTTCGTCCAGATTCATCCTGTAGCCGCCGGCGCATGACACGCTGACGCTGAAAACCATCCCCAAACCAACAATTCCAATAAGTCGGATTTCACGCCGAAGCAAGTCGCAGCCTCGTTGCGACGCAGTCGCTGCTTTGCCTCCCGAGGCAAGGTTCGATGAAGTGGGTGCCCAAGACTGTCCAAGGAGAGGAGCCAAAGGTTGGCACAA
Source organism: Symbiodinium natans (assembly GCA_905221605.1). Classification (NCBI taxonomy): domain Eukaryota; class Dinophyceae; order Suessiales; family Symbiodiniaceae; genus Symbiodinium; species Symbiodinium natans. The sequence goes on along the minus strand of CAJNDS010002806.1, from coordinate 105,334 downwards.
GTTTCGACTGCGACTCACTACAACTCCCTACGACTCACTGCGACTCGCTGCGACTCGCGGTGCCTACAACGCTACAACCTACTAGATGCATCGGCCATGCTCAATGCACTGCTGCCAGGGGGTATTGGCGCTTTGGAGGTCATCAGGAGAGGCACCTCCAACGCTCCAGCGCCGTTGCCTCGGAAGAAGGCTCACGTGGCCAGGGCACCTACGTCCACTACGTAGTACACGAAACATCCAGTCAGCGGTCCTCACTAGTCCTCACGATACTACGGCGCCATCTACAGCCATACAACGGCTTATTACGACGGTGCCCATCACGCCATCTCCCAATTCGGAGCCAACAAGGGAAAACAGTCAAAGGCCGACTACCCAGAGCTTCACATAACAGCATATAACAGCCGAAGCGCGCAGTTTCAAACCAAGCGCTTCTCCTGATTCGGGGAGCGCTTCATGAAGCCGCCCTTTCACGTGCCGCTGATTGCCAGATATGTCACTTGCACAACTTATGGAACTTGCTCTCGTCTTGCCCGCCTGCAGGAAAGTAGACGTCCTCCCTCTTTCCTTCCAAAGGCAGTGGTCCAGGAGGCAGCGGCCTCTCGAGAAAGCAGGGTTTTGAGGGGAAGTTCGATGTCCATGGATCACACTCGATGTAAAGAGCAGTTGCCTCTTTGGCACTATGCTGTTCCAACAACTCTCGGCTGGAATGTCGAAATATGGCGAACCTCTGCACTGTCCACACCAACACACAAGCCCTGCGCTTACAACGTTGTTCCGGAACACGTTCCCTGCCACCCGGCCCTAGATGACCTGATGATTGTACGGACAACTGAGCCCCCTTTCTGTCCAACTGAGGCGCCTCTGCAAGAAGTATCTCCACTCCCAGCAGGCCATGGATGAAAGGGCTGCCACACTCAAACGGCCGAAAACCATTCTGTCCGGTACATGTCCGATACCCTTAGAGTCTAAAGTGAACATGAAAACCTTAGACACCTTTTCGAAAAGAAATGCCGAGATAAAGTTGCCAGTCGGGGCACCTTTCGGGGGAAAGCTCACAACCCTGTCATCTGAACCAAGTGCACCTTCCGATTCGAGACAGCCGCAACTGCTGAGGAGAGATCAGCGACAAAACACACGACCAAAGCTGAGCCCTTGTCAAGCAGCTGGCAAGTACATGCAAGTACACTGTGCTTTTAGCTGCCGTAAAAGTGCCTCATACCCAACTGGAAAAAGCCCCCAAAGGGCTCCGGCAGAGGCGGCCAAGCCGGCACTCAAGCATCTGGAGGCCATCCGCCAGGAACCCGCCTGACTACACGAGACAGTTATTTTGCACGGCTGACTTCTGCTGCCTTCACTTGTCTCCACCTCTCACCTCTCAGGGCTGCACATGGCATGAGGAAAGGCTTGGCAACAGCATATTCCCCATCCTTGGAGACTTACCGGACCATGCTGCGAATGCGATGGGGAAGTGCTGGGATGACGTATGATGAGGCTTTGCCACGATCTGCCAAGGAATGCGAAAATTGCAGCAAACGCCAAGCAGCGGACGATGCCATCAGAAATGCGTGGGGCCTTAGTCATGGCCCCATGCTGTTCTTGCCACTCTATGCAAGCCACCGGCTAAAAGCTTGCCCGTCTCCGTGCCATGTTCCCTAGCAGTGTGGGGTTTTTTGTGTCCCAAGCCGCTGCGTGGCATAAGAGATGTTGTGTTGAGCTGCCACTTCGCCTCCGCTACTTCTACTCCAGAGGTTCTGCTAGTCTATGCACGGAGAGGCGGCCCACTCGGAAATTGCGCATCCTGGCAGCCCTGCAACCGAAAGTCCAAAGAGACAATCGAACGGCAATACGGCCTTGGCAGGGCGATTTCGGCCTGCCGGATGCCATCAGCATACCGGAGTATGACATAAGTCGATAAAAGCCTAGGAGAGCCCAGGCCATGAGCCCTTCATTGGGGTCCTTGTCGAATTCGCACCTCCAACCTCGGATCTGCCTCTTGAAGTTTTGGAACTTCACTGGAACTTCTGACTCCCGACACTCGGCGACCCGTAGGCAGCAGCGAGACCATTAATTACCATTCGAAAAGCAGTGTGGCCCTGCGCGCAGAAGGAATGCTTGCCGATGCCTGCCGGCTGAACATGCGAATTGCATGCACTTGTCGCAGTCACCAGCGCAGCTCAGGTGGCAGGGATGCAGAAATTTCCTGAATAGCAGGTCCATCACGCTGGCACATTGTACCTTGGCTCGTCTGGACCTCGCCAACTCTCCACGAGACCTCACAACACCTGCACTGCAATGGTCCTCCAGAGAGATGCCAAAAGACCTCGAGTGAGCGCTCAAAATCAAGCGGCAAGCGGAGTACTTGCGGCTTGTCACTGCTTTCTACCAGCCACAGCCACGGACTAGAACTACACATGACGACCCTCTTGATCCTGCAGATCACTCAGAAACAACAGTGATCCTTGTGTCCAAGGTGCTCGTCTGAGGCAAGGCCAACAGCTTGGCCGATATGAGCAGCGCCTATGCTCGCCAACTGCTGCAGCACCTGAGCGATGCTGATGCCTGAGTCATGGACGACGTCCATGACAAGTCATATAGATGGGAAGCTAAAGTGTGAGCCTCCTCCAAACAGAACATGGACCACATGTGGCTGACAAAGTCGCGTCAGCTTCTGCTTGCGATGCTTTCGATCAACGGAAAATTGACCCTCTGGAACTGTAAGAGCCCCAACTGTATTGTAGCAACCTGCACCGCTACCCGCACGATCCTGCACGTCTAAGTTTTGCACAGTGTGGCACGCCGCCTTTCCTTAGAGGTCCGGCGATTCGCAGCTTGCACATGACACATCCACATTGGATGTTGCGATAACGTGGATGCCAACATCAACTCCAAGATGTCGCGCACACACGCACACACGCACACACGCACACACGCACACACGCACACACGCACACACGCACACACGCACACACGCACACACGCACACACGCACACACGCACACACATGGAGGCATGCAGATGGACTCATGCACATGGACTCATGCACATGGAGGCCTGCACCTGGCTGGGCCGAAGGGCTGGTGAGCTCACCAAAAGACCGAACGACGAAAGGAGGAACCTCTGAGTCCAAGCAACTGGAGGACCACTGCCGCAGCGCAACACGCAGCGCGGCGCAGAGGTCCATCGGCGAGGGCCTCTCCAAACACTGGAAACCACTGGAACCCACTGGAAGGCGCTAACAGCGGCTAACATCTCCAGAGCAGAGGGAGTTGCAGCTACCAGCTGCACTCAATCGAGCTCAGCTGTCCACTCTCCGTCCGACCGGATCTGTGCCAACTTGTCAAGAAGCTCCTGTGAGGTTGCAAAGCTACGTCCGAAGCTGCGCGCCTCTCTCTCTCTCTCCTGCAGGACTTGGGACTTCCGGTACAACCCGCTCACCAGCGTTTGTGTGATGCATCTTCTCTTCCCGCCTGAGACTCCCGGCGCGCGCACTCCACCTCACCGATGCATTCGCATGCCGGGAAAACATCAACCACAATTCGAATCCGGCGCCGGGATTCCCTGATCTCAGTCTTAGGCACTGTTAGTTGCTCTAAGCTACACTTATGGGAATTCCCACGGCAACTCAGAGCAGCCTCGCTTCGGTGCCGCGCCGCGTCCATGCGGCGCTGCAGGTCATTCCGCGCCTGAGTGTATTCAAGCCCTTCGTGGCATTCTCGAGGCGCTTTGTTTTGCTTCCCATGTAATACAGGCTTAGTTCTGTTTCTTTTATCTTCTCTCATCTCTATACACCACCCAAAACGCAGCGTGACAGCGAGGAAAGCCAAGAAGAGCCTCGTCGACGGCCTTTTGCAGGCTCAGATGCAGCTTGGCCTGATGCAAAGCGCCAAGGACGAGGATGCTCATCTCTGGTACACAGTCTGGGAAAACCCGCCAACAAGCCGGTTGCTGCTCAAGTCCGGAGCAGGAATCGGTCAGATTTCAAGAGCCGGTGCCTGTGCATACAGTTCGGCCGCTTGCTGTCGACGCTGAACCTCGTCCTGGCATTCAACACCCACCTATGGTCAGGCTCACAGTGTTCAGGTAACCAAAGCAGTCGTGGCTGCAAGTCACGAAACACAGCCAAAGGCCAAGCAAGGCCGTCGCTGCAGCTTGTCTTTTTCTGTGTGAATCCGCTTTGCAAATCACAGGCCTCGACTGTCGGCTCTGGCCTTGGGGCACCTGCCGGTCAAAGTGTCGACCCGAGCTCTGAGATTCGGTTCTCCGAGAAAATCTGAACAACATCGAGCAAATCCAAAAGTTCAGATCTCGGCCTGCGGGCTCCGGAGAGTGCACCCTCGGCTGCTTTGCAAGGACACAGTGCCCCGATTCCACTGCTGGCCTTAGCGGATTTGAGGGCTTGGCGCCTCCTTTTACTCTGCTCACTGTAAGACACTGTAAGCAGCTCTTGGCTCTGCCAACCTCTGAGTGAGCTGCATCACAGCTGGGCTTGACGGGAGAAGGCTTCGAGCTTCTTCCTGGCAACATACCGGCGTTCACAGTTCTCATATTGAAAACCCCCACTCTCCCCTTGAAGAACAAAGTCCGGAGGAAACATGCCGAAAACTTGAGGTTAGTACTGGGTTAGCATTCAGAGGAACCTATCAACTACTCGTGGATAGACAATAAAGCACAGAGGTTGGACAACTCGCTTTTGGGCCTGAAGTCGTCTTGCTTGGGCGGCTGCTTGCTCCACACCGGAACCTTCCAAGGGAAGTTGATTCGAACCCAAGGCTGGGAGTGGCGCAGCAGCCATGTGCCCACTGAGCGGGGGGGTGGGGCTCGCAACAAGCACACTCTGCCGGCTTACCTCGTCGCCGACAGGCGCGCAGCTCCCCAGCAGCAGCCAACTGACCCAAAAAGCAACTTTCAGTATGTTCAGATAGCTCAAGTTGCGGTCCGAGTCGCCCAACGGAATATCCCAACAGCGTGCAAACGCTGCACTTTTAAGGGACACGCCTCGGCCGCCTGAGCAAGCGCCGCGGCATCCTCGGCCAGGCCTCGGAAGAGTGCCGTGTGCAGCGTGCTGAGTGCCAGGCATCGCAACATCCCACAACTGCCAAGTCTGCCAAGTCCGAGCAAAGAGGCGCCGCCGCTGCAGGCTGGCGGCCAGCAAGGCGGACTGAGTACGCTCGCACTGCGCCTGCGAAGAATCCCAAGTCGAATCTGGGTCGAGTTTCGAGCATCCTCTAGCCATGCTGGGCATGCGCCGCGTTGCCAAGAGCGTCTCTCTTTCAGCAGTGCTTTCTTCACTTCCCCGAGTCTGAGATCCTGATGGCTCCTTTGAGCCCCAGGTCTAAGCCCCAGGTCAAGGCCGCCGGAAGCTATGGCAGGGTGAGGTCGACTCCGGCACTCCGGATCTCACGCAGACCTTCAGAGCCGGTACTCAAGGCTTCGTCAAGGCTTCAAAAGCTCCAAAGAGGCCTCTTACTTCTGTGACACCTTAAGGTGAGGTTCTTTTTTGATCTCTACAGACTGATCTGCCGCGGAGCTTTGTTCCCAGAGTGCTTCTTGCAGCGAAGGGCTCTGATGGTCCTGTGACAGCCCCACGGTTGCAGGATGCAGTTGCTACACAAACTCCCAGTAGCTTCCCCAACTATCTTCCCCAACCTTCGATGAGTCCTGACTTGGCTCTGAGCTCTCGAGCGTCTCTTTGGCGGGGATGGGGCTCCTGGTGGGCAAGGCACCAGGCACACCATGCAGCCGAAGCTGCCGCAACACAAAGCCCTATTGTCCGGAGTGTGAGATAGACACGCGCTACGGGAAGCCGCTCCAGAACTCAAAGAGCATCAACGCACTCGCGCCACGGTAACCGTTCCTCAGCAGGGGCGTGGGGCTTTGATGGACATGACGTCTAGCTAGGCATGCAGCATGACTCCTTCACAAACATTGACAGGGATAAGCTACAATCAATTAACATCTACTACAAGTACCTCTCGATTGAAGAAAGGGTCTGGGATGCCCCTTTCACAATGCCCCTTTATGCCACTGGTCGCTGTGAGCTCTTACAACCTCTGACACATGAAGCCCATGATGGGCACGAGCGAGAAGGCAGGACTCAGAAGCACTGCTCATGTTCTCATGACACGTTGATGCCCAATGCAGCCACGCGACCAATACCTGCTACAGAGGCTGGAACATTATGCCATCTTGCACTCATTTGACTCAATGTTGGCGTGTTCCCTGAGATCCTTTTGGGACTTTTTGCGGACCTCGGGGCTGCAGGCGCGCAGCCCTCATCCGCCGTGGCGGCCTCGAGATGTGAAGTTTGTCGAGTCTTCGTGAGTCTACTACTTCTGACTCCTTGGAGACTCCTCTGGCCTTCACCACCGTCCTGGCCGCAGTCTCCGGGCTAGCCAGAAGCCGGGAGAAAACCTGAGTGCTTTTTGATTTGTATGAAAAGTTGAATGAAGTTCCTGCTCGGTCTTGCCATGTCTCGCCACAACTTGTCAAGCTGTCGAATGCAAAGAAGGCGCAGCCTGTTGCCACCCTGCGTAGCCCCGCCAAATGTCGGACGCAACCTTAGCTAGACTTCAGCGCCATGGTGTCTAACTGGGAACTAAACTCTCAGCACTGGGTCAGTACAGCAAATGGTTTGCGATCTTTGAAACCGGAATCATCCACGATCTGTCACAAGCTGGAAGGCAGACCCTTCTTCGGTCCCGATTGGAAACACACGTGCCAGCAAGGACCTTTGAGTCTCCACTTGAGCCCCCATTCGATTCCGGATTCCCGAGGAAAGAGTATGGCACAGTATGGATGAGTTCAGGCATTGGGCGCCACCAGGGTTGACACAGTGGAAGGCGACGTCCTGACAAGCATGTCTGGGCATCAAAGCCGAAGTCGGTAGCAACTTCTTCGAGGCAATGCTCTGCACATGATCCCAGCAGCCCTTTGCCTCGCCGTAGCGCTTGTGGAACGCGTAGCTCGACACAATCCTCATGCAGTACAAAGAATATTCGCGTATTCAGCAACATCGCGGCATGGAAGGGCAGCAAACCTTACACCGCTGCGTCACCGAGCATGAAGCTTTCAGTTAGGTTCTTGTGAGTTGCTTGTTTGCTTGTCTGTCTGTCTGTTTTGTTTGTTTCTTGTCTCTTTGGCCACGCGGCTGTGCCAACTTGGAGAGGCCGTAAAGGGAGACCTAAGCTGGGGCTGTTTCTTACATTTGTTTAGATATTGAAGCCTCCTTGTTCAGCATTTGGCCATCTATGCGGTTCTGATGGCCAAGCAGCGTAGGGCTCGCGGGCTCGCGTTGTGAGCGCAAAGTCGTCCGTCGAAGCGCTTCGATGAACGACTGAGGAAACATTGATCCTTGCACTTTGATCAGGTTCATGCTGAGAGACGTTGCAACTTGAAAGCCAACCATGCTATCGTCACCTGCTGCTCGTCTGCATCTGTGCAATGGTACACATTTACACTGTAGCGCATGACCATCTGACTGACGGTTTGTGGCCACCCCAACTTTAGCCTCTCACGCGCTCCGTGGATTTCAGCAGTCAAGACTCACACGTCCTTTGGCTCGACGAAGGAGTGGCAGCAATAAGAGTGTCAGAAGAAAATGCGACCTCACGACAAGGCCGACTCTGACCCGGACAGTGCCAAGAAGTAGCACAGAATGGAGTGATAGGGTACACAAAGCGACGGGAGACAAGTCGGGGGGAAGTTCAGGGACCGTTGCTTATTAAAACTCGGCCGAGGGCCGCTCTCCTACCGCCAGCTCTAGCACATCATCAGACGCAGAAAGGAGTCGGCGTAACCATCGACGAGCGACAGGTAGTTCGTCTGATAAAGCTTGTCCACTCCATCCGACGACAGTTGACTGGAAGGTTCCTGCAGAGCGACGTTTCCTCTCATCACATGCCGTCATAACCTTCCACGGTTTGCCAAGCCCATCGCTAGCTGTAGCATGGGGTGCCATGCTGTGTCATGATTCACATGATGTCACCCGTCGTGCCTGCTCAGCCGAGGCACTGTTGAGGCCGGCGTTGCCTTAAAATGGAGCACATTGCCCTACTGCTGCTTCTTTCTCTGCCAGAGCTGCCCAGATGAGCCTTTAGACTCAGGAACCCGCAGATCAGCAGCGCCAGTTCACCATCAAGACGCTTCACCTCCTTTGCATCGACACCCGGTGAGCGTAAAAATTATCACCACTTCCGCAAGTCCGCCTCGGCGAACTTCTGGACCGATGCAAAAGAAGTGAGGTCCAGCCTTTGAAGTTTGGATTTCGCAGAACAACTCTGCTAAAGCAAACCATAGGCTCGTCGACAGCCACGAAGCTTCCCTTTTTCTTTGCCAGTGCCATGGAGGCTTACTTTGCTTTTGGTTCTGGTTCGTTCCCTTCCATCTGCAGCTCGGACGCTGTCGATTGATGACGAGGCCGCGCTCCTGATAGTCCAGCTCTTCTCAACACACTGTTCACTTGCACTGTTCACTTGCACGCGCTCTGCACGCGCTCCTCAGCCAGCGCCGCTGCAGCTGCATCCCCCCGCTCGGCACTGCGGCAGCCAAGAATCACGGCATAGCCAGCAGAGGCAAGCTGGCCTGAAAGGTACTGGGGGGGGGGGGGGTTGGGAAAGTCTCTGACGCAAAACATGACACCAACACATCACAACACCTGCCATGTCAACACGCTCTCATCCCATGTCATCCTAGTGCCTGCAGTGTAGTAGCCAATTCCAGTATTCGCACCAGTCACAACTGCCAGCGGTCTGCCACCTCAAAGTGGCAGGCAGAGTTAAAAGCATGATTAAGTGTCAAACATAACATAGGGAGCAACGATGCAGACACAGATTTGGTGGGTCGCACCCCAAGCCCCGTGGCCCTTTGTTTCCCCACCTCTTATCCCCTTCTAAAGAACACTGCCCCCTCGCCTGTCTTTTCAGTGAGTTTACCCCTCTCTCTGCTCAATTTCAGGGATCTCCTTGCACCTGCATCGGACTTCTAGCACGTAAAAAATGTGATGCTGTGAGCTGGTGCGCGTTTTGCACAGCTTCTCTGCGCTTTTTCCAACCAACGGTATTCAAAGCGATGTAGGACCTAGGACTACACAGTCTCACATGCGGAAAGACTAACGGGCTTGCGAATTTCAGCCAAATCTTTGGCATCGTCAAGCAACAGCGTATAAAAACTTTGTATTCCTGGGAACCATGGGGTCACTCGGTTTGCGAAGCAGCATCAATCCCTCTGCCCGTCAAGCTGCGCCGAGGCGGTCGACGCGCGGCGTTTGCAATGATGTCTCTGTATACATGCACGGCTACAGCACCATGGCTGCAAATGGCATTGTAAAAACGCCAAACTCGAGAAACAGGCAGCACACGCGTGATAAACACAGTTGTGGACAACGGGAGCATGCCTGGGCTGTCACTGATAGCTCTGTGCTGTCACCGTACCTGGAAATTCTGCCGTGGCTGCCATTGCGATTGGCACAAGTTGGACGAGAGTGGCGAACACCCTCATGAGCATGAGCTTCGTGACTTAATGTTTGTGCTCGGAGTGGCATGTAGCTAGCCAAGCTTCGAAGAGAAACATATCTAATTCTGATGCCTCAATGCTGCCTCAACACCTTCAGATTTCTGCGGTCTGCACTGGATGCTTCGGCCCATGCCCTGTCGTGTTCTTAGAGCAAATGCAACTGGGATTCCAGCTTGAGAGCATCATACGGATCGCAGGCAGACAACAGCCCACGGCGAAGCCAGGGAGGCCTCTGCGGCGCTGATTCGGCAGCGTGCGCGAAGGCGCAACTCAGGGGGCTGACGATTGCAGTCTCTGTTCGCCCCAAAGATGCCCAAAGAAACCCATGGCAATTTGCTGGCTGCTGGCACTTGCTTACCTCTGGTAGCTGCACCGATTCACCGAAGCCCTCTTGATCAGCATTCCCTCCCACCTAGCCATGCAACCCTCCACTCCCCTACAAACTTGAATCTGGTGACCTGGTACCTAGCAGACCTGCCGAATTTTCTTGGCTCTATGCCCAGGCTCCGGCGAGACTCTGGAGTTGTTTTGCTGGAGACACCCTCTGCCTTATGTCGCCTGTGTGACTTTGGCCCAGCCGGGGGCCGTTGATGTGGCTGGTGCGTGGCTCAAGAAGTGTTTGCGTGAGGTGGCCAAAACAGGACTTAGATGGATTTAGAGGAGCTGCGGCTTGAGCTCCTGCCAGGCGAAGAATGAAACCCTGACGCCTCGGCCATTTGGTATCGCGCGCTGTCGCCAGGCACCTGTGCCTCATCGTCCCAGCTATTTGCAGCTGGCACAGGGTTTAACAAGACCATGTCAGCTTCGATGGCCTCCCCAAGCTGCTGCTCTGCCCGGGCCTTCACAGCGAGTGCCAAAACTCTAAGCCCCACAAAACTTTTGAAACAATAGAATGACGTGGTGAACGCGCCACGTTCCACATGACACGTATTCAACTTCAAAAGCGGCTTGATTTCAGGCCAGAGAAGCAAGCCTGAGCAGCTTGTTCCCAGATGCTGCCCACGCCGGGCCTAGCAATGTGGAGCGGCCCCAAAGAGGTTGCCTCTCTCGACCCTCGACCCAATGACTACTCAAGGCTTCGGCCGAGCTTATCCGAGGCTTCGCAGTCCGGTCTTTTCCGCTCTGCTCTGTTTGCAGTGACAGCTCGGACGGCCTCTGAGCGCCAAGCGGGCCCAATGTACCTGCCTCCTGCAGCAGCTGATTGCCAGCCGCTGTCCTTAAGCACGAACGCAGACATGAACCTAGTGGTCGTGGCTCTACACAGATACATCCAGGCAGATGCAAGAGCTAGCTGGCAGTACGGATCACCCACGATGCATGCACATCCCAGGTAGCCACATGGTCCTATGATTGCCAAGCCGCTCTGACCCCAGAGCTGTCTGCGCCTCCTGCAAAGCAAACTCGAGACATGCCAATGACCCTTTGCTCACTCCATTTCCCTCCAGCCCGTTGCAACGACGTCGCACGAACGTGCACGAACTCGATGCTCAAGCCTCGGCTGCCACCTCCGCAGCACCCTCCGCGGCAGCTGCTGCAGCCGCTGATCGCAGGGCCTGGTCAGTGGGTCCCTGGACGAGTTGCCGTGTGAGCAAAGGCTCCGTCTGGCTGCTGCATCTGCTGCGTTACCTACAAAACAGGCAAGACAGCCTGCTGCACCTGCTGCAGCTGCTCAGTGAGCCTTTTGCAAAAGGCCACTAGCGGATAGAGAGAAACAGAAAGAGAGAGAGAGAGAGAGAGAGACAGACGCCAGCTTGCAACGCAAGAGAACAAGCCTCTTTCCATCTGCTGCACAAGGGGCCTGCAATGTCGCAAATGGAAGGAGCGAGACAACCCGTACTGGGTTCACGTCAGACCGATACCCATGAATCCAGGCAAAGCATTGCACCTTTCAAGGGCAAACAGATTCCACTACACGGGCCATGAAGCTATCTGAAAGCAGATCAGCACGAAAGCAAGCGGGCATTCAGATGCGCTCGTGAAGTTCATGGTTGTGGGGGTGTGTGAAGTTCGTGTAATGTGAGCATTCATCAGCATGACAGTCTGAGAGCGACGGTGACCCAGGCACACAGGACAACCGATATGGACGCTGCTCTGAAGATGTGTAAATTGACTGGTTGTCAACTGCATGGGATTCGGCAAATGTTAACGTGTCACAGGCCAACAGAACTCGGAGAGCTACGTAATTTTGACATGTCCATGAATGTCCATGTTCTTATCGTGACAAAACGGAAGAAAACTTAGAGTCAGCATTGAAGGCCTCTGCTGGCATCTCGACTTCCTCTTCAGGCTGGAATCTGCTTGGAAAGACATGGCTCGCAGACCTTGTGCAGATCTGCCTGGGCCCTCTGCTGCAAGGCGGCTGCAGCCTGATAGAAGCATCAATGAGAGCAGGGCACACATTGCCATGCCATCCCCAGAAGCATCCACAGGCCTCCCAGTTGCCACATTGTGCTGTTCAGGGTGTGTTCAAGAAACTTACACATGTGCGCGTCCAAACCCATGTGTACATGGTACACTCCAGAGTCCAGACCGAAGTGCCCAACCCCCCCGCGTCCTCTGAGCGGCACAGCGCGGTTCGCAGCATGGCGCACTCTGCCAACCTCTCCGGAACATTCCGGAACCAAAGGATGCTGGAAAGATCCCCTTTCTCGGTGCTGCCGGGCAGCGCTCCGCTTGCTTCCTCGCGCAATGCTGCCGATTCCGCCTGCGCCTGGCACAGGACATCGTTTCCCTTAAGGAGCTTCCCGTAAGGAGAGCGTGCGTGCGCGGCTGAAAAGCCACAAACTCTACAGTGTGCGAAGCGAAAGGGAATGCACAAAAAGAGCAAAAGCAAACACCAAAGGGAAAAAAAAAAAAAAAGCAACACGAAGAGCAAAACTTGACGAAGTGGCAAGAAACAGCATGCAGAACAACAAAAACAACAGGCAGCAGGAGGCAAGCACCAAAAAACATTGCAAATGAAAAATCCATAGATAAGTAGCAAAATACTGCCCTCCAATCTGTCCTGAACCCGAATCCTTACGACCCTGTACGCCCCAAACAGCAAACACCTCAAATTTAAAAAGCCCTAACCCGAGGACCTCAAACACCCTGCACTCAAAACACACGAAACCCCAAAAGCCTTGAACCAGAAAGTCCTAAGACTCCTAAGACTCTTGAGATTTACCAGCGAGCAATGAGGGCGGCATGGAGATGGAAGCCGTGACACGGTACGAGGCAGAGTTCAAGCTGTGGGCATGCCTCCACACCCTGGCTGGTCAGCTGCTGCTTGCTTGACGCGAGCTCGCTGGATATTTCCTGCCAAGAACATGAACATTTTCAACTTTGCGCTCAGCTAGCTTAGCTAGCTCTGCCGGAAGTTCCTGGACTTGCTGCCAGCTCTGCTGTGCCTGCAGCTGCGCCTGCGCATCTCGCAGCTCCGGCGAAATTGCTGACCTCGACTCCTGTTCCAGGAGTGGCTCTGGGTGCTGCTGGAGTAGTGCACATGGGCTTAGTGGCTAATAGTGCTGACAGTCGTGGGCACAAACTTTTTTACATCGACCCAGTCCGCATCTGCAAACTGATCCTCAGGGTGGCAACAGTGCCTCTTCGGATCATCCAGCTAGCCACAGCAAACCGAGACCTTTTGATGCGACTTGTCTGTAAATGCCGACTCCTGAGGCAGAAATCCCGACCGTCCTTCAAATTAGCATAGACACAACAGCGCCTGGTCACATGTCAATGCCCAGCTGTTGGTGGAAAAAATGGTGGCTTTGAGCGGGCAAGTCGCCCAGAATTGCCAGGCCGGTGAGATGGAAACAGGGCACCACAGCCGAAGGCGCTTTGGCTCAATGGGAAAGACATCCAGTGCAGACTTTAAATTCGCTATCCGGCAAGCCACCTGAAGGATTTAGAGACGAAGGTTGCAACTCCCCGAGCAGCATAGAACACCACCTGGCATAATGAGGCTTACATAACAGGAGCTCGCAGTCTTCGGTGCCAGTTTTGCCTGCTGCACTGCAGCACATGCATCATCATCATGAATCATCATGCATCATCACGCATCCTTGCAAGTATCAGTTGCCTGACCTGAGATGTTCGCCAAAGAGGCCATTAGCATGTGTTGAACCTCTCAAGCCGTGCATGCGTCGCGGCGACTCTCCACCTCGCCCTGGAAATCATACAGCTCCTTTTCGATGCATGTAAGATACTCCGCCAACCGACGGAGGTATCGCTCACGGGACTCTCACGGGTCAAGATTTGGTGCCATGGGGATGCCATGTTGTACTGGCGCAAGCCTCTGAACATCCCAAGATGTACTCCCCGCAAAACATCTGTATTGCAGGGTGAAATGGAGCCGGCCAGTGTCTTGCAATTCCACAGCAGGCCATGGCGCAAATCCTACCGCAAGGAAGATTCATCCGCTGCGAGCCAAAGTCTGAAGCAGTGCCCTGCATGTCTCGCTTTTTGGTCCTAAAGCAGCACAAAACAGAACACAGCTCCGTTGATCCACATCAATTGCCCATAACAGCCCAGCAGATACTCACACTTTGCTTCTCGCTCGCAGTGTGTCTGTTAGACTCACTAGCATGCTTTGGAGAAGCTTCTCGATGAGTAGCTCCGAACACCAAGACACCAGAAGTACAGACAGAAATTGCACCTTAAGCCCTCTACTGGACACCGCAAACCACAAATACGTGAAATACTATGGCTGATTCTGAAAACTGGAGCTGCACCAAGCTTAAGTCAGTGCTATTCCAGAACCCCAGCACTTGGAGCTGTGGTCGTCAAGGATGGCACAGGTATGCCTTGGACAATCAGCCCAGGCAACAAGCTTTCCAGTTGAAGAGTGTTTGCTCTTGACTGGAGTTGCACACTCTCGAAGTATGTCACATCATCCCGTCCACACCATGCCGAGCCTATCGCACAAACTGTGGGCTCCAAGCCGCGTCCCGTACACCATCAACCAAGTCAAGTCATCTCACTGCCATGGTGCCATGACCCCGCCAGAAGAGACGTTGCTCGCCGCCCAGTCCCTAAAGGCTCTGGAACCTCGATTCGAGGAGCAGACTTGGAAGCTGTTGTTGAGCAGCCTCTTTGCAAGAAAGGTGCCAAAGCTGCGCCAAGCTCCCATGGCCAAAGGCCGATGGAAGCTGGACCACCCGTGCGAGCCTGGCTGGCGGATGTTCCACAAAGATTCGATGCATTGCGATGCCTGAGATCCGAACCTGCCCCTGGCCGTTGGCACCCCAGCACTTGACCCGGCCTTGGCTGCACGCTTGTTGGCTAACAACCTAATCGCCGAGGACTAGAATGGCCCGCAACATGACCACTGCATCTTCACCACTCCATGCAAGATGTAACCAAAGAGCTGCCACTGTCAAGATAAGGGATTTATCCAGAAACAGCCGGGCTTTCCGGCTTCCAAAAATGCCAAGTCGTCACAATTCCAAACTCTGTGCTAAAGGTTCCATCAAGCAGCTTCTGTCATTTCGGCAAGCATGCCAAGAGACAACCGGAGAACGGTAAAGGAATCACATGGAATAGCAAGGGCTTGCGACTGGAGAGCGAAACGCTACAAGTGGAGAACCCAAACATGAAATGGCAAGAATTGTTGGACGTTTAGTCAACGCTTCATCCAAGTTCAGGTCATGGCCTTGCCGTGGCCTTGCTTCCTTCTCCAAATTCCTGCCTATCAACGCGGTCCTGGTCTGTGCATTCATTTTCGAGGTCCTGAATCAGTGGCCTTCTTCCCATACTGGCTGTCTCAGGCTCCTTGTCAGACGTCGGCAAGATCTTGCTGGCTTCTGGCTCAGGTCGGCGTTGAGAGGGCCTTTGCTTGGGGGAACCTTCTCCCTCCATTCCAAGTGCTCAACTCAGGAGAGAGGATTGAGAGCTGTCCCTCATTCAGAGCCCCCAGCTTGGATTATATCGGATTGCTCTCGTTCCTTTGTAGCGCTGTTTGTCCTTTCCTTGAGCATGTGAGAGAGGAGGACTTTATGACTTTGTGACAGGAAAACGAAGTGTCAGGCAGAGCTCTCTCGTCTTCAGTGAATGGCGGTCAGGACTCGGAAATCATGCGATGGAGATGTCATTGGAAATCAGCTTGCAATCAAGGTCTGGAGTGTGGAGGTGATCACGCGATTCCTTTTACTTGGTTTCTTGGCACATGACCTTGACAGCAAAAGAGCCGAGAACAGCAGGCACCTTGGGTGCTTCATACCACTGGCACAGAACTTCTCATGGTATTCTCTGATGGCAGGGCAGTCTTCTTCCGTTCCCCGATCACCATGCTAGTCTTTCCTGTTTTGCTGGGAGCCTATTCCAAGAGGACACACGACCCTCTAACTAGGGTAGACCCGCTTGTTGGCGACCTGGCAGCTTGGGGGTGAGGGCCTGGGACGAAAGCTAGTTCAGGTACCCCCACGGAAGAGCTTCCGTCAACATGGCATCAACTACGCAGAAGGACAAGCACACGCAAATGCAGCAGGTCGTGTCATCTTTTTTCTGGCGCAGGTGCCAATATTGACGTGGCATTCCTTCTGGCAATGTGTTGGTGTGTTGCTTTGCTCTGCGGTGTTTTAGCATCTTCCGGAGGGCTCTTTTTTGAAACGCATGACACCACAACAGATGTTGCACTCACCAGGGGAACCTGTCCAATCCAGCTTTGAGGGACGCCGGACTCAAGTCAACATCATCAAGGCTTCTGAGTCTTTTCTTGGGGGGCTGTTCTGTTAGCATCTTCCGGAGGGCTCTTTTTTGAAGCGCATGACACCACAACAGATGTTGCACTCACCAGGCGAAGTCTGTCCAATCCAGCTTGAGGGACGCCGGACTCAAGTCAACAGCAAGGCTTCTGAGTCTTTTCTTGGGGGGCTTTTTTGTGGCCTGGGATCCACAGAAAACGGCGTTCATTTGCACCCAGTATACGAAAGAAATAAACGCAAGCGGTTTCCCCAAAACCTGTGTTTCGCCACCGGAAATCGACCGGGTTTGCTGCGTTTCGTGGCGGAGCCACCGAAAGCCCTGTATCCCCTTCAGGTTGAAAGCTCGCTTAAGTAAGATACTCCGCTAGCCCTCAGGGGCCAGTGATAAGGAAAAAATCGCTCTGCTCTCTTCGGTCATGTCCATCGGCCCCTTTCCTTTTTTAAATCTACTTGACCGGTCCCGATATGCAGAGAGAGGACTTTGGGCTACCTTACATTTTAGCAGCTCAACTGATGTCCAAAACGACGATCGCTCCACCGACTCGGCCGGAAGCTGTTTGTACCGGATCAATCCCAATGCGCGACGCAAAGTGCAGTCGCGGCGCCGTCATCCAGCCGGGCACAGCTATGCTCCAAGCCGAGGCGTACCTCCACAGCTTTGCATGGTCCAAGCGCGACCTGGCAGCCGGCAAAGGAGTCGTCGACTCTAGACGTCTCAGTCTCGGCACTTCTGCACTCCTACACTCCTCCTAGGCGCGAAGTGTCACAAAGTATTGCAAAGAGGTAAGATGCCGTCACGAGGCGGGGCTGAGCCAGTCGCCCATCTCCTTCCATTCAACATCATTCAACTCTCACTGATGTCTCCTGAGGCCACTTCCAAAACATGGCTTCGTGATGCTTCGTGATGTTTCGCGCCTTCGGGTCGTCTCCGCGGTTGGCCGAATCGCCCAGGCCCAATTGCCCGCGGTCGTTTGCACCCCAGCACTTCACCTTCAAAACTAGGGGATCCCCTTGCGCACGCGCATCTGGAAGTGTGGCTCCCTCTTATACCTAAATTTAAATTGTATTCTGTTTCGCCTGTCCCGTCTCCAGGAGGGCGCAGCTGTGGTGGGCCCCACTGCTCACCTGGACCACCTGACACTGGCATAAGTGCGCAGACGCGAGCCATTCTGGAAAACTTCCACTGGCCTGTGCTCCCAGCAGGACCTGTGCCTGACGCAAAGTATCCCAAAGTGGAGTCTTCACAGTTCGGACATGTTCGGACATGTCCACATGTTCGGAGCAGAGCCCGGGCCTGCTGAGTCGGCCGTGGCAGCGTATCGCCCTGACCCAACTGGCCTCGCCAGAGAAGTCTTGAAGAGTCTCACAGGCAGCGTGTATCGAAGGAAAGGGGGGAGGGGCCTTTGTCATTCTGGCCCCAACAGCTGAGCTCTCTCCGCTGCGAGTCGAATCGCAGCAGAGCGCACTGAAAGCCTGGGAGCCCAAGTCGGGCTGTCAGATTTTGTGTTTGCGTCGGGGGGGGAGGGGGGGGTGGGGGCATGACAACCCCTGCTCTCTCATCTCTCTCCCACTTGGCGAGCCACCCACGCCCTGCGTGCGTTGTTCGACAAAGGTCGCAGCAACTAGTCCATGCAGGCACAGCAGCAGAAGGCGCATTGCAGGAGATATTTCAGAAGGAGCTTTTAGGAGCTTACGTCTTCTTCGGGTGCTAGCTAGGTGCCATGTCTGGAGATATGTCAGGATACCTCTATTACTGACCAGCCAGTTCACGACATCGAGCTGTGGTTTGCCATTGTTTGCCAAGCAATCAGCTGCATAGTCCGAGCAGACAAGCTGCGCATCACATTCACACAAAACAAACACACGCTCAGGCTTAGGAAAAGCCCCAGTGTGATGAACGTCATCCCGTCCTTGAGCTCGGCCGGCTTCTCTCGACGTCGATGAAGAGAAACCTTCGGCTCGAGACTGGACGAGAGGCAAATCCGATCAGACCTCGACCCGAGTACTGGACAGAGCTCTGCAGCCGCTCTGCCGAAATTAGCTGCAACGATGCAGCAAAGTGCCTGGGCCGCTCTGTTCTGGTAGTCCTTGGACGATCGACGTCGGCCCAGGAGAGGGCGTTCCTTCGGGCCACGTTTGCGACGTTTGCGGCATTTGTCGCTACGAAGACCACGCTCAATCTCTCAGTCAAACAAACTGGTCCTGAACCTTCAAAGGGGGAATCTGTGCCTCGCAGGAACATGGCACATCAAATCACTCAACATCAATAAACCTCCAGCTACAAGTCTTAAGCACAAAGTTTTCAAAGCTGCTCCGGGAATGCCTGCGAAGGCACCCAATCATTGCCACCGTTCCTTGGTGCTTTGGCGACTTGCCATGACTTTCCCTTTCTCCTCTCTGCACATTGCGATCCATACTTGAAAATTTGCCGAGTCACGATGGCTCGGCATGTGACCGCTCGAAATCCGCCTGTCGTACTTCTGACAGTGGCGTTCGCGTACTGCTCTCAAACTGCTCTTGCTCGGCAAGTGCGCAGGGTCATTGGAGCCCGCTGTGTGCATTGGGTTGGACAATACAGGCTCCACAGACATACACAATGCAGTCCTCTTGAAAAGTCTGCAAGTAAGCTTTTCAAGCGCTCCGTTAAAACGATATGGCATCTTGACATGCACGTGGCTCCCTCAGAGTCGGATGCACCTTTGATCTGCCAACTGCACAGGAACCATGTGAATCCATGCGACCTCTCTCCTTTCAAACACAAGGGCAGCAATGTCCCACGTTGGACGATCGGATGCATCGAACGCTCTGGGGCCCTACTTCAAAAAGTTCTGCCTGAGTACCCCTTACGACGTCTCAGCACTTTTGACACGTCTGCGCTTCATCGGCTTCGGCGGGGTACCGATGGCGTCCTCGAGGCTCGGAAAGAGTCAGGTCGAGAAGCTCACAAAGCTCACATTCTAGGGGAAGGAAGAACTGAAGGAACTGCTCAAATCCACAAAATGACATACTATAGCGGTTGACTAGTACACTGACGAGGTCTGGCGAACCGTTTCGCTCTCTGCAGGGCTGCCGGGCTGGGCCTGGAGCGGGCCACTGCGTTTGAGCTCGCCGTCGATGACGGAGTTCACCGCGTGCATGTGATCTTCCTGTGACCGGGTCCGCCCCAACTCTAACATACTCTAACGTGGCTAGGAAGGCGTGTACCTTGCTCAGGCCCTTGGACTCTAGTCCACAATCTCACGGCTTGCCAGCTTAGCAGGGTTCCGATTAAAAGTTGCCACTTGAAAACATCCTGTCCCTGACACCCAACTGCAAGGATTAGGATTTGAGTTGCTGTGTTGGGAAGGGGGCTTGGGGTTTGGGCAGCACGCCCGGAACATCCATTTCACCTGCTGTGGAAGAAGATAAGGCACAGCATTTCATGATTCTTAAATTTTGCTGTCTTGGCTTTACGGGTCTGGGAAGATGCTTTTTGGGCGTTGCTGGCAGGACAGGGGTTGTTGCAACACCAGCTTGTTCCCCCCAAAAAATAACATACGCCAATGGGATATTGCAGCTTAAGCAAAAAATGAAACCTGAAAACACGGCTCTGCATAACTCGCGAGGTAAAGGTGCACCAGTCCCTGGCCGAACATGGCCCGCCAGCATCGGTTTCGAGCCCCCTATGTGGACCAGTGAGATTGGGCAGCCCATTGCAAGTACTAGTACCCCGCTGAGCCTCCCTGGATCTCCCTTGCCTGGCGGAAGAATTGCCCGCCTGAGTCTCCTCCCTGGCCTGCTTGTTGATGCAACATTCCGGCACAGTTGCCCTGAATCCGTACGGAACCTCCTGAAGCAGGTGTTTGCTTAACCCTACGAGTCAAAAACCCATCCTGGATTGCATGGATGCGCAAGGCCTGGTAAACCGCAGGGCGCGTGAAGGGGTAGTGGGTGTGCGACGGCGCTGTGCTTCTGTGATTGAAATGGATGCATATGCACGTTATACTGGAATGTTAGTAAAAACTTATGGCATCGGAGATCGGGTCACCAGTTGTCGGTGTCATATGCCGGGGGGGGGGGTCTTTTCGAACACAGCCAGAAGTCTTCCTGCCACAAAAGGGCCTTTGGCCATCCTCGCAATGTGCCATAACCCTGGTGCTATCTAAATCTGCCATTAGCAGGGCTCTGCAAACTGTGACTGAATGCTTCGCGCCGGGTGGTCAAGGTGGACACACGCCAGGGATGCGAAGCTGAACAAAGCCAGTCAATCAGATAACCATATTATCGTCAACGATACTTGGCAGAGCTGCGTAAACGAGCAAATGTCAGGAACAACACCCCTATCAGCGCAGCGTTCCCCTCTGCCTGCATGCTGCCGCTTCGCAGGTATGCCACAAATTGGTCGTAGGATCTGACACGCATGAGTTCCGGATCTCGTGAGTAGGTGCCAGCTGCTGCAATCACAACATACCACAAGATCTCTAGAACAGGAACTGCGCTATCGTGCAGCAAGGAACACTTTGTCCGTCTGCTCGGGGTCCACCTGACATGCACGAAGGTGGTCATGGTGCTGTCGTAACATTCAGGTCTCAGATGGGATACGTCGCCTCGGCAAGCAGCTCCTCGACTGAAGCGCCCTCGAAGGAATCGCCCAAGAGCTTTTGGAGGCTCTCGCGGGAGATAAAACCATGACCATCCTTCAGACTGCTGGATGTGATGACAAAGCACTAAGGCTTCTTGGAGTATCTTGCAGCCATGTTTCGACGTCAAATCGAGCAAACGCCGACCGAAGGAGTTGGTCATGCCTGAGATCTTACGTCAACACAGCCTAAGCCGCCTGCAGGGTCTCGAAGGCACATTAACCAGAGCAGGGGCACATGGCTATTCGAGAGGAAACCATGGCCGCCAGAAACTCGCTGTAATGCACCTCCACACAAGGGCACACCAGGGCATCACAGTCTCTCTCCTGGCCTTTGCGTTTGCGGTTTGCAGGCTGAACGGAAGTGCCTCATCACAGTGGCTGCAATCCAGCGCACGGAAAATCTCCACCACTTCCTCGGAAAGTCAGAGACCAGTTGCCTGGTCAGGTCGTTTGTGCTCGAAGCCTCCTTTTTCTTTACCACTTCTTCGAAATCTTTGCAGGCCCAAGTTGCCTTATCTGCGATGTCCTTGCAGCTTCGCTGAACTTCGCAGGCACGCAAAAGCTTGCTGCTCTCAACGAAGCAACTACTAAACTGGCCCTGCACATGGCTCAGTGGGCAGGTAACGTTCAGGAAACTTGAGAGCAAGGCGACCGAAAGTTAGGGCCCCGAAAGTGTCACGCGGCCAGTGTTTTCGGCAGGCAGGCTTATTTGTAGTTGCTGCCGCAAAGAATTGGGGGAGGCTCAAAAAGCCTCGCGTGCAATGGTGCCTCCTGATTACTCAGGATTACCCCTCCCCCCTTTTGCGTCCGCAAATCCCTGAGGTATCAGGCCAAAAGTCCCCCCAAGACCTGTTTTGGCACGAGACGAGAAGGCTGCAAGGAGTGTGACAGTTGTAACTGTATGACTCAGACGTCACTGTTCGGAATTTTGCTCTCTATTATTGTCGTTGCTTATTCTTCGCGCAGCATCGCTTCAATGCAACTTTCAAAAGCAAGGATTCAGATGCTATTTGACTGAAGGTCACGGGACCTGCGCGCACCTGACTTTGTGTGTGAGCGTGGTTTGTTGTCCCACTCTGTTCTTCCACATCAGCGTTTTGCGAGCAGGAACAATAAATAGAAGCAGGTTTCAGGAATGATCAAATCTGCCGAAGCGGAGGCCAGTACAAGCTTGCACTGCACCAGTAGTCCAAAAAAAAGAACTAAGAGAGAGAGAGAGAGAGAGAGAGAGAGAGAGATACCTGCTGCAGCCAACTGATAAAAAAAGGCTTGATCATGTTGCTAGACGGCCTGGACATAATGAAAGCATTCCCAGGTGTACTCCCTGACCAACCTTTATGTGGAGGAAGTTCTGTCGCAATCTTAGCGAAATGTCGCCGAGCCACGAACTGACTGAGGACATCGCGCATCTCGTGCAATCGAATGGTACCTCGCCGAGACGTGTCAAGCTCGAGGAAGGCGTCTACGACCTCACGGCTCCAGTGACGAGCGGGCCGACCTATAATAAAGCTCAACCGTCGTAATCCCCTGCTACCCCGTCCCGGGTTGCAGCCTGGGAGCTGACTTGCGCTCCTCATGGGATAATGACCAAGCCATTACCGACATACCTTGCTGCGTTTTCGATTTTCTAGTGTAAGCCGAAACACAGCTGCCATGCGATAAGACGACAAACCACAAGCCTGTTCCATCGATAGCAAATTGGTCAATGGCCGAACCTACGACCTGATGGCCGGGGCACACGCACGCCTGAACTTTGAGGCCTGCTCGAACTTCCTGCGGTGCCGCTTTGCTACATGAGGGGTGAGGCGCCCGGGTCACTGCTTTTTGCCACGGACAGAATATGACTGGTTTTTGAGTAGATGTGTGACTTTCGCATACCTTTGAGTGGAAACCATGCTCAAAGAAAGCATTGCACCCAGTCATTGGCGAACCACTGCGCGCAAACCTGACACCTTTATGCTGACTGTCTCGGACCCTCGTGCCTCAAGGCATCGACGACAGAGCGATCCACGCGGCAGCTCTCCGAAGGCATTCGCTCGCGCTCCTGTGCTTGGGACTGGCCTTAACTTAACGCATGGTGAGATCGTGGGATAACATCTGAAGCGGTCTCCATGATTTCTTGCGCTTCTCTTGCCTTAAGTCTGAAAAGGCAACTTTCTCTGTTCTTGAAATAGAACGACCTCAGTTCTTTTGGCTTTCAACTGCTATTGCCGCGACTGTTGCACCATTGCACTATTCTTACACTATTACACTATTGCACGGTTGCGCTTTTACCTTATTACCCTGGTAAACGATTACACAATTGTACTATTGCACTCTTGCACTCTTACACTTTTACACTCTTACACTATTACACTACTACACTATTGCCAAATTACACTATTCCACGATTACAGTACTACACTCCTACACTAGTACACGATTACACTACTGCACTACACTACTGCACTAGTACACGATTCCGCTATAACACTATGACACTCTGACGCTATGACACTATGACACTATGACACTATGACACTATTACACTGTTGGGCCGTTACTCTCTTACACTGTTGCGCTATTGCACCACCACACGCCCACACCATCACACCACCGCACTATTCCACTATTACACTCTCACTCTTACACTCTTACACTCTTACACTCTTACACTCTTACACTCTTGCACTATTACACTATTACACTATCACACTAGCACACTATTACACGACTACACGACTATACCATTACACTATTACACTCTTACGCTCTTACACTCATACAGTCTTACACTCCTGCAGTCTTGCACTCTTACACTCTCACACTCTCACACTCTCACACTCGCACACTCTCACACTTGCCATTACGAATGACTAGTTATCATTGCAAACTAGCTACTCATCATTAATTAACCACCAATGGCCAATCACTGCTTTCTGATTACCAGTTACAAATTACCACTTTCTAACTCCTCGCACTCATTACCCAGTACTCATTTTCATTACTCATTGCCACTCACCATTGTTGCATATGACAACCGCGACAAGGTGCCCTTGCCAATCTTCTGTGTCAGAGACCACAGCTGGTTGTGCGCGGGGGCCTTCGAGGGCTCCAGGTTGGGTGGGAGGCCTGGAGCCCCGTCGGTTTGAATGCACTAAAGCCTGCCTTCCACGGGGGCCACACACACAAGAGAGAGGAAGAGCTCAAAGCGCGACACAGCAAACAGAGATGAAGTAGACGCGACCCAGTATTTCTGCAGCATACAACGCTGCACAAAGCAAGAAGAAGCCAACATGACTACCGCGCTTCCTAGAGGGGTTGAAGCGACCGGCCAACGACGTACCCCACCCACCGGATAGGAATTCCGCGGAGGAGTGGCTGCTATGTTATGAACTCTCCTTGCACTCCAAGCTCGAACCCCTGCAATGACAGCAATTCCGTCCTTGATCCATGCATGTGCCAGAGCTTCGTCAGCACTCATTCGCTCAGAGGAGTCCACCACCAGAAGCTTTCTGACCTCTCGATTCTCCCATAGGACATGCACAAACAATATGAAACTTTAAAGCACAAACTGCTGCCAACAAAACGTCAAAATCTTGGCCAGGTGGCAAAGTCTTTGGCCACGGCAGACACCGGCGTCCACTCCTGCACCCGAGCCCCGCCGAAAAGGGAATCGAAGCACGAGACCGTCAGTATGTAAGTTTCAGCTGATTCGAATTGGATTCCCTTTCCAGCCTCGTCATCCATATCGTACATGCCGGACATGATGCACACAATTTGATGCTGTTCCTTGGCAGCGATTGCGACAAGGCAAGTTGCTCGCGAAGCTGGCAGCCTGGCCAGAGCAAGTCCTTCGACTGAGGCCTTTTACTGGATACAGCTCCTCTCTCCCTTTGTTGTCCTTCCCACTAAGCTGTCGCGACGAAGCTGTCCACCAGGTGTTGCAGAGAACAAACTTGCAGGAACCACTGGAAATAGCAGCACTGCACATCCTGCAAAGCCTGAAGCCGAGCTTTTATCAGTGCCCGAAGTCGGATCCGGCGAAAGGCATGCAGCCGGACAGGAGGATATACACAATCACTCCCAAAGACCACCTGAGAACGAGGCCAAGTGAGGCCGAGAGAGAACGAGAGAGAGAGAGGGAGAGGGAGAGAGAGAGAGAAGGAGACAGAGAGAGAGAGAGAGCGAGAATGAAAAACAAAAAGGGAGAATGAGAGAGAGAGAGAGAGACAGGGACCGAGGGAGAGCCGTGGGGCAACTCTGAGGCCACCGCAGGTCGCACTTGGAGCTGTAGGTCTTGTTCAACACCTCCGGGGCACGGCGTGCGAGGGACAAAAGCACTGTGGGGGACTGAGGAATATCAGGCGGCTTCCGCCGGTAGATCCGGATGCCTCTGGGGCAATGTACCCCAGCGTCCCGCAGCTTGCCTGGAACAAGTCAAGAAGCACCACGGATTGCCTAACCTTTGCAGGAGCCTCCATCTTCGTGTTCGGTTCCCACACCTTGCCTCAAATTCAAGCACGCTTCGGAGACCCTTGCGATGATATGACACGGTTACAGAACAAGGCTGTGATGGTGCCAGAGGCAAATGCTCCCTGTGGCAACACTGCTTGGGCAAGCGTGTACAAGCGACCGCTGGTCACACAGTGGCAGTTGTACACCTGACCGTATCATGTTCTTGCCACGGTGCTGAGCCCAAAGTCGATGAGTTTCAGGTGGTCAGTATCCTACTGGGTAGGAATGACTGACACTCTGGCACATCATAGGCACGCCGAAGGTACGAGCTGATTCCAGCACACTGCCCCTGAGTCCTTGCGGGCATACATGAAGTTCTCCAGCTTGATGTCCTCACCAGTGCAAGGCACACTTGATTCTGTGTGACTTCGCGTTCCTGTTCCTCCTTAAACTGCGTACAGACCCTCACATCCCGTAACAATTGTGGACAATTCGAGCTTCGAGCAATCTAACGAGGAAATTAGATGCAAACCCAGGAGCTCGGTGGACGATCCCGTGGCTGTGAATGTAGTTCCTTGGGAGCTCAACTTCACATGCTTCTGAATTGAAAGGCATCCTGCAAGGCGAGCCCAAGCATCAGAAATCAGTTACACAAACTACTGACCTCGGTTTCTTTTTGGGGGGCAAGGCGGGAGTTGCTTCAAAAAGTTGAAAGAGGTATGCGTCTCAGCTTGGACCCTGCAGGGCGTCTGCTGAGAGCCTTCCACGTAGGCTAGTACATACCTTGAGGTTCGCTTCCTGATCTCCACACAGAAAACAAGCGTGACACTCGGGCCACTCCCACTCAAAGCAGCGGCCCAGCCTCTGCCGACATGCTGAATTCGACTTGGGACGTCCGCCCAATCAATATCGATTTTGGACCACGTTCAGATGGAGCCCTCTAGAGGTGCGGGCCAGGACTTCGCCCGCGTCGAAACTTCGTTATCACTTGTTGACTTTTCAGCGGCCTTCTCTTTGCCGCCGACTCGACGGATGCACGATGTCAACCTGTGTGCGCATGCCTGAAAATTTGCCGAGCAGTTGACGGTCATTCGGGCCGAGAGCCAAGCCTCCCGACTTTGCCGCGGTCTCAGTGGGCTCGTAGGTCCAGCATGCACAAGGAATGCACAAGGAGGTGTATCTTGCTTCGACGACTGAGACGCCTGGACAAGCGCAACGAGAGCGTGCGCGAAAAACCGATCGCGGAAAGCACAGGTGAGAGTAGTAGCGAGAAGGGTTGGGGCTGGGGGATAAGTTTTCCTCATTTTTGTTCTGTCTACCGGGCGGGGCCCCGGGGCCCACAGCAGCTACACCCAGCCAGACGATTCAATTTCACAGAATCAGAACCAGCTGATCGCATATGCCTGCCATTTCGGGCTGGAAGAACTCCACCGAAGAAGTGGAAATGCGCTTCATCCAGCTTGTGCTGACCCTCTCAGCATGGGGCCTTCACATCACATCGACCGAATCCTAACCCTCCCATAAGTCGGTAGACACCCAAAGGAAGATTGCCTTTTCGCTCTGCGCCACATGAGGTACCCAGCAATGCCGCCAAGAGGCAGCGCCAGCAACATCTGCCAAGCGGTATGTGCAGCCTCCCGTTCCGGGAAGACCTGATGTGCTCCCAGCTATGGAGGTGCTCTCTCCATTTCAACTCTTTAAGCGCTTCATCTCAGACTTCGAGTACTAGTTGTTCAACTTGCGTAGTGAAGGAGTTACAAGACAGTCACACAAGGCTCGGTATTGACATGGCCTCCACATCCATGACTCGGCTAAAAAGTTCGCCGCCTTCAGGGTGCAAAGTGGGTGTGAGAAGCTTGCCATGGGTTGCCCACACTCCCGGCAGCTCCCCTGCATCTCCGCTCTGCCTTCCATGCACTCCATCACCAAACTCATTCGACCTTCGGCCTTCCGGGTGTAAGTGAATAAGAGCCGTCGCGTCGAATCCCCGGCCCCCAGATTGCGAATGCCCACCCTGCCTGGTACACATCCAGCAGCCGGGCAACTCTGGGATGATCCATGCTCAGGAACAGCTCCTTCGTGCAGCGGCGCTTTCGTTTCGAACGTGCTGCTGGAGTTCTAGGGCCTTGCCAACACAAAAGAGTGCCCATAAACGACTAACCGTGCAATACTAAGCACAATGGGTCAGTGAGACTGATGAATCTAAGGCACAACTTCATTCTCGAGCTCGCGACGTGCCTTCGCGCCAAAGAATTGGTAAGCTCTGTGGTGCAAAGCAGGCCAAGATCTTTCTTGATGCGGAATTTCCGTGCCTTTTCAGTGATGCCCACGAGGCTTAAGGTCTTCACCGCCACGGATTGCCCAGTGGTGCGGCTCACCGCCTGGCAGGCGCAGCGAGCGCATCAAGCGCAGCGAGCGCAACAAGTGGTGCGGAAAAAGGCGAAGTTCCATGAAGCACTTGAAAAAAGAAATGTCAGCTTGCCTGCAGCACCTGGCCGCTGCACCCACTACCAAGGACCTGCATCGGGCAGCAAGACTGACGACTGCCACGCACTGTGGAGGCACGACCTCGTGCAGGAGAACACTAATGGACTGACAATGCGCCGTGGCTTCTAAGGTCACTCCTACAGCACGGCATTCTTAATTCCAATTTGTTGGCAGATTTCCCCATCCAGGAGGCCAACCTTGTCACCAAGGTTGTAGTCGTCCTGAACCCCCGACACAGCTGCATGGGTTGGTCAATTACTGAAGGGACCCATGTGTACCAAGCAGGCTTCCTGTCTTCGCTTGAAAGGCCAAAGGGCATCTTGAATTCACGAAGCCAACTTTGCAACAGCTCGTGTCGCAGAACTTATGCAGACAGATATGTCTTGCTCAGCCCGAGCTTGGCAGGTACTGCAGAATCGTAGGCACCAGGACTCTTATCAGACATACATGCAACACATGCTCTCCGGCGAGACCAAGAACTCCTTCCCAACTTTCGACCCCGAGAGACAGGAGCCTGCAGTGTGCGGGGCGGCCGATGAAAGCCTTGGACAAGAATCGTCAACGAGGGGGGGGGCAGGTTCCGGGTGGGTTCCCGAACCCCTTTCACCTTCTTGCCCTGACGACTGAGCCTGACAACTGCTCCACTTTGTGCATTTTTCAAGATATTGTTCGATGCTCTCAAGCGGCGGCCAAGCACTGCAGGCACCGAGAGCCGCCGCTCCGCCCGCTCCAGGGAGTCGTTGGAAACCATGGGACATGGGACAAGAGGGGCATCTAAGCTCTGAGAAGTTTCTAAGCTGAAGGTTCGGTATGCAGCTCGTTACCGATAGTGACTTTCATGAGCAACTGCGTCTAGCTCATGATCACATCCTTAAGATTAAGGCTATGGCCAAGGACTCCATATGAGCCTGTACGAGCCATGCGCGTGCTCTAGACGTTTTTCAGGCTTGGCATGGACACTGCGCGTGCTCTCTGCGTCGTCTACTATGAGTCAGGGAGGACCGTCCATCATCAGTAATCATCAGGACACTGGATGACTGGCTGCTGGCGCACAACAGAGAAAACAAAGCAGTGCCAGCATGCAAACTGGCCTTCGGCCTGCAGCTTGCATTGCTTTCCGTGCCCTTCTCCTTTTGCATCTCCTGGCAATCTCGTACCACATGGCCTTTTCAAAGAGGCCACATCGCAGGCCACATCGCTGCCCACGTTGTATTGGCCCGTTGGCCCCCTCTGCGCTGCAGGTAATCCCTGAAACATCTTGAACCTGGTCCATGTTGGGCCCGTGCTATAATGTGCCTGGTGCATCCTGGTGCCCTACAAAGAAGATCACAACATAAGGGTGTCGGAAGCAACAGTAGTCCTGACGGAGATCAAAGCACCCTCAACCAAATGCCAAGATTCTCGAAGTGCGTGCGCCCTCCACCCTCAAGTCATCGTCCTGGTGAGCTTGTCGAGCTTCCACAAGGCTCTTCTGGTGCCCTTTCTCGATTTCCTGGTGGCAAGACTTGATGCAGCAAAAACTTGCTCGGTGACCATGAGAGAAGGTGGCAGGTATAGGAGTATATACGGACGACAACGAGAAGCAAGTGTCTACAAGCGTCTCAGTGCCCTCCTCCATTTGATCTTTCATCTCATACTGAAGCGGCATAAACCCTAGCAAAATGGATCATGCTGCAAACATGAGACAGGTCTTGGTCAAGGAATGACACCACATGGAGGTCTTTTCTGCTCACGACCTTACTTACCCTCACATACCCTCACGTGCCAAAACGGGGCTTTTGTCTCAGGCGAGAGTGCGCCATGCGACCGAAACCGGCATGGTCCTCCAGCTCGCGCTTTGGCAAGTCGCTCGCGCTCTCCATTTCCTGCCGGCCCCCGAAAGGCACAGGAAAGGCACGAAATGAGATCCTGCTCATGTGAGCGCCGTGCACAAGTTCAACGTTCAACTGGCTGCATGTCCTGCAGCTTGCGGGTGGCTTCGTCACGCTGCTTCTCCAGCTCCTGAGCTGCAAACGGCACTCGATCAGCCTCGATTCCCTGCGGCATATGCAAGAGCTGCCGGAAGCTACAGCTAGAGTCAGCTAAACTGGCGCTGGTGATCTGCGAGCTTGAGTTCGCCCGCATGCTCGCTGTCCTGCCAGTTCAGTTGCCAGGCTTTGGCGAACTCGGGTTGACAGGCAGCCTGCTCGCAAAGCACCCTCAAGGAACCCAATGCCACGCATGCCACCACCCTAGAGTTGTCGTCCTCAAGAGCTTGTCGGGATGCCAACACGTTCAACAATTAAGCTTGCCCTCTTGCGCACTCACCCACCCCTGCCCCCTCAGGCCTCCAACAGCTTCTTCCAGTGATTTTCCTTCTCCTGTCAGAACATACGCAGCATGTGCCTTCAAGTCTCAAAGCAAATCCGTACAACTGAGAACGGGTAAAGCACAACAACACCACCAAGCACTGACATGCACTGAATCCACTCCTGCATTTCTGCTTTCACCTCCTGCCGAAAGTGGAGAGAACCCTTGCTACATCGAGAACGCTGAGAAATTGAAAAATTGGTGCACGAAACAGCATGTCCTCCAACTCACGGGCGAGATCTTCCGCCTCTGTTTGGTGTTGATGCTGCTTCTCCTGCCAGATGCTACGCATGGGCGGCGAGCGCACCGGCTCGTCCCACACCTACCATCACCTAGTTTCACATACCCTGACTCGTCTCAGGCGAGAGTGCGCCATGCCAACTCAGATCTGGAAACCGGCATGGTCCTCCAGCACGTGCTTTGACATGTCGCTCGCGCTCTCCATTTCCTGCCGGCCCCCGAAAGGCACAGGAAAGGCAAGAAATGAGATCCTGCTCATGTGAACGCCGTGCACAAGTTCAATCGTTCAACTGGCTGCATGGCCTCTAGCTTGCTGTTGGCTTCGTCGCGCTGCTTCTCCAGCTCCTGAGCTGCAAACGGCACTCGATCAGCCTCGATTCCCTGCGGCAAATGCCAAAGCTGCCGGAAGCTACAGCTATGAGTCAGCTAGAATCTAGAGTGTCCTTTAACCTTCGCTGATGATCTGCGAGCTTGCGTTCGCCGGCATTCTCGCTGTCCTGCCGGGCCCGTTGCCGGGCTTTGGTGCTACTCGGACGAGGCAGCCAAGTCGAAGAGCACTCAGAGCACCCCCAATAGAACCGAATATAACCGCATGCCATCTGGCACATGCACCCTCCACGCTCAAGTCGCTTGTCCTCGAGTGCTTTTCGAGCTTCCGCCAGGCTGTTCTGGTGCTGGTGCTCTCTCTCCTGGCTGCAAAGGTGTCGTGGAGAACAAACCCTTCACCCCATCCCGCCCCCCCGCAAGCGCGCAAGCGCTAGAGGCCTGCAGCAGCTTCTTCCAGTGATCTTCCTTCTCCTGTCACGCCGTACGCAGCATGCATGAAAACTTAACGCCCGTCCCGCAGGTACAGCAAAGAAACCGGCAAGGTCCTCCAACTCGCGCTTTGACAAGTCGCTCGTGCTCTCCATTTCCTGCCGGCAGCCAGGTGTGCACAAGTTCAATCGTTCAACTGGCTGCATGGCCTCTAGCTTGCTGTTGGCTTCGTCGCGCTGCTTCTCCAGCTCCTGAGCTGCAAACAGCACTCGATCAGCCTCGATTCCCTGCGGCAAATGCCAAAGCTGCCGGAAGCTACAGCTATGAGTCAGCTAGAATCTAGAGTGTCCTTTAACCGGCGCTGATGATCGGCGAGCTTGCGTTCGCCGGCATGCTCGCTGTCCTGCCGGGCCCGTTGCCGGGCTTTGGTGCTACTCGGACGAGGCAGCCAAGTCGAAGAGCACTCAGAGCACCCCCAATAGAACCGAATATAACCGCATGCCATCTGGCACATGCACCCTCCACCCTCAAGTCGCTTGTCCTCGAGTGCTTGTCGAGCTTCCGCCAGGCTGTTCTGGTGCTGGTGCTCTCTCTCCTGGCTGCAAAGGTGTCGTGGAGAACAAACCCTTCACCCCATCCCGCCCCCCCGCAAGCGCGCAAGCGCTGGAGGCCTGCAGCAGCTTCTTCCAGTGATCTTCCTTCTCCTGTCACGCCGTACGCAGCATGCATGAAAACTTAACGCCCGTCCCGCAGGTACAGCAAAGAAACCGGCAAGGTCCTCCAACTCGCGCTTTGACAAGTCGCTCGTGCTTTCCATTTCCTGCCGGCGGCCAGGTGTGCACAAGTTCAATCGTTCAACTGGCTGCATGGCCTCTAGCTTGCTGTTGGCTTCGTCGCGCTGCTTCTCCAGCTCCTGAACTGCAAACGGCACTCGATCAGCCTCGATTCCCTGCGGCAAATGCCAAAGCTGCCGGAAGCTACAGCTAGAGTCAGCTAGAATCTAGAGTGTCCTTTAACCGGCGCTGATGATCGGCGAGCTTGCGTTCGCCGGCATGCTCGCTGTCCTGCCGGGCCCGTTGCCGGGCTTTGGTGCTACTCGGACGAGGCAGCCAAGTCGAAGAGCACTCGGAGCACCCTCAACGAACCGAATATAACCGAATGCCATCTGGCACATGCACCCTCCACCACCCTCAAGTCTCAAGTCGCTTGTCCTCGAGTGCTTGTCGAGCTCCCGCCAGGCTGTTCTGGTGCTGGTACTCTCTCTCCTGGCTGCAAAGGTGTCGTGGAGAACAAACCCTTCCCTTCACCCCATCCCGCCCCCCCGCAAGCGCGCAAGCGCTGGAGGCCTGCAGCAGCTTCTTCCAGTGATCTTCCTTCTCCTGTCACGCCGTACGCAGCATGCATGAAAACTTAACGCCCGTCCCGCAGGTACAGCAAAGAAACCGGCAAGGTCCTCCAACTCGCGCTTTGACAAGTCGCTCGTGCTCTCCATTTCCTGCCGGCGGCCAGGTGTGCACAAGTTCAATCGTTCAACTGGCTGCATGGCCTCTAGCTTGCTGTTGGCTTCGTCGCGCTGCTTCTCCAGCTCCTGAGCTGCAAACAGCACTCGATCAGCCTCGATTCCCTGCGGCAAATGCCAAAGCTGCCGGAAGCTACAGCTATGAGTCAGCTAGAATCTAGAGTGTCCTTTAACCTTCGCTGATGATCTGCGAGCTTGCGTTCGCCGGCATTCTCGCTGTCCTGCCGGGCCCGTTGCCGGGCTTTGGTGCTACTCGGACGAGGCAGCCAAGTCGAAGAGCACTCAGAGCACCCCCAATAGAACCGAATATAACCGCATGCCATCTGGCACATACACCCTCCACCCTCAAGTCGCTTGTCCTCGAGTGCTTGTCGAGCTTCCGCCAGGCTGTTCTGGTGCTGGTGCTCTCTCTCCTGGCTGCAAAGGTGTCGTGGAGAACAAACCCTTCACCCCATCCCGCCCCCCCGCAAGCGCGCAAGCGCTGGAGGCCTGCAGCAGCTTCTTCCAGTGATCTTCCTTCTCCTGTCACGCCGTACGCAGCATGCATGAAAACTTAACGCCCGTCCCGCAGGTACAGCAAAGAAACCGGCAAGGTCCTCCAACTCGCGCTTTGACAAGTCGCTCGTGCTCTCCATTTCCTGCCGGCGGCCAGGTGTGCACAAGTTCAATCGTTCAACTGGCTGCATGGCCTCTAGCTTGCTGTTGGCTTCGTCGCGCTGCTTCTCCAGCTCCTGAACTGCAAACGGCACTCGATCAGCCTCGATTCCCTGCGGCAAATGCCAAAGCTGCCGGAAGCTACAGCTATGAGTCAGCTAGAATCTAGAGTGTCCTTTAACCTTCGCTGATGATCTGCGAGCTTGCGTTCGCCGGCATTCTCGCTGTCCTGCCGGGCCCGTTGCCGGGCTTTGGTGCTACTCGGACGAGGCAGCCAAGTCGAAGAGCACTCAGAGCACCCCCAATAGAACCGAATATAACCGCATGCCATCTGGCACATACACCCTCCACCCTCAAGTCGCTTGTCCTCGAGTGCTTGTCGAGCTTCCGCCAGGCTGTTCTGGTGCTGGTGCTCTCTCTCCTGGCTGCAAAGGTGTCGTGGAGAACAAACCCTTCACCCCATCCCGCCCCCCCGCAAGCGCGCAAGCGCTGGAGGCCTGCAGCAGCTTCTTCCAGTGATCTTCCTTCTCCTGTCACGCCGTACGCAGCATGCATGAAAACTTAACGCCCGTCCCGCAGGTACAGCAAAGAAACCGGCAAGGTCCTCCAACTCGCTCTTTGACAAGTCGCTCGTGCTCTCCATTTCCTGCCGGCGGCCAGGTGTGCACAAGTTCAATCGTTCAACTGGCTGCATGGCCTCTAGCTTGCTGTTGGCTTCGTCGCGCTGCTTCTCCAGCTCCTGAACTGCAAACGGCACTCGATCAGCCTCGATTCCCTGCGGCAAATGCCACAGCTGCCGGAAGCTACAGCTATGAGTCAGCTAGAATCTAGAGTGTCCTTTAACCGGCGCTGATGATCAGCGAGCTTGCGTTCGCCGGCATGCTCGCTGTCCTGCCGGGCCCGTTGCCGGGCTTTGGTGCTACTCGGACGAGGCAGCCAAGTCGAAGAGCACTCAGAGCACCCTCAACGAACCGAATATAACCGAATGCCATCTGGCACATGCACCCTCCACCACCCTCAAGTCGCTTGTCCTCGAGTGCTTGTCGAGCTTCCGCCAGGCTGTTCTGGTGCTGGTGCTCTCTCTCCTGGCTGCAAAGGTGTCGTGGAGAACAAACCCTTCACCCCATCCCGCCCCCCCGCAAGCGCGCAAGCGCTGGAGGCCTGCAGCAGCTTCTGCCAGTGATCTTCCTTCTCCTGTCACGCCGTACGCAGCATGCATGAAAACTTAACGCCCGTCCAGCAGGTGCAGCAATGGGCGAGTCCTTCAGGTCACGAGCAAGGTCTTGCGCCTCTCTTTGGCGTTGGTCCCTCTTTTCCTGCCAGAGGCGATGCATCACCTATCATTGCATACCCTACTCGCCTCAGGCGCGAGCGTGTCAAGTCAGATCCAGACACCGGCAAGGTCCTCCAGCTGGCGCTTTGACAAGTCGCTCGTGCTCTCCATTTCCTGCCGGCGGCCAGGTGTGCACAAGTTCAATCGTTCAACTGGCTGCATGGCCTCTAGCTTGCTGTTGGCTTCGTCGCGCTGCTTCTCCAGCTCCTGAACTGCAAACGGCACTCGATCAGCCTCGATTCCCTGCGGCAAATGCCGAAAGCTGCCGGAAGCTACAGCTAGAGTCAGCTAGAATCTAGAGTGTCCTGTAACCGGCGCTGATGATCGGCGAGCTTGCGTTCGCCGGCATGCTCGCTGTCCTGCCGGGCCGTTGCCGGGCTTTGGTGCTACTCGGACGAGGCAGCCAAGTCGAAGAGCACTCAGAGCACCCTCAACGAACCGAATAGAACCGAATGCCATCTGGCACATGCACCCTCCGTCGTGGAGAACAAACCCTTCACCCCATCCCGCCCCCCCCGCAAGCGCGCAAGCGCTGGAGGCCTGCAGCAGCTTCTTCCAGTGATCTTCCTTCTCCTGTCACGCCGTACGCAGCATGCATGAAAACTTAACCTTCAGGTCACGAGCAAGGTCTTGCGCCTCTCTTTGGTGTTGGTCCCTCTTTTCCTGCCAGAGGCGATGCATCACCTATCTTTGCATACCCTACTCGCCTCAGGCGCGAGCGTGTCAAGTCAGATCCAGACACCGGCAAGGTCCTCCAGCTGGCGCTTTGACAAGTCGCTCGTGCTCTCCATTTCCTGCCGGCGGCCAGGTGTGCACAAGTTCAATCGTTCAACTGGCTGCATGGCCTCTAGCTTGCTGTTGGCTTCGTCGCGCTGCTTCTCCAGCTCCTGAACTGCAAACGGCACTCGATCAGCCTCGATTCCCTGCGGCAAATGCCAAAGCTGCCGGAAGCTACAGCTATGAGTCAGCTAGAATCTGGAGTGTCCTTTAACCGGCGCTGATGATCGGCGAGCTTGCGTTCGCCGGCATGCTCGCTGTCCTGCCGGGCCGTTGCCGGGCTTTGGTGCTACTCGGACGAGGCAGCCAAGTCGAAGAGCACTCAGAGCACCCTCAACGAACCGAATATAACCGAATGCCATCTGGCACATGCACCCT
This sequence comes from Symbiodinium natans, assembly GCA_905221605.1. Lineage (NCBI taxonomy): Eukaryota > Dinophyceae > Suessiales > Symbiodiniaceae > Symbiodinium > Symbiodinium natans. Next base: position 69,587 of record CAJNDS010002806.1, on the reverse strand, counting down.
CCACCACCCTCAAGTCGCTTGTCCTCGAGTGCTTGTCGAGCTTCCGCCAGGCTGTTCTGGTGCTGGTGCTCTCTCTCCTGGCTGCAAAGGTGTCGTGGAGAACAAACCCTTCACCCATCCCGCCCCCCCGCAAGCGCGCAAGCGCTGGAGGCCTGCAGCAGCTTCTTCCAGTGATCTTCCTTCTCCTGTCACGCCGTACGCAGCATGCATGAAAACTTAACGCCCGTCCAGCAGGTGCAGCAATGGGCGTGTCCTTCAGGTCACGAGCAAGGTCTTGCGCCTCTCTTTGGTGTTGGTCCCTCTTTTCCTGCCAGAGGCGATGCATCACCTATCTTTGCATACCCTACTCGCCTCAGGCGCGAGCGTGTCAAGTCAGATCCAGACACCGGCAAGGTCCTCCAGCTGGCGCTTTGACAAGTCGCTCGTGCTCTCCATTTCCTGCCGGCGGCCAGGTGTGCACAAGTTCAATCGTTCAACTGGCTGCATGGCCTCTAGCTTGCTGTTGGCTTCGTCGCGCTGCTTCTCCAGCTCCTGAACTGCAAACGGCACTCGATCAGCCTCGATTCCCTGCGGCAAATGCCAAAGCTGCCGGAAGCTACAGCTATGAGTCAGCTAGAATCTAGAGTGTCCTTTAACCTTCGCTGATGATCTGCGAGCTTGCGTTCGCCGGCATTCTCGCTGTCCTGCCGGGCCCGTTGCCGGGCTTTGGTGCTACTCGGACGAGGCAGCCAAGTCGAAGAGCACTCAGAGCACCCCCAATAGAACCGAATATAACCGCATGCCATCTGGCACATGCACCCTCCACCCTCAAGTCGCTTGTCCTCGAGTGCTTGTCGAGCTTCCGCCAGGCTGTTCTGGTGCTGGTGCTCTCTCTCCTGGCTGCAAAGGTGTCGTGGAGAACAAACCCTTCACCCCATCCCGCCCCCCCGCAAGCGCGCAAGCGCTGGAGGCCTGCAGCAGCTTCTTCCAGTGATCTTCCTTCTCCTGTCACGCCGTACGCAGCATGCATGAAAACTTAACGCCCGTCCCGCAGGTACAGCAAAGAAACCGGCAAGGTCCTCCAACTTGCGCTTTGACAAGTCGCTCGTGCTCTCCATTTCCTGCCGGCGGCCAGGTGTGCACAAGTTCAACCGTTCAACTGGCTGCATGGCCTCTAGCTTGCTGTTGGCTTCGTCGCGCTGCTTCTCCAGCTCCTGAGCTGCAAACGGCACTCGATCAGCCTCGATTCCCTGCGGCAAATGCCAAAGCTGCCGGAAGCTACAGCTATGAGTCAGCTAGAATCTAGAGTGTCCTTTAACCTTCGCTGATGATCTGCGAGCTTGCGTTCGCCGGCATTCTCGCTGTCCTGCCGGGCCCGTTGCCGGGCTTTGGTGCTACTCGGACGAGGCAGCCAAGTCGAAGAGCACTCAGAGCACCCCCAATAGAACCGAATATAACCGCATGCCATCTGGCACATACACCCTCCACCCTCAAGTCGCTTGTCCTCGAGTGCTTGTCGAGCTTCCGCCAGGCTGTTCTGGTGCTGGTGCTCTCTCTCCTGGCTGCAAAGGTGTCGTGGAGAACAAACCCTTCACCCCATCCCGCCCCCCCGCAAGCGCGCAAGCGCTGGAGGCCTGCAGCAGCTTCTTCCAGTGATCTTCCTTCTCCTGTCACGCCGTACGCAGCATGCATGAAAACTTAACGCCCGTCCCGCAGGTACAGCAAAGAAACCGGCAAGGTCCTCCAACTCGCGCTTTGACAAGTCGCTCGTGCTCTCCATTTCCTGCCGGCGGCCAGGTGTGCACAAGTTCAATCGTTCAACTGGCTGCATGGCCTCTAGCTTGCTGTTGGCTTCGTCGCGCTGCTTCTCCAGCTCCTGAGCTGCAAACGGCACTCGATCAGCCTCGATTCCCTGCGGCAAATGCCAAAGCTGCCGGAAGCTACAGCTATGAGTCAGCTAGAATCTAGAGTGTCCTTTAACCTTCGCTGATGATCTGCGAGCTTGCGTTCGCCGGCATTCTCGCTGTCCTGCCGGGCCCGTTGCCGGGCTTTGGTGCTACTCGGACGAGGCAGCCAAGTCGAAGAGCACTCAGAGCACCCCCAATAGAACCGAATATAACCGCATGCCATCTGGCACATACACCCTCCACCCTCAAGTCGCTTGTCCTCGAGTGCTTGTCGAGCTTCCGCCAGGCTGTTCTGGTGCTGGTGCTCTCTCTCCTGGCTGCAAAGGTGTCGTGGAGAACAAACCCTTCACCCCATCCCGCCCCCCCGCAAGCGCGCAAGCGCTGGAGGCCTGCAGCAGCTTCTTCCAGTGATCTTCCTTCTCCTGTCACGCCGTACGCAGCATGCATGAAAACTTAACGCCCGTCCCGCAGGTACAGCAAAGAAACCGGCAAGGTCCTCCAACTCGCTCTTTGACAAGTCGCTCGTGCTCTCCATTTCCTGCCGGCGGCCAGGTGTGCACAAGTTCAATCGTTCAACTGGCTGCATGGCCTCTAGCTTGCTGTTGGCTTCGTCGCGCTGCTTCTCCAGCTCCTGAACTGCAAACGGCACTCGATCAGCCTCGATTCCCTGCGGCAAATGCCACAGCTGCCGGAAGCTACAGCTATGAGTCAGCTAGAATCTAGAGTGTCCTTTAACCGGCGCTGATGATCAGCGAGCTTGCGTTCGCCGGCATTCTCGCTGTCCTGCCGGGCCCGTTGCCGCTACTCGGACGAGGCAGCCAAGTCGAAGAGCACTCAGAGCACCCTCAACGAACCGAATATAACCGAATGCCATCTGGCACATGCACCCTCCACCACCCTCAAGTCGCTTGTCCTCGAGTGCTTGTCGAGCTTCCGCCAGGCTGTTCTGGTGCTGGTGCTCTCTCTCCTGGCTGCAAAGGTGTCGTGGAGAACAAACCCTTCACCCCATCCCGCCCCCCTGCAAGCGCGCAAGCGCTGGAGGCCTGCAGCAGCTTCTTCCAGTGATCTTCCTTCTCCTGTCACGCCGTACGCAGCATGCATGAAAACTTAACGCCCGTCCAGCAGGTGCAGCAATGGGCGTGTCCTTCAGGTCACGAGCAAGGTCTTGCGCCTCTCTTTGGTGTTGGTCCCTCTTTTCCTGCCAGAGGCGATGCATCACCTATCTTTGCATACCCTACTCGCCTCAGGCGCGAGCGTGTCAAGTCAGATCCAGACACCGGCAAGGTCCTCCAGCTGGCGCTTTGACAAGTCGCTCGTGCTCTCCATTTCCTGCCGGCGGCCAGGTGTGCACAAGTTCAATCGTTCAACTGGCTGCATGGCCTCTAGCTTGCTGTTGGCTTCGTCGCGCTGCTTCTCCAGCTCCTGAACTGCAAACGGCACTCGATCAGCCTCGATTCCCTGCGGCAAATGCCAAAGCTTCCGGAAGCTACAGCTAGAGTCAGCTAGAATCTGGAGTGTCCTTTAACCGGCGCTGATGATCGGCGAGCTTGCGTTCGCCGGCATGCTCGCTGTCCTGCCGGGCCGTTGCCGGGCTTTGGTGCTACTCGGACGAGGCAGCCAAGTCGAAGAGCACTCAGAGCACCTCAACGAACCGAATATAACCGCATGCCATCTGGCACATGCACCCTCCACCCTCAAGTCGCTTGTCCTCGAGTGCTTGTCGAGCTTCCGCCAGGCTGTTCTGGTGCTGGTGCTCTCTCTCCTGGCTGCAAAGGTGTCGTGGAGAACAAACCCTTCACCCATCCCGCCCCCCCGCAAGCGCGCAAGCGCTGGAGGCCTGCAGCAGCTTCTTCCAGTGATCTTCCTTCTCCTGTCACGCCGTACGCAGCATGCATGAAAACTTAACGCCCGTCCAGCAGGTGCAGCAATGGGCGTGTCCTTCAGGTCACGAGCAAGGTCTTGCGCCTCTCTTTGGTGTTGGTCCCTTTTTTCCTGCCAGAGGCGATGCATCACTTATCTTTGCATACCCTACTCGCTTCAGGCGCGAGCGTGTCAAGTCAGATCCAGACACCGGCAAGGTCCTCCAGCTGGCGCTTTGACAAGTCGCTCGTGCTCTCCATTTCCTGCCGGCGGCCAGGTGTGCACAAGTTCAATCGTTCAACTGGCTGCATGGCCTCTAGCTTGCTGTTGGCTTCGTCGCGCTGCTTCTCCAGCTCCTGAACTGCAAACGGCACTCGATCAGCCTCGATTCCCTGCGGCAAATGCCAAAGCTGCCGGAAGCTACAGCTATGAGTCAGCTAGAATCTAGAGTGTCCTTTAACCTTCGCTGATGATCTGCGAGCTTGCGTTCGCCGGCATTCTCGCTGTCCTGCCGGGCCCGTTGCCGGGCTTTGGTGCTACTCGGACGAGGCAGCCAAGTCGAAGAGCACTCAGAGCACCCCCAATAGAACCGAATATAACCGCATGCCATCTGGCACATACACCCTCCACCCTCAAGTCGCTTGTCCTCGAGTGCTTGTCGAGCTTCCGCCAGGCTGTTCTGGTGCTGGTGCTCTCTCTCCTGGCTGCAAAGGTGTCGTGGAGAACAAACCCTTCACCCCATCCCGCCCCCCCGCAAGCGCGCAAGCGCTGGAGGCCTGCAGCAGCTTCTTCCAGTGATCTTCCTTCTCCTGTCACGCCGTACGCAGCATGCATGAAAACTTAACGCCCGTCCCGCAGGTACAGCAAAGAAACCGGCAAGGTCCTCCAACTCGCGCTTTGACAAGTCGCTCGTGCTCTCCATTTCCTGCCGGCGGCCAGGTGTGCACAAGTTCAATCGTTCAACTGGCTGCATGGCCTCTAGCTTGCTGTTGGCTTCGTCACGCTGCTTCTCCTGAGCTGCAAACGGCACTCGATCAGCCTCGATTCCCTGCGGCAAATGCCAAAGCTGCCGGAAGCTACAGCTATGAGTCAGCTAGAATCTAGAGTGTCCTTCAACCGGCGCTGATGATCGGCGAGCTTGCGATCGCCGGCATTCTCGCTGTCCTGCCGGGCCCGTTGCCGGGCTTTGGTGCTACTCGCACGAGGCAGCCAAGTCGAAGAGCACTCAGAGCACCCTCAATAGAACCGAATATAACCGCATGCCATCTGGCACATGCACCCTCCACCCTCAAGTCGCTTGTCCTCGAGTGCTTGTCGAGCTTCCGCCAGGCTGTTCTGGTGCTGGTGCTCTCTCTCCTGGCTGCAAAGGTGTCGTGGAGAACAAACCCTTCACCCCATCCCGCCCCCCCGCAAGCGCGCGAGCCCTGGAGGCCTGCAGCAGCTTCTTCCAGTGATCTTCCTTCTCCTGTCACGCCGTACGCAGCATGCATGAAAACTTAACGCCCGTCCCGCAGGTGCAGCAAAGAAACCGGCAAGGTCCTCCAGCTGGCGCTTTGACAAGTCGCTCGTGCTCTCCATTTCCTGCCGGCGGCCAGGTGTGCACAAGTTCAATCGTTCAACTGGCTGCATGGCCTCTAGCTTGCTGTTGGCTTCGTCGCGCTGCTTCTCCAGCTCCTGAGCTGCAAACGGCACTCGATCAGCCTCGATTCCCTGCGGCAAATGCCAAAGCTGCCGGAAGCTACAGCTATGAGTCAGCTAGAATCTAGAGTGTCCTTCAAGCGGCGCTGATGATCGGCGAGCTTGCGTTCGCCGGCATTCTCGCTGTCCTGCCGGGCCCGTTGCCGGGCTTTGGTGCTACTCGGACGAGGCAGCCAAGTCGAAGAGCACTCAGAGCACCCCCAATAGAACCGAATATAACCGCATGCCATCTGGCACATGCACCCTCCACCCTCAAGTCGCTTGTCCTCGAGTGCTTGTCGAGCTTCCGCCAGGCTGTTCTGGTGCTGGTGCTCTCTCTCCTGGCTGCAAAGGTGTCGTGGAGCGTTCAACGCCTGCCCTCTTCCCAAGCGCTTGAGGCCTGCAGCAGCTTCTTCCAGTGATCTTCCTTCTCCTGTCACTACGCAGCATGCATGAACACTTAACGCCCGTCCACCCAACTGTAAGATCCAGTCCTCCATCGCCCGACGCTGCTGCTTGGAAGTCGCTTCCAGGTCCTGTGAAAACAGAAAGCGGATCCAGTCCACAGACCCTTGTTGCCAGGGTCTGGCGCTGCCCGGCTTTAACAGCAATCACCATGGATGTTCAACATCAAGATTCTCAGAGCATGCATCATGACCGGCACTGATCTCGTCGTCCTGGTGTGCTCGTTTAGCTTCTGCCAGACTCCTCTGGTGCTGGCTCTCTTTTTCCTGGGGGCAAGACTACCAACATCTACTACAGCCCACGTAATGGGGCCAGGGTGACACATTCAACCGCTGCACAAACACCAAGCCTGCCCTACAAAGCTTATGCTCCGGGCCTCCAACAGCGCCTTCCAGCGCTCTTCTTTCTCCTGTGCCTTCTCCTGTGAGCTGATGTTGCTGGGAGGTCTGCATTATCAAGCCAGTTCAAGCTGAGATCGAAGCCACGCAGAATATAGAACTGCTAGCTGAAAAGTAGAATGATGCCACTGAGCCAATGGTTTTAAGCTGGTCTGAGTTGACCACCCCCATGACGCAGCAGCATCTTGGGCTAACACTGTCCCGTTTCTCGTTAGCCCGACTCCGCGAAAAGTGCTCGCTCTTTGCCACTGGCCTTGAAACCACGGCTTTCGGCCGAGCACAAAAGCCAACAAACCCGGATTGCCCGTACGCGTGCGGCGTCGCGCTTCCTCAGTTGGAACGAGTTGAGCGAGTGGTCTGCTGATAAGCTCAAGTCTTGCGGCTCCAGCACGTGCACCTGCCTCAGCCTCGTTGCCTTCACTGAGGGCTGTGGATTGCAGGAGACAAGCGCACATGAGCAGTTTTTGCCGGAGAGGTGAAGTGATCGGGGGAGCCTTACGATCAAGCTAAGCTGGGGCACCCCTTCCGGGGGAATCACTTCCTCCCACCCAAAACCAACACGCGCACACACACACACACACACACACAGAGACTCGACTCACACATATCGATGCCACGAATGGAGCAGCAAAACGATGGTTAAAACAAGGTACAAGGACTTACCTGTGCGAAGCCGGCCGCCGCCTCGGCTTGGAACTTCGCCTGCGACGCCTTCAAGGCCTGGCGCATTTCTGTGTCGCTTCTTGACTCGACATGACTCACAAAAGCCTCCCATTCGGCACCGAAGCAATGGATAAAACTGAGATATGCAGGAACAGTTGAGAACGTCAGCAATAAAGATGAATGAAGATGGAATGGCACACTTCTTGAAGGCATTTACTGCCAAAACGACTCCTCCAAGACTTGGCACCTCGAGCGTTTCCTTGGCCACTGTGGGACTTTGGCCGCATGCCTCATGCTGGTGTCTTGAGTCTGGCAGAGGACCGCTACGACAGATAAAAGACTTGAAGTGATGTTAAAGCGTTGTGGGACTGGCTTGACCAGCATTCGCCTGCACGGGCCGACGACCGCCAAAGACGGAGAGGGCCTCGTCAAGCAGGGCTTTGGGAATTGGATTGGTGAGTCGTGGGCAACATTGTAGAATCTGTGCAAGCTGGGGCTTCACAATTAGTCCAACATATCATATCTCTGCACATGCCGCGTCACAACCATGCAAACATGGAACGCAACACGTCACACCACTTGCAGCCATGCGGCACTCCGAACGGGAGGAGACGCGACGTTTGCCGGTGTCAACGTCTGTCGAGCACTTGTCGGCACTTGCACATGCAGAAGCAGAAGCACTTAGACTCAAACATCTGAGTCTTTTGGCGTCGGCCCGCGACGCCCCGAGGTTCGCGGTAGGCTTCGCATGCCCAAGCAACTCCAGGACTCAACTCGATATGCCCTCCTGCTCTAGCCTCGGACGTTGGTTCCGCCCTGGCGCATGGAGCCTCGAATATCTAGCCGAGTCCAGCCTCATGGTCACTTTAGACAGGCATTCTTGATGGTCATGTTCTCCCCCCTCAGGTTCTCCCCCATTGTACCCTTTCTCTTTCTTCCTTCCATCTCCTTTTGCTTTGTTTCGTGGGACCGCAGCCCCTGCGCATGCAGCACGCCTCGGTTTGAGGTCATCAGCAGTGTGAACCCGGACTGAGGCAGAATAATATAGCAATGTACTAGCAGTTACTTGCAACGAAAGAACAAAAGTACTCGGAAGCAGAAGTGCAAGATTAAACAGTCATGAGTAATGATGATTGGAAAAGTATAGGAGGTAATAAACATTACCAGACATCTTCCTACGGGATATTCACCACGTTCCGGCCTCATGTGCCGCCAACTTCTCCCGCCCTCGGATTGAGCGACGGAGGCTGCTGGGATTCGGCATGAATGGGATCTCACGAGAGTAAATTCGACAACTTCACACCAGGACCACATTGAACAAGTACGTAAGTCATTGAGGCTGCTGGAAGCACTTCAAGCGAAGTTCATGACACCTCAAGGGCTGGGGGCAGCGGCCGCGTGTTGGTGTGGATGGCACAGTGGGAGCCTGCGCAAAAATCTCCCAAACTGGACTGACATGAAGCGTACATTTCACCCATCAGGTGGCTCGTTAGAAGTAAAGTGAGGAGACGGGTGCCCAGGTCAGCAAGCCTTGCCCGAAACCGCAAAGAAAAAATTGGATGTGTCAGGTGTCAGCCTCCGGCGGTGCCGGCTGTGCCGGCCGTGCCGGCTCCTCATCCGAGTCTAAGACCTCTCCACGGCACTCCAAGGGTCGGAGGTCTCGCGCTCAAGACAACATGTTGCAAGCAAACGATTCGACATCGTATTGTCATGATCGAACTTACAAGTTCCAGTCAGCAGCAAAACACAACACTGATTTTGTCGGCCGAGTTAGCCTTCCACATTGAAAGGAGCAGAGCACTACCGTCTTTACAGTTGGCTTGGGGGCTTGTACCATCCAACAAAGCCGGAAGCCAGAAAGCAACGGCCCAAATCAAGGCATCAGCCGATTTGTACCATCCGACAATCTCGGGCTGAGAGGCCTGTTCAAGCTTGCTTGGGTGGAGGAGGCTCACTCCAAACATGTGCGAGAAAGCATGCAATCTGCCCAAAGGCGCTGCAAATCGCAGCCTAGACAACTACGGCCTTTGGCAAAGATCAGCCTGAGGGATGGTGCCCCAGAGGGCTCCAACACTTCGTACCCCACTCGCATTCTCTCACATTCCTCTCACATTCTGTTCACATTCTGTTCACATTCTCTCTGGGGCCCTCTGGGGACCCATCCCAGGCTTTATCGAATTCGGGCTTGAAACTTTGACTCCCGTCACACTGTATAACGCTTGCTGCGGCATCGAGAGCTCTTTTGAATTTTTCCAGGACCCTCTGCCCCCTGGATAATACATTCCAAGTGCGCAGATCCTGGAGCTCAAGCCACCAGTCGATGCAGCATATCAAGCGCTTGCCAATGCCTGCAGATTTGGGCCAAGGGCACGTCGGTAAGAAGAGTCAGGAGTTGGATTCTTAAGGTCCACTCTCCGCATCTCCTAAATGACCGCGCACTACCATCTGTATTGCTCTCTGCACTTTGCCTCGGAGCGGGTCATGCCAGCACAGAGTTGGTGCAGTTCCGGTACAGATTTCACCTGGGGTGCAGCCATCCCATTGCAAGAAGCATCCAACAACGAGAACGGACGATATCTCCCTGTACAGGATGCTACAAGGCACACACGGCTTCATTGAAAAGAGGGGGCGCATTTGAAACAGAATGATCCGACGACGCTACTTGGTACAAAGCAAGGGGTTGAGGGAGTGCGATCTGCAAGCGGTACCGGGCCAGGTTTCAGGGAATTTCTCTTACGAAGCTGGGGTTTCCGGGGGCTCATATAAGGCAACAAGAAGTTCCAATTTGCAAACGGACTGATGCGAGGCATATGAGGCTTGTTCTTTCTTCGTTCTGATTAAAGACCCTCTTGCACTTCGCCCTTGTGCGCTCTTGCACGGCCATAGTTTTAAGCATATATTCGGATTGAAAAACGTACAGAAAATCGTCACAATGGAAGTCTACAGAGCGAAATCTTTGTCTTCAACATCACCTACGCCTACACCCAATAATCCTACACTTTAACGCTGCCCCAATTTTGTCGTGGCTCGGAACCACCTTCCGCATAGCTTGCGCACGGCTTGCGCTATAGGCTTGCGACTCTGTCAAGCCGAAAGCTCCGAATCCAGAGAGCGCGCGCCACTTGAGTATGTTCGCCCCTGCGCTTCGCCCATGTGCGCGCTACGTTGTAAGGTTTTCAGGCTGCGCCTACATCCGGAAATGTTTTGGACATTGTAAGCTGCTGTCAAGAGGCGGGGGCTGAGAGCAACCCTCATATACGGCTACAACAAAAGTTGGGGACTTTGGGGGTACCTCCTTTACAAGCAAAATGGAGGACGAGGGGCCCGACATATCCATTTGTTTTCTTCGAGGTTTGGGTTGCACAGGGCTATGGTGGAAACCTAGCAAAAAAATCAATACCGCAATGCGTAAATAAATACGTCAAACCGCATGAGTCGGCGAGCGAAAGCAACCATTAGATGACAGGAACAGCAATCAGGAAGCAAACAACAAAAGCAACACAAGGAGCAGCAGGAGGCAAGACTGCCAATCTGCAAATGCCGGGAAACCACAAGCCGGCCATAGCGAGCTGCCCAAAGTGTTGCCACACGTTGTCGCAGTACTGCACATGCGGCCTGGAAGTCCTGAAAGGATCTGAGGGGAGTCAAAGGGGAGTCAAAGGCTTCAGGTAGCTTCAGCCACTTGAGCAAGTGAGCCTAAGAGCGCCTGGGTTGCGCGAATGGTGCGATGGTTTGTGGAATTGGCGGGGTCTGAAACACATTGAACATGTCGACGTGTGTGCGTCATTGGTGCAGCCGCACAAAATCTTTCTTTTGAAGCGCAGGGTACACAGCTAAGCAGGCTGCATCAAGCAACACGCAGACACGTGCCCATCCCTCCCCGAATGCCTCTGCAAGCATTAAGTGCAACGTAACCCCAAGAACGTGTACCCACTCATAGTTGTGGGCAAAACCTTCCGGACGGATGGGGCAGATACTTGCCTGCAAATACATGACCCTGTGAAGCCCCTCTAGTCTGTTGGAAAGGCATCCCCGACGATTGCGCTTCCTTCGGCAGGCTGGCCCTCGAAAGCCGTTCACAGCTGTTGGCAAGCGCTCAGGGGAAGTTCCTGCTCTTGGCTGAACGCCAACAAGCCTTCTCGGCTTCAAACGGTTGGGGCTAATTACGCTTTCTTGAAAAGCCTGCTTCCAGTACCTTTCTGTGCCTTCGTTCTCGGCTGTCAAGGCGGATGCCTGTTTTAATGGCATCCTTGACAGCAAGTCCCAGCCCGCTGGAGTTTGAGGGGGATTCTTTCTGAGGCCACTCAGAGTTTGCAAACGAGGGATGTTCGATGTTGCTTGCAAGGTCCAGGAGCATGCGCAAACCGCAAGAGGAAACAGATAATCGGGACATGCCACCGTGGGCTCCTCTCCATCAAGCACTTGCAGCACTCGCTGCACAGTCTCGTGGCCGTACCTTGAATGGCATCACAGTACCGTTTCACTGGTATCCTGACAATGTTCTCATCTTGTTCGCATGGTGTCTGCACGCAGCTGGCCTTGTGACTGCCACATCTGCAAGCCGCTGGCCAATGGCTGCTCGTGCCAAGCTCACCTTCACGTCAGGTTTCCATACACTGTCCTGTTGCTTTTTGGGAAGTTGCACTGACTGTTTGGCTTGTCTCAGATGAAAACCTGTGATGACAGCCGAAGCTGGAGAAATGCATGCTGAAAGCTCCTACTTCCGCTGCATAGAGACTGCCACATGTCAAAAGTCCCGCTACACCACTACATAGACTATCGGCGGCCCTGCTGCACTCTCGGATATCAACAAGCTTAAGGAAATCGTCAACACTGCCGCAAAGGCCCCAGCACCATGCTCACTCCGCATGTCCGGACCATCCCCAACGTCCCGCTCCTATCGGACCTGTATCCGAATCGCAAAACGCCTATCTCCTTGTCCGCCTGGTCTTCTCGTGATGCATGGACCAATGCCTGGTCAAGGAGGCAAAAACTACACATGCTCCCAGCTGTTCCCTTCAGCGCTCTGGAAACAAAACTCGGCGACTGATCTACATCTGTTGGGACATGTCCAGGCGCAATGAAAAGAGAGAAAGCTCTCTAGCAGAAAAGGACTTAGGTCCATGCCTTCGCGACCGCGGGAGAAGCCGCCTGGTGCATCAGGAGCTCATGGATGTTGGCCTCTCAGGCAGGCAATACATGGCAACACATGGCAACACAACCATAAGCCACAAAAGAGCATCCGTGTCTCACCGTGTTCAGAATGTGGCTGACTCTCCCCCCTTTCATGCGGAAGATTTGAACATCTCGAGCCGCCTTGAACACTTCGCAGAGGATGTGCTGATGAGCAGCTGAACCTCTCGTATTTCCGATATATATATATATATATGTATGTATATATATATATATAGGTGGGTCCAATCCTTTCTACTTTCCCGTGTTCGGCAGAAGGCTTCTGGTCCTCAAGAATGGGGGGTGCACGACTCATACTCAATAGATGGGATTGATTTTCTGCGGAATATAGTCTACCAGAGACGAACAAAAACATCTGCTTTTGAAGTCTCCGTTGACCGCCACCAGAAAAGCCCAATCCACCACGTGATCATATGGGCCAAAAATTCGCAAAGCCCATTCGTTGCAGCGCCAGAAGCCCTATTTACCTTTCAGTACCTGGATTAAGCTTCAAACTGTGCGCCTAGACGCTAGACCCGGGGCTTGGTGCTGCCTGTTCAAACAACCCTCCCAAGAGAGACCTCATGCAACTGTTGAGACAAGGTGCCAAATTGCACGAGCTGCTGCATGACCTGGGCCAAGTGGCTCTGGCCGCTGGAAAGCAACAAGCAACCTTCCACTCCACCTGGCTGCAAACATCAACCTGCAGAGCGCTGCCCTTGACGACTTTTGACCGGTTCAGCGATGCGCTGCGCAACCTAGAATGAAGCCAGAGCGGTTACACGAAACGGCAGTTGACGCTCCTCTTTCCTCGTAAACACAAGAAGAGCAGGCAGCAGAAGCCATGGGTTCGAGCGTGCGTCGGACCGATGCACCGGACGGAGTGCGGGAGTCCCCCGCGCAAGATGTGATGGACGGAAAATCCACAAGCGCAAAACAGACCCCGCTCTACTCGAGACGGGGCTTGATTGCTTTCCCCCAGACTGAAGCAACAGCAGCTGCGCAGAACAGCAGTTCATGCTCCTCTTTCTTGGGCGAAGGGAAGTCCACGGCACGGCTCGATTACGCCGGAAGCCGCGGAAGCCAGCGATTCAGGACGTGGCCATTCCGGACTACCGGACCACTGGACGGAGTTGTGTTTGGGTACCTTGACCCTTTCAGGGGAGAAACTTGCGCCTAGCTACTTGTACTCGAAAACAAACCGAGCAGCGCCGCATCTAAGCCCATCTGCGACGTCATTGAAAGAAACGCATGCGAACATGCTGGATGTCCACGCGAAGCCAGAACCTCTTCTGCAAGACCGCAACCGGAAGAAGCGAACCAGAGTGCCACAGAGTTGTTCGCTAAGGTCTTTCCAAGCAGCTAGAGGCTGCGGTATCACACCGAAGCCAGAGGGCAGGGGGCTCACAACAGGGAGGCAGGAGCTTATCCAACCGCAACATGAAAGGTCATGGGGTAAACAGATCCCAAGCGGAAACTCTGTGCTTGAAACAAAGCGTTATGATCGCACCGGAACCCGCCGAGGCCGCCATGGACATGGAGATGTCTGCACGATGCAATTTTCCAACACCAGTGGAAGATGCGGCTCAAGTATCAGACAGCCTAACCTTGTGCCTGGAGCCATATCCTTCACACCGCTGCTTCTCCTCATCGCACATTCTTCATAGCTTATCCAGACAGCTTTTTGCTGCTCTCAGCCATCCGAGGCTGGGCTTGCAGTACTTTAAGGGCAAACCGGGGTTCAGGTCCATCGGTCAACTTCGGTGGACGTTGAAGGGGGGGCTTGTCATTTGCCCATTTCGGCCCAGCCGACCAGGCCATCATCGGAGCGAGATGGCATGTCTGCCGGTTGCTGCCACACGCACTCGTGGGACGATGCGCTGCTGGATGTGTGAAGATGGGCATACTGAGCTAAGGCCGGGTCAAAGCTGCCATAGACCTTGGCAGCATGGAACACATCGCTGGGCGTCGCAAGCAAAACATTGACAATTTAGTGCAACTCTGAGCTTCTGCACAGACACAAACCAATTGTGAATGTGTTGCTGAAGCACTCTGCTTTCGAGCAACATGGCGTACGAGAGGCAATGCATCGGCCATAAGAATGCTTGCCACTCCCTCCTGCAATTGCTCACTCATGGGCATGCTTCGTTCGAGCCGCAGAAGCCGCAAGCACCCTCTAAGACTTTCAGACATTCTGCTTCAGGCATAGTGGCTACCGTGAATAGGCCGCACAAAATCATCCAGTATTAAGACAAGATTCCAGCTGATCCTCGTGGCAGTGCTCGAGCAGGCCTTGGAGGACATGGCCATGAGAGTCAATGATGTTTGACGGCCGATGGTAGCTGAGACACTGCTCCTTCCACAGCTGGGCCAGTGTTCAAGCGACAGCACTACATGTATCCACATGTCTCGTGCATCACACCAACAGTCTCACGACTATTGCTTCAAGGATCGCTGAATGACGCGGCATCCATACCTGAGATACAGAATATCACCCACGTTGCGTCTGAGGAGCTTCTCATGCTTCTCATACATTCAGGTTCCACACCTAAGACACTCCTTGTTTTGTCCGAATTGAGATCCTTCACGCCTTACCCTGCGTCATCGTGCATGGTCGCACCGACCTCAATGAAATCGAGCGGCTGGTGACCTTGAGGCGGAGCAGCACAGCAATGGAAGCAAGAAGAGCGAAACAAAAACCACAACTCTTAAGAGCTACTCAGTCAGACCGGACAGCGTTTGAACTCTAAACCGTCGACTTCCTGGAATGGCTCGTTCAGCACTCAGTGCAGCGAGCTGACAGAGAGGGACGAGAGACTGAGGGACGGAACGGGAGAGAGCGAGAGATCATGAGAGAGAGAGAGAGAAAGCGAGAGAGAACGAGAGAAAGAGAGAGAGAGAGCGCGAGACAGGACAGGGAGAGAGAAAGAGAGAGAGGCGCCATCCCTAGACGTCTCAGAGGCCTGTATTCAGCTTAGACACGGGCGACCTCTAGCACTGCCTTGGCGCCGGCCTTGGGAGCCCAGTGTTTGTGTTTCTTGAACAGTTGCTTTCTTTTTGTACGTGTCCCAGTTCGTTCCTTCTTTATATCCCATCAGTGTCCCAGAATCCTGCAGAAGCTCGTCGATGAAGAACTGACAGTCGCGAGGTCTGAGCGTGGCCACGAGCCGTTGCAGGACATGGTTGGCATTGGGCGACACAGCTGCACCCACGACCTTGCAGGCGTGTGGCAGGGTGTCTCCAGATTCTATTGATTCTATTGCATCCATGTGCCAAAACCACCAGAGCAGCAGCACATTCCAGTTGAGCCAAGTCGACATGCCCAGAGAGCTCCCGAGCAATCTGCTTCCTCAACTCGTTGCCTCAGACACGTGCGAAAGCGTAGCCATGTGAAGCAGGAAGCTGTGTGTCTCACAACAATTACAACAATTTTGTTCCGCATTGTGGGGGGGTGCTCTGGTTTGTTAGCAAAGACTGCAGCAGACCTTGCGCCGTGATGCTGGGAGCCTGGTCGATTGCGTCCTGGACTTTTCTGCAACCTTTCTGCCTCCAGCAGGGTGCAAATGCAATTGCAGCGCACACAAAGGCAGATGAAAGGATATGAAAGGCAGAACTAAGCCAGCTTTGCACCGCCAGGACCAGGGAGTTGAGTTTTGTCATGACTGGTCACGCAATCATCAAGCTGCAACTGCAGTTGCTGTAACTTGTTGAATTTGAAAATTTGCTCGCCTTTGTGAGAGTTGCCAGACCTTGCCCAACACAGGTGACTCCGACACTGCGGAAGAGGCGGTGCTTGAGGCGTCGTCCGAGGCATGATCAGCGGGTGCCTGAACTGCCGATCAGCCGAGAGCATGCGCACACACACACACACACAGAGGAACAAAACAGTATATCTCTGAAACAGACCCCACCTGTGACGGGAGCCCAGGGTAAACCTGGACCTGGCCCTGAATAATGGGCAGGCCGACCATCACCACAGGAATCGCACAAATCGGGGACATTGCCGGCAGTGAGGGCGATGCCGGCTGCAGAACCATCGGCAACATGGGCTGAACACCCGGGAGGAATGGAGCGAAAGCCGGCATCTGAATACCTTCGGCGCACATGGTCTCTGAGTCTCTACGCTCGAGATCAATGTCAAATGCTGCGCGGAGCAATGTTGACAGCCGCAAGTGGGAGCGAGAAAATTGCAAGACGGATCAAAACGTAAACAAAGCTTCTCAGCAGGGTCACCCCTTCTCCCTGGGATATCGAGAGCAGGACACCGATGCCCATGTCAACTGCACAGGCTCAAAAAAAAACCGAAAACAAAAGAAAAGGAAAAAATGAGAAAGCTTGAGAAGGATCATTCCGCTCCCCTCCGCTTCTTTTCCTCCGTCACGTTGCTGCGACGTGCCAACTGTACGCCATGAAACAGGGACAAAGGTCTTCTTCAGACAAATGCTAAAAAGTCGGAACACGGATTGGGTGCAAGAGCCGGACGATCACAGGCGTTGCTGTCCAGCTCAGTCTGCATGGCAGGTAAATGCGGAATTGTGGAAGGTTTCACAGTCAGAGTCCATTGTGCCTTGAGAGCTGGTGCTCAAGAGTCTCAGTGCTGGTGCTCAAGTCCCGGAAAAAGGCACAAATAGGGAACTCAGCTTGTGGAGGTCGTGAAAAAAAACGACAAGTCAGAGCTCTTGGAGCTGAAAAGGCTGCATTCAGAGGTAAGAATCTAAAGAACAGGACAGTTTCAGAAATAGGTCGCAGGGGAAGAACTTGTATTATATTATAGTATACGGTAACTAACGAGGCATATGAAGTGTTCCGCCTGAAAGTGTCCTAAAGTGGCTAACGATCAGCTGCTGAGGAAAATCTACCACGCTCTCCGAGCAATGGCATTTGCATCAGAGCACCCTACAGAGGCTTTCTCAACGTGCGGGAAAGCCACGTTTCTCATCGCTGCAGTCTGAAATTCACAACCTGCTCTTCCAACAGATGCGGCTCGCGGCGCACTTTCTGCAGAAAGGACTTCAACCTTGCTTCCAGCAGGCTTTGCAAGATGCGCTTGGCAGAATGACTAGGGCCCACATACGCCAGAAAGGAGCTGCAATGCAAGAGCACATGCCAGGCCTAGCTTGTTCGACACTCTGGCATGCCAGATATCTTGCTATGCGATGACTGGGCAACGCTGGGTCGTCACTCGACGACATCTTGATTGCAAATCCGTCGCGCAAGCACTTCTCGGGCAGTGCTTGAACCCTCCGAAACTAAGCTGCATGCACACGTTGAAGCCAGGCGGCCTGGCTTCGTGCTGAATCATCAAGGACTTTCCTGGAGGTAGAGGATGCTGAGGTATCTCCAGGACGTCAGCCATTGAGCTGAAGCTAGCTCGCGCTTCCTCAACAACACACTGCTTCTTTCATCGCCACACATTTGTTACGCACCGCCACACGTCGGTCAGTTTTGATGGCGTGGGGCGGCATGAGCAACAAGACCAAGCACCAGTTGCTAGAGGGCACGGCAACAAATTCAAACCTGTGGAAAACCTATCAATGCCTTGCAGATTAGCACTGACACCCTAACAGCTCCCTGGTGCTGAGCATGCCAGAAGCGAGATAGTCGGCTTGAGAGTCGCTGAGCCACATCGCAATGGTGAACCTTTGAACGCAACCAGCGGCAATGCGCCAAGAGGCTTTGAACTTCACGGAGGACTGCTCCTTCCCGCTCTCGTCCTTATCAACAGTCGGTCGAGTCTAAAGCCCGATGCCTGCGTCTGAGTGAACGTAACAACCTACAATGAGTCACGCGGACCTCATGCACCGAGGCCCCGACCAGTACTTGGACAACCAAGTTTGTGTCATCTCCTGCAACAATCGGCCAAGCAGAGCAGCACCGCCCAACCAAAACATAAACACGAGTAGTGACACAGTTGTGTCGCACGACCAGCGCCGTTGTTGCCGAGACTTCAGTGAGGCGCAGCTGTGCTGGCAATAGGTCTCGCTACTGCCCAAGAACGGCAACAGTCAGCACAGGTCAGCACGAAGCTGGCCTGGAGTCATCGCACTGGCGCCACTGCCCATGGCGTTGAGTGTCTGTTGTGCGTCTACAGCAGCCAACAGCAGTTAACCGGGAACGGCAAAAAAGCGCTTTGAACCAGCAACATGAGAGAGAAAGACGTCTCGTTGCATCAAAGCGCTGCGAAAGACTCGGAAAGCAGAAGAAGCAGAAGCAACGAAGCATTCATGGAGCATAGTGGAGGCGAGAATAACCACGGATCGCGCCTCGGGGAAGTCAGGGAACGACACCTCGAAGGCAAGCGGCCCAGAGGGGCCCAGAGGGGCCCAGAAAGGCTCCGGGGGTCTCAATCCAAGTTTTCTAGGAGTTCTCTGTGTCGGCGCACCTTTTCAAACCTCCACGTTTGCTGTTTTTGCCTGGCCTCAATTTGGAAATGAGGGGACAAAGGGAACCGTGTGCAGCCTGGGATCCGGTTTCATATGGTCTAAAGAACACAAGGAACACTTTCGGGTGACCACAAAAGCACTTGTGGGTGACTATCCTGCAAGACCTGCACCCCATCCACACTAGGACCAGTGAGGAAGGGGACCCACCCCGCCCTACAAAGCCAGCCTCCCCCGTGAAAGGCGTGCCACACCGCCCCTGCCCCCCCACAGAGGCACTGATCATCTAAAGTGAGGCTTCGCGAGGCATGACGTTCAAACAGGCCGAAACAGGCCGTCCTTTTCTGCTTGGGGCTTGGGAACAACCCGCAAAGAGCATCATGAGCTCATGAGCGTCAGGAAAACAATGCAACTCGTCTGAGAAGCGAGACCCGGGCCGCTGCTGGCGCCGGTTGCGCGGGTGCTGTAGGAGGAGTTTCCTGGCCAGGCGATGCCAGAAGTGGACACGGGCGGCTGCGGCAAACTCAGAAGACTAATCAGGCGTTCAAAGACCCTCACTGCCGTACTGCCCTTTTGCACAAAGCCCGGGGCGCCACACAAGTGGCCCTCTTTGGTTTGGATCGTCTCCCCATGTCAACCCTGCTGTGTGACTGTTTCCGGTGCGTGAGTTGTCGGCTTCGGAGACCTTAGAAGCCTTAGCACTCAGAGCTCCCTGAGCGTTGCCACAAACGACGAGACTGCCCGCTGGACAAGCGCAGAAGGCCTTGGCATTTTGTTCGCCACCCTGTTGTCCCCTGAAACCCCTCCCCGAAATTCAAGACTCTAAGTTGGGGCTTAGGCCTCCCCAACAGAGTTTCTAGCGGTGTATAGTGGACTCAGCAATTGCACAAAGTTTATACAAGCACGTAGTGAACAGTGCAATGAGCATCCTGCGGAGCCATCTTGCATTCACAACTTGAGACCAGGGCCTCATAGGGCCTCTCATTTACTCTGCTTTATGTTCATGTGACACATGTGCCTCAGATTTACAAGGCCAGGCGACCAGGTGCCTCGTCGTCTGAGAGAATCTCCATCGGCGGCACAGTGCGCAGTGAGTGGCTCACACGCGTCTAGGGGAACCAGCCAGAAACACCCTGCATCAAAGCAGCGTCAATAGCGACCCTGCACGATGCCCAAGATCCCTTTGGTTTGCGTTGAGCTGCAGTTCTAGTGTCAGTGTCTGTTCAAGTTTCCAGTCAAGACCCCAATGACTGGAACGGGAGCCAAACCTGGCGCGCGACGATCAAGCCTGATTGCACAATGTTGCCTTCCGCTTCCCGCACAGACAGGAGACAGTGCGCTGCAAAGGCAAGGAAGGCAACGTAGGGCCAAGAATCTGCAAGACTGTGGCTGCTGCAAAGCCCAAACCATCTGAGGCCAGGCACTTTTGGAGACCCCTTTCCGGCCACTCAAGAAACCTCGACTCAGCGATGCTTAACAAGTGGTCTGCAGGAACAGGGTCCAAATTGGTGCCGCACGTGCTCTGAACACAGTACCTCACTTGCAACAAACGCATAAGAATACTTTGCTGATGCTTCGCTGCAAAAAATGCCACGGCCCACAGACCCTCTCCGCTTGCACGGGACGGTTCTTGGCAGATCTTGCAGCTCAATCACTAAATGCAGCCGGCAATCATGATCAGGATGTACAAGGAGCAAAGGCCTTGGCACCAGCAACACTGTAGGTGCTATATTACCAAGGTGTTCCCAGGCAGCCCGACATGCCATACAAAACCGCAACCACCAAACAGAGCATGGCCACCCGCTGAGTGACCGAGAAGGCCTCTTGAACTGTCATAGCTACGTAGGACCAACACAGCCAAATTAGTAGGTGTGGAAGGCTCCGTGTCATGAACTGTACTACTATGAACTGCACTGCCTTGTCTATACTGCTGGGGCGAAAGGTCAACAGGGCAAACTCTGAATTTGAGGCCCTGGCAGGCTCCGGGGTCCCATCCTCGCAGGATCTCTCGCCTTACCGAGATCGCGGGTCAAAGAAGATAACTTCTCCGTCTCGAGGGATCGTGAGAGAAAGAAACAGCATAGCTTGCCGGTCTGAACTGGCACAAAGCACAGCGTAAAGACATCTCATGGAGGGTGCTACTCACGAAACAGCGGCTTGCCGTCACACATGGCTTGCTTGGTCGCGAACGGACGATGCACGAGAGCTGCTGTCAGCGCAGTTGCCGTCACTGCCAAGGCACATTCCTGAAGTATTTGCCGTTCATGCCGGATCAAGTCGACAGCGAATGAAGCAAAATGAGGTGAAAAGCATCTTGGTCGGAAAAATCAGGGAGGACCGAGGATCGAGGCCCCGGCAATGACCGAAGCTCGACCCATGCTGGAGGGCAAGCGAAGCGGCAAAGGCCATGTCTCCTCCTGAAACACGTCAAGGAACCAGGTGAAAGACGTAGCGAAGTGCCCCGTCTTCGAAAAGGTTGGGTGAGGGATCCTTGAGTTGATGCCCGCCGATTGAAGTGTTTGACGCCGACGGATAGGCTGTGAGTAGCCGCGCTCAGTGTAGCGACTGCTGTGACTGTAAGGACTTGTATAAAAGTCTGGCTTTTTGCAGGCAGAGGGGAAACATCGTGCTGTGGAGAAAGCCCTGTGCATCAGGGAATAGGCGGTGCCGTCATGTGCAGCATGCCCAACAAATGACGAGGTTCCCCGACTTTCAGTGCTTGGAAACTCTCACGTGATTGCGACCATGTCTCTAAATGACTGCGGCTCGACCTGTGACGTGAGCTTGCTGACACCTCGCCGTCCCATCCATTGAAGGTATGGGGCAGTGAGTAGGAGCAGCAGTGCGATGGGGTTTGTCATGCTCCCTGCAATGGCGAGTACTGTTTGGGCATGTGTCGCTGCGCATGGTCGAGCGTCGAGCCGGGCTACGTTGGTCCTCTTGCGGATGGGTCCACGAGTGCCATGGGATCAAAGAAGCCCTCTCTTGCTCACAACCGCCTCGGTAGTTATGTGGACAAGTTCACCAGCACGCCACCGCATGAAAGGCGAACTGACCGCCAGCTTGGTGCCTAGAATTGGCCAAGAAGCCGCAGTCGTCTAATTGGCTCTTCTCAGGACTGCTGTAGTGTGTGCAGTTCGTGTCTGCTCGGGTTGCTTCCTATCATGGAAAGCTGGCGGTTCTCCTCGGCCGCTTGGCGCCTTTTTCTGATTTTCTATGGTGCTTGGGGGTGCACGGCAGTGTACCGAATTGGGAAGATCAAGATGCCGGAGTAGTACACTTCAAAACCAGTTTGTTGGTGTCTTCTGAAGTCTTCCGGCAATACACAAGAATCTCTGTAGGCTCGGGCCAGCACCATCTTCAGGCGTTACCTTCATCAGGCTGTTGCTCCTCGCGACCGCAGAACCATGATCTGCAGGTCACGCACTTTGCAGAAGCGCTGACACAGGATAATCTGATAATAATCAACACACACACAGACACCGACACAGACACAGACGCAAACACAAAAAAAACACAAACACAAACACAAACACAAAGACAAACACAACACAAACAAAAACAAAAACAACAAGCAAGCAAGCAAGCAAGCAAGCAAGCAAGCAAGCAAGCAAGCAAGCAAGCAAGCAAGCAAGCAAGCAAGCAAGCAAGCAAGCAAGCAAGCAAGCAAGCAAGCAAGAGCAAGCAAGCAAGCAAAGCAAGCAAGCAAGCAAGCAAGCACAGCAAGCAAGCAAGCAAGCAATCAAGGCAAGCAAGCAAGCAACAACAAGCAGACACAACACACACACACACACACACACACACACACACACACACACACACACACACACACACACACACACACACACACACACACACACACACACACACACACGCACACACATGAAGGATTCATATGTCAAAGGAGTCTCCTTTCATGATATCATGTCGGATCAGCCCGGCTGAAGACTTCAAGGTCTTCAAAAAGCTTCTAGTTTTCTTGATGCACTCATACTGGTTTAAACCCTAGACACCATTTCAGGAAAGCACCATGCTCTAAAGACATAAATCTATGTGTGTATATAGATATATGAGCTGCACACCAAGTACGATGCCAGCTGCCGAAGATGTACAAACATCGGAAGGTGCACAGCGGGGGCATCTCCCAGTGCATCAACAGAGAAGGTGATTGTTTTGCTTGCAATGATCCCAAAATCTCTATCACTGCCCCGCTGTTCTTGGCGGAAGTTGTGAGCCGCAGTAGTTCGGGATCCACCCACACCCACACAGCCACACACACATCCAAGAACTCACCAGCGAAACTTTCCCATTGGGACCTGCAGGCCGCCCGGATCCGGCCATGGCGGGCTTTCTTGGGTTCGCATGTCGCTGGTGCAAGTGCTGACGAAGCGTTCTACAATGTTCTACAGCTCTTTCGATGCAAGTCCGCTCTTTCCCTGCAAGTTGGCCTTTTGGGAACCGAAGGGCTTGTGCAGTCAACTCTTTCAAGTCAAAGCCTTGAAAGCGTTGGAATAGCAAACTCAAGAGCTGCCTCAGTGTTGAACTGTTGGCTTCTGGCTCGAAAGCTTCAGCAAGCAGCAGTCAAGGCGCCAAATCGTTCGAACAGTATCACTGCCGCTCGCAGAAACATCGTGGCACAAGGCCAACGGCAAGCTTTTGCTAGGACCGCATTCGGGGGCCCTGCCTGAAGATACCCGTAGCCAAAGTTTGGACCACAGGGACTCATTCAAGCAGGAAGCCAGACCGCTCTTGTGGCTCTCCATCCATGCACGGGCAAGACTTCAACCCGCGCGTGAATAGTTGAGACCCACGCTCTCTCAGTTCTCAGCGTGGTAACACAGTCCCTCTTCCAGGATTTCAAAGGGCATCACTGGCAATGACACTGTCAATGGGCCAGTGTGCAAGAACAAGCTGCGGAAACCCGGATGCGAAGGGTTGCGAAGTTAGTCGGCTCCTCTAGTGTTCCTCTGCAACTTCTTCAACCACATGCAAGTCTTCACAAAAGGAGCCAGAGAGGCCGACTGCATGACGACCAAGTCACGTTACATCCAGACAACCTCCACAACTTGCCACGACGCACAAGATGCGTCTCTTGAAAAGAGCTGTTTTCGCTCGTCTTCACTCCAAACTACCTCGCTCGCTATACCGGGATCCCCATGCCCCATCACCAAGAACAGTGAACTCGGGCGAAGGGTACTGAAGATCACGGTCGGTCGAAGCTCGTGGCCTATATACAATTTGCACTGCGTGCAAAGATGAGGAAGCAATTTCCCGAGACAGAACATGCAAGTCATGCGCAGTTGAAGAATCTCGGAGGGTCCCTCGTGGTGTTCGTCCACAGTGAGCTGCAACCACACTTAAGAACAAGCGCCTGCATCTGTAAAACAGAGAAGGTGTTGCTGCTCGCCGCAGCTCAACAAAGCTCAACTACACAAGCGCGAGCTACGCGGGATCCCAAGAGGGTCATGAACTCGGGGCGACAAGTCCACGAGCGGCTCTTGAGACAGACATGCTATCTGGCTGACGGCTGTGCTTTTCTGCAACAGCCAGCTATGAGAGATTAGGGCAATGACACGGGGTCGCGATTGCCAAAAGATCAAAAGTCAAAAGGCGACATGCCCTGGTCAAGCCCAACAGCACCACGCTACTGCGCCTGACAGCGATGATGAGAAAAACCAGTGTAAGCACTGTTTGTCAGTATCAACAGGGTACAATACCGAACAGATCCGAACAGCCATCAACCATCCGGATTCTCATCACCGCCTCATATCACCTACAAAAAAACGACACCTTCGGCGTCTCGAACGGCAGGCAGTCTTACATTGGTCTTCTCAGTATTCTCACTCACAGCTTCAGTGGATCGTTCTCATCAGAAACATCAGCACAAGCATAACCACAACCCCAACAACATTCATGCATTCGCAAGATTGACTGACGGCGCCAGCAAAGGTTTGCCCTGCTCCTCCGTGTGCATGCATATTGTTGGGGAACTTGTCCCTGCCCATACGATGATGACTCGTAGAACCGTCTATATGTCTTGGAGCTTTCCCTGCAACTAGTTGATCAACTCTCCGTTTGGAGGGAAGAAAACTCCGGAGCCGTGCGTCTGACCCACAATTTTGACAATGTGAAGGATCCAAAGGCATCCTTTGTCCGCACTGAAGCTAGCACTGCTAGCACAGTTGCTGCTGAGCCCTCACAATTCTCACAATACTTCGATAGCACACTCAGTCATGTCGCAGTCACATCCTCTCGAACTGATGCTTCTGGTCGTCAGTTGCTCCGATTGAAGTTGCACGGACGACGCACGGCTCCTGGAAAAACCTGGCATGCCAGGAGCTATGTGCCTGCTGTGCGAACGAACTGTCACATGTGGCAGGGCCTACTTTCCACCAGTCCTTGCCCTTGCTGCACAAGGCATATGCGGTATAAGTTGAATCTACACCACACTGGGGAAAGTCTGTGTCTAAGCAGTCAGAGTGTCAGTTCGTACCGCACCTCAGACATGAAAGGGATTGAGACCCTGCATGGGTCACTTGCAAAGTGCGCGGCATCTTTCCGCCCGCTCAGCATCTACTTTCTGGAGGCTCTGCCCTCAAATAGATGGCAAGTTAAAAACACGCCAGTTTCAGTGTCGTTGGTGAGAAGTGGGATGAGCCTCCAGCTAAACTGCTGTCAGTCTGGCTTGAGCACCTGGCTCACAGTGTCTGTGCATACCAGTCCATGGAACCCTATTGAAAGCCTGTGAGCCGTGTTCGCAAAGGAGAGGGCAACGCAAGCTCTGCCACCGCTGCAGTCCTGGGCAGTTTGCCAAAAGCTTCAAGCCAGGATTCACCATAGTCGTAGGCCAAGCCAGACTGTCGCCACTGTCGCAAGTCGCTGCACAACACAGATTTATCCCTGGGCCACAGGCCGCTTCAATGATAGCGTCGCCTCACAAAGCCACCAGGAAATGCAGGAACAAGCGCTTCTCACCAGTGACTTCCTCGACCCGCTGACGGCTCACCGGAGCCTCCTCGAGAACCTTCCCCAGCACAGAGGCCTCGGCGGCCTCGTTCAGACCTGAACAGACAAAAGACTTTGAAGGGCCCGAAGAGCCCCGATGAGCCCCAAAGAGCCCCCAGAACCATAGCCAGAACCAAGCTTGATATGGGCAACCCCTCAAGGAAACCAATCGTGGGCGGCATTATGCACTCGAAAACTTCTCTTCGAAAAGAAATGGCCAAAGCCGAACCCCGAAGCCCCATACCATCCACACACAGTTCCTAAGCAGTGATCAGCGATGAGGCAGGTGCCTTTGGAGCCAGCATCTCGCTGAAGTTTTCGCTCGATCTGGGCATACACTGCTGATGAAGCACAAATGCCCAGAAAGAAGTATAGAAATGAAACCTACTTTCTTTCATTTAGGGAATGCACGTCGACCCCTCTTGATGGAAAAAACATCCCGGACCGTCAGCAGCACGCATGGTGGTCATGAATGGCGAACTGTATCGCAGATTGGTTTGTGCGTAGCGCTTGTCCCGGCAATGTGCTGGAGAGTTAGACTTGCTCAATGGCTGACAGAGTCTTTCAATCATCGACTTGTCAAGCGAGATGCTTCAGCAAGTGACAGGAAGGCGACGACCACATCGCATGGCAGATGCCGCTTGTATTCGATCTGGGGCAAGGACTGATAGGCTCTGCCATTCACCAAAGTCCTGAAACCTGGTGTTGAACAACGGCATTCCATGGAAGGTGCGTGTGTCTAGAATCCCGAATACACACCCTCCCTGACCCAGGCTGCGAAGTGTTGACTACGGCTGACCACTATCGAGCGATGGTCTACAACGCATCTGCCCACCTGGCGGCTACCCGCGAGCCCTCGACGTCCAACACGCGCCCTGAATTCCTGGTGTCAGTCCAGCCACAACATCCGAGACTTGCCAAGCTGACTACGACCACCAACATGGACCAACGCTGAACCGTTTGGGACACGTCGGCGCGGCACCTGCACTGGAGGTGTACCCGGTCCTCGCATTTGTAGATGAGAGCAAAAGTCTGCGAGTCTGCGAGCTACGATTCGCCTGGCAAAGGTGTCGCTAAAGTGTCCTTGTGTCGCAACTGCCGTCGGCAGCCTGGGCTCTCTTTCAGCAGAACCTCGGCAAACACGTAGCAATCGCACAAGACCGATTGAAGTGCCGTTCGTTCTGGGCTCGCAGGCCGTCTGCTTGAAATGCTCAGAAGCAAGCCATGTTTCCCTGCTTTGCTCGCACCCCCAGACGCATGTCGAAGCCCCGCGGATTCTCTTCACCAAAATGTTCAAGCGGTGCAGGAGAGAATCCTCATCGGACAGCAGTTAGGGAGGCGAGCAGGAATCCAAAAACAGAATCGCCAGAGCCACGAACACTCGGTCGTCCCACGTCGTTACTTTCTGAAAAGTCTTGGACAGCACAACGCATCACCAACACGTAGTCGGAGCCATTCACTCAAGCTGCAAGCTGCTTCCAAAGTCGACCTGCCTTGGGCCTCCACAAAACCGTGCCATGCCAAGGCCATTCCATACCAGCCTACCGCGCACATCCGCGCACAAGCACTCACACCCGACTCCAAAGTTGTGCATTCTGCCAATCCACAGCTGTGCAGCGCCGGGCCGGCGAGCTGCACTGTCACAGCAAACGCTGGTAAACCAAGACGTGCCAGACGCGCACCATTCCCAGCGTTTGGTGGGGCACAATCAGGCAATGATTTTGAAACCAAGTTGAATTGTGTAAACATCTTGCCGCACTTTGGCACATTGGGTCGGGGCCATCACAATGCAACCCAGCGAGCTAAAAACGGGCTCCGTATCAAGCTTCTTCCAACTCACAGGAACTCCTAACTTCAGTCTGAAGCTGTAGCTAGTTGAGTCCACGTATAAGCTTGGAACGGTCAGCTCGCAGTTGATGTTGCAGCCAGGGCGGCAAAGAACCTGATTGCAGACGCTGCAACTGCACGACGTACGTAGTCTCCAGAATGGAGCAGCTAGCAGCACGAAGTTGCAGGAAGGCATATGAAGAGCCACAAACATGAACATCCAAGGCATGTGACCGCAACTGTCAAATTTGTTTGACAGGTTTACATCAGCAATCATGTCTTGTTGACATTGAAAGCATAGACTCTGATGCTGCCCCTACGTCGACAATGAAAGAGCATCAGCCTTGCCGCCCGTCGAGATACCCAGGGAAACACCTGAGTCAGCTTGCGACTCAAACCAGGCTCGCCCAAGGGGCCTCTGGCGGCATTTAGTCGTTGAGCCTCTGAGAGTTCTCAGGGTCTCTTGCAGGGTCTCTTGCAGGGTCTCTTGCAGGGTGCAATGAGTTGCCGAGACCCGGGGTGTGAAGGTTCTCTGCAAGCCTTGTGCAAGTTCCAGTCAGCTTCAACTCCGGAGGCCTATGGCGGCCCTTGCAGGTGTCCTCTGAGCTTCCTCCAAGCCTTTTGTCCTTCTGCCTCTCTTGCAAAACGAACCTGCTGGCATCTGAACTCAAACAAACTCGAAAGAATGAATCCTCACGAAAAAGTGCAGGCGACGGGAGCGCTAACACCTAGTTGCAAGGCATCTTTAGAAACTAGAGGAATGCTCAGAGGCTCAGAGGCTTAGAGCCCAAATCTCCCAGACCATTTTCAGGGAGTCCGGGCTCCAGCTTATGGTCTCGTGGCATGATTGCAAACATGTAGGGCACACTAGAGCAATAAGCAAAGCATCCATTGAGAGACACACCGCTGTGCGCCAGCAGGCGAATCACGTCACCATCTTGCACCACACCGTTGAAACCTGCCTTTGCACAACTGGGAAGGTGCGAACATCTGCGAACTCGCTTGAATTTGCGTAAGCACTCAACCAGCTCCAGGACGCTTCTGATGCCAGTTACGGGCGACAAACAAGTTCTATCGACGAACTGGGAAAGAAGTTCGGAACCCCTCTCAGATGGTTGTTGTGCAAGCTGGACAACACGGACTAGCAAACTCACTGACAAAGGCATTGGCAGAGCTTGCCGCGGGACACAGAAGAAATGTCTGCCAGTCGCCACCTCAACTGGTGCTGAGTCTGGCCGATCTCTGCTGACGACAGAGCGTACCAACGGCTGAGACGCGGGCCCTCGAACCAGCGAGCTGAAACCTCCGGCATCTGAAATGCACAAGTTCGGGGGCGTTTGTAGAGGGGTACAGTAGAGTCAAAAACTAAGGAGAGTCATGGCAGGAATTATGTGCAATGACCGCCCTACCCTACGACTCATAAATGTTGCAAGGACTCATTACAGTATGGGCCCCGAAAAACTTCGAAAAAACCCGTAAAGGCATTTATAACCGCTTGCAATCAAACCCCGAGGATTTGCTGGAGCTTTCGCAGTGACATCAAGGGCTTGTCTTTTGAAAGTGTGGAAGGGGGACCCTTGCTCGCGTTTTTCGCCCAAAAAAAACTTAGGCCAAACCTCTTTACGCGGAAAGTTGAGCGTTCTTTCGACAAAAAGTAAGTACCCCCATAGGCCTACCATGGGAACTATGGGTCCAACCCAGGTTCAACCCATTCGATAGAGGAGTTTGTTCGAGAAGCAGAGAGGAAGTAGACGTAGAGAATTCGTCTGAGTCTTAATCCACGTCCCTCGTTTCTTGTTTTGGTTTCCTTGTGTTATAAAGACCTAATGACACCTTGCTAAAACGACCAGCCCGGTGCGTGGACGGTGCCCCCCCTACCCTCCCTACCGTAATACACTACCCTGACTTTTGACATGGCAATATGGTAAATAATGAACAATGCGCCGTGCTCGGCCAATGTGTGATCGTGCTCAGCAACTGCATGTTCAACGAATACTCAAAACTCTGATTGACAGATTCCACCAGCAGCGATGATGCGCCATGCACAGCGTATCACAGCGTACGTTGCAGCACTTCCGTCACCATCAGCGCAGGTACACAGGCGGAGGTGTTCCGCAAAGGAGTTTGAACTTGGTGACAACATTGTGATTGTGGTGACGTGGGTGTGATGCCACGACAGCTGTTCCTGCAAAGGTGAACAATGTGGACGGGCCTCGCGCAGGATGCCAATTTCATCTACTTTCTAAGACTTTCTATCTCCCTGCCTTACTCCTCTCGACATCGATGCACCGGCCGCTTGAGCAGCGCAGGCAGACAGCATCGCCGTAACGAACCTCAATTTATGCCGAAAACATGTACCACAAGAAAGTGCGACTCTCTCGCATTCACAGGAAAAGAGACACTGCCAAGCAGCTAAAGAATCCTCACTTGCATCTTCCAATAACTTCTCCAAGGGATCCTGTTTGGGGCTCTCGTACCAAATTCAGAGACTGGAAAAGCCAGCTCTGCCCACTCTTCGCACACTTCGCAGACTTCGCAGCCAACACTTCTCACAACACTCCGCCCAGAGCAAGAATGGAAAAGAGGGGAGGAATGAAGAGCGAGAGAGTGTGATAGAGAGAGAGAGGGAGAGAGGTAGCTTTGCACGAAATGCTTGGCAAGATGGTCTGGAGAGGGTCCGGAGCGAGATTGCTGGAGACTGGACATTTCCTGACCCATTTCCTGACCCTGTCCTCGCCAATTCCATTCCACGCTGGCAAGCTGGGCGCCGTGCCTCTCCGGCGACTGCCCCGTGAGATGTAACATCGGATGGACTTTCAAGAGTCACGCAGCAAGACAAGGCCTTTCAGAAGGCCTTGTTGAAAGCTGCTGCGGAAATCCTCCCGGCTCATGCAAGCTGAAAATTAAAATCCAGAAGACCTTGACCGATGCAAGAGCATCCTGGATATGTTGCGCTGCAGTACATGCTGAAAGAATGAAACATTGCTGAATTTGCTGCTGCAGACTGGATCCAGCGTAGAGATGCCAGAAAGCAAAAGAATGGAACCCAAGGCTAGAGCTCCCAGACTCGGGCTCAAGTCGGGCATGGGAAGCTCGCAAGCATTCGTTTCTTATTTTTCGTAGTAGAGCTTTGATGTGCTTTCTGAAGTGTTGGTCTGTGAGTCGATGTCTGGCACCTGCCATGCAGAGGAACTAAAGCCCAGTTACACAGCGAAACGCAATGTTGGACTTCAACATCTTGAACTAGTTCTCGGGCATAGAAGATGAATCTGCCAGGCCACACGGGCACAGGCTTTCGAATCGGTTTTCGAGATCGGACATGCCTAATGCACCCTTCTGAAACCCTTCTGTCCCAAGCAGGGCCGGCCCCGTCGCGCCAGTTCCAAAAGAACCAGCCCCGAGAAGCCTCAGTCTTCCGAACTCTCCACACAGCTTCCTCGGAGACCTGGACTGTCGGGCAGCTTCCCTGCTAAGCTTGCTGAGTATCGCGGCCGATGCTCGCCAAGCTTATGCAGATCGCACACTCCCCTGCACACTTTTTAGGGTGCCCACCTGCGAGTAAGCCTGAAGCTGCGCCCTGGCAAAAAGGTTCATGGCCTGTCACAGATACCGGGCAGAGCATGCAAAATGTAGAGAGGCTGAGAGGCTTAGCGGCCAAGACCGGTTCTTCATCCCTTCAGGATGCCAGCCTCATTGGGACACATTGCTGCGGCGGCTCGGCCGCCAAGCGCAAGGCTCCACCTGGAACTGATTATTCTGCCGAAACCTTGATTACGTCTCTGTTTCTGCCAAGAGGCTCTCCAACCACAGCAGGAAACCTTCAAGAAAGCACTCTTAGCTGTGGAGAGTATGTATTGGTGACCACGCGAAAACTTTTTGTTGTACCATGCTTGGCATGTTGGGACTCAGAGCTCTTAAGTCCTCGCATCTATGGTGAAGTCCACGATGCTGAATTGCTGGGGGCCCTTCCCCCAGCAAGATGGGGTTTTGGATGTAGACACAGAGGAAACTGAAAGTTTTCAACGCTTGTGGCTTGCGATGTTTGCAATGCGTCAGGTGCTCGATGCGATTGCTTGTTTCTCGCACTGTCCGCAGATATGCCTCTAGCGTACCTTGAAATCCAGCCGCCGTCGCCGCTCGAATTGCGCTGATTGCTAAGCCGTGTCGGAAAGTTCCTTCATTCCAAACTCCTCGTCTAGCTATGTGTAGTTTCACTTCATCACTGGAGCTAATGTTTTTGCAGCTCCGGCTTCGGGGATGAAGGGACTAAGGTGTCCGTCGTGGCGTGTTTCGGAACATCCCGGTAGAGGCGGTATAGGTATGGCAGTACAGGCCATACGGTTAAGTTATGGTAAAGGTTCTTGCACGCAAGAGGATTCCACTGGGCGCTTCCAGCCTTTGCCGTCCCAAGCCTCTACCTTCCTGCGCACGCTAAGCCGCTAGTCCAGACGCGTAAGAAAGCAACAGATGGACCCAGAATGATGCAAAAGAGCAGACGGGCAATCATGGCGAAGGCTCTGAGGGAGAGACAAAGGGCAACGGAGTGGCAACGGCGAGACGGCGAGAGCAAGGGACACCCTACACAACTTGCGGACACTGAGGGCCCAGCTCTTGGAGTTCACGGCTGTGGTCTTCAACCACCCGCAGGTGCTGCAGTTGATTGCAGTTGCCATATCAATGAGCAGATGATAGCAAATGCCACTTCAGAAAGCCAAGAATACCCTTCAGTCCAACTTCTTCATCCGCCTCTGCAAGAGTCATGCGGTTCCATGTGTCTTCGAAGCAGTGGTAGTAGTGAACCTGACTGCTACGGCTTGGCCGCATTCAGCACAATGGAGGTTCTCAAAGCAGCTGCACTTGCAGGAGCTGCAAACACTCAGGAAGAAGCATCGAAGCACGTATTTCTGTGTCGTCCTTTTGAAACCTCACGCCACCTTTGTTCGTCACTGCAACTTGTCGCAAGCGGCTTCCAGGCTCTGCAATGTGCGAGGGGCCACTGAGCAGAGACATCTTCCAGAAGACCCAAGGTCTTCAACAGAACCTATATACTGTAAGGCCTGGACACTGCTTCAAACCTAGGCTTGAAGTCTCAAGAGTCTCATCTTGGTGAAGATGGGCGCTGCATGGCGCTACGATGCGGTACGACGAGCTGCGTCCATCCCGGTATTTCAGCTTTGGCAAGCCACGTTCGAAGACAACGCTGGAACACGGGCAGCACCACTGTGACCTGCCGCGCCGTTTTGCTTCTAAAGATGTTTGGGTCACAACTGAGGGGCAGCCCTCCTGCTACAGCCCTGCAGCCCTCTGAAAAGTC
This sequence comes from Symbiodinium natans, assembly GCA_905221605.1. Lineage (NCBI taxonomy): Eukaryota > Dinophyceae > Suessiales > Symbiodiniaceae > Symbiodinium > Symbiodinium natans. Next base: position 36,940 of record CAJNDS010002806.1, on the reverse strand, counting down.
AAGGCACGGGACATGAAGGCATTCCTACAATGGCATACCGATGCCCACAACACAACTGCAGGCCATCTGAAAACCCGTGGCTTGAAACTCGACTTCGCAAATACAACCCATGGTACACCACGCCACTTTTTGTCTCGAGCGTTTCGGACGGGAAGTCTTGTTGCAGGCTTGGGGGCCTGCTAAATTCAGGCACAGTGCAGCTACCAGCCTTTTTGTGGCTTTCCACTAGCTTCTCTTGTAGCTTCTGGGCTGGTAGTTGCAAGATCCCTGATGTGTCAGAGACGCCACAGTTCTCTTGACTCTGCGCATCTGTCCGTGATGGCAATTCACTACGACTGAGCTGTCGAGTCCAGGGATCATCTTCTAGGACTGCTGTTGGCCCTACGTTACAAAGGAGGAGGTTACTTGTAGCTGGTTTGCCAAAAGGGTTACAACCCAAATCCCTTTTGGATGAAGCAGACGGCAATCTGGCGGACTCGGAGCTTGGTCTGAACAAGGTCTTGGTATGTCTAGGGCAAGCATGCATCTTGCCTACCACACAAGCGTGTTCCTTGAAGTTCATGACGCAACCGAATCCGCACCCATCATGCCTTCAGTGAGTGCACCAGCGCAGATGGCAGCAGCAACAGATCTTTGGAAAGGTTCGGTTCAAGTGCCAATCCTTTGTTCTACATACGTTCAAGGGTCCCACTCCTTCTGCCTTCTACGCAGGACGCTTGAGAGACCTGGGGCCTGGGGCCGGGGGCTTGGGCGGCGGGGGCAGGGTGTTTGGCGATTCAAGCAAAGTAGCCTACTGGGCCCAGTGCAGGTTGGCAACCACAAAGCTAGATCTCTCAGACGTCTGGCATTCTGTGTCTCAGACACAGCTGCATCATCTACGGCAAAAATGGGGGGGGCACCTCTGTACGTCACTTGTGGCTTACGGCTTCCTTGACACAAGTCCCCACCATAGAAGTGGTGCCAGAAAAGCTTCGCTCATAGAACCTCCGCTTCCCTGAAGACCTGGCACAGAGCTTGAAAAAGCTTCGAGCTTGCAAGAACCATGGACATGCCATGGACATGCCATGGACATGCCATGGACTCTCTTCAAGGCGGACTCACAGAGGAATCACAGAGGTCGCACTGTCGTCATGTCGGATCAGGCCTGTGTGGCCAAACGTGTGGCCTGAGATACCTTACTGCTTGTAGACCTGCACACATCGCATACTTCCGGTCATCATCGGCGCAAGAGCCGCACCCAAAGGAACTCACGTCCACAACTCCCTGCGCAAGCACTACACTGCAAGACACGAGGCCATAGCCTCGTGGAGATTGTCGGAAGTCACTTGGTTCAGCTCTCCTGCTACGTGAGATACTCGAGTGCTTGGTGCAGGTTTTAAGTTTAAGGTCCAAGGAATGCTAAGGGAGTACTTCGAATTCACATGGCATTGTGGTCATACCTTGCCTGGTGCCTCTTCAAAGACTTCAGGATCAGATCTCCGCTCGATATCGAGCTTCAGCATATCACTGGCTCACTGGCAGAACTTGCACCGTGCTATCAAAGCTACAAAAACCAGCAGTCGTGCAATCGACGCATTTCTACTTTGCGAGTTTGAAGACTTTGGAAACCCGACACCCCCCCCCCTTCCTGAATCTGCAAAGCTAGACTCGAATTCGAAGCGAATGTGTGCGATACCTTCGCTTGGTGTTGGGCTTCTGCGGCTACATTGGTATATGCCTGTCATTTCCCTGCAAGCGCATTGACTCCTCTCACTTGAGGAAGCTCCTCCCAAAATTCGTGCGCCTCTGCACACAGTCAATGATAAATGCTAGCTCACACAAGACTGCTACTTCAGCCTGCTTCACCTGCATCATTATCGGCTTCTGATGCATGTCAGCTTCTCACACATCACATGTCCGCATCTGGCTCTGCTGGAAAGCACAACAACGAGTGCAACAATATCGTTTGGCAAGCAAACACCGCAGCAGCCCAGCCGTATCACCGTCCGCGTCTCGAAACAATGGAGGGTCATAGCGCTTGCTGGCCATTAGCCGCCTTGCCTCGGAAACCCAAGCTGACAAGGGGGTGTGACCATTAACAGGCCTGCAACTAAGGTGCACGGTCCTTGTCATGGATTATCACTACCATCGTTCCCATTATCCCCTCATCTTCTCTTGTCCAAGCTGCCGCGGCTTCTGCAGCTGCACGCTTCTTTGCTGTCTCCGCAGCCCATTCCGCCTCCATGCGGGCCATTTCCTGGCTTCGAAGCATAGCATGAAGTGGCATAAAGTGGCATAAAGCGGCGCTGGCACATGATACCGCGTTTAAAGCTTTCCTCTCTCTTTGAAGCTGCGCCTCCTGGTCTTCAGGACTCTTCTCGTTCGGAGCTTTCCTTGGAACTCACACAGAGGTTCAAGAGGTTCAACAGATTCAAAACGTACATCTTGGTGAGCTTGGCTGAGGAAAAAGGCATGTGGATGTGGCATGATGCGGCATCCTGGTGACAAGCTGCCCGTTTCTGGGTCGCTTCCTTCTGCTCTCGTCCACTTCAGGGGCCGTGCCCTGCAGAACGTTCAGTCTCCGAACTTGGCATGTTGGGCTTCTGGCAGCCGCGCTCTCTCTGATACCATTCTGCTCAGCATTCTGCAGAGCGTGCTGCAGCCTTCACCTCTGGAGGCGGTGTCCGGCTGCGCTCACGTGCAGCATCCTCTGCATCCTCTCACAAAAACTATCGAGAAACCATCCCGCTTCTGCGGCAATGAAACAGCACGTGTCAGCTAGGACAAGCTCTAGCTGCTAAGGCTATTGGCTTCCAGCATGCGTTCGTAACAGGGAACAGCTGCGCAACTGCCAGTTCCCAAGGCCTCAATACTCTTACCCGTGACTAGTACCTGTGAGGTCCCTCATGGACAGCCTCCATTTCTGCATCTTCGGCTGTCATGGCCCAGCTGCCTGAGCGGATCTTCAACAGGCACAGGCATGCAGTGTAAATCACTAGAGGACTAAGGCTTAGTGACTAAGTGACTAAGGGTTACGAGCTCCTATGGAAATACATGTTTGCAAGTGCGCCGAGTGGCTCTGGGACCACCCTGGTGGCTTCTACGCTCTTTTGAGCCAGAGCCGAGGGAGTCTTTGACAATCGATGGAACTACTGCACGTTGTACTGTGAATCATCTATGAAGCCTCTTCGTCAAGCAAGCCTCAGATTTATGGCCAGCAAGCACGTAAGTCAAGCCTGCAAGGTTGCAGTCGTAGTGCAGTGACCAACACGTGCTACATGCTAAATCAGTGCGTGACAGTGGGTGCATGAAAACATGGCGGCAGGAGCTCTGTCTGTCATCCCAGCAGTGCGAATGGTGGAAACTGCCTAGGTCACGCGCATGTGGCATCTGCAAACTTTGCTCGAACACATGTTGGTACAAGACATGATGAATGGCACAAGAGGCGGTGCACGCACACACACACACACACACACACACACACACACACACACACACACACACACACACACACACACACACACACACACACACACACACACACACGCGCGCCAACTTCCGCGTGCCCGTCTGCGATCAGCAAGGCGACATTTATGAAAGCGAGCCAGAAAAAGAACCGAACCCTACCGACTGCTGACGCACCAAGGGCATGGAGCAAGCATGGAACAAGCAAGGCTCAAGCATTTCTCTGGCACTCCTGGCCTCGTCGTAGAAACCAGCAAGGACCTCTGCGGGAATCAGCCGCGAGGGCTCATTGCAGACAGCAATGCCAGTTACCTGGACAGCATAAGCTTGCATGGAAAAACCCAAGTAAGCATGCTATAGATACTTAAACGGGCATTACGATGATTGCGCTACGAAGCCATCTCAGATCATCAGGCAAAGAGGTGGAACTTGAAACCTCCAAACACGGACTGGCCAATTGGAAGCACACACACACACACTTACAACAGGGCTCAATCGCAAGCAGTCACAAGGAGTGGTTGGGGTGAGGAGGCCCACTCCCAAATACCCGCTGATTGAGCACTTTGAGCACGAGCTCGAGGGTGTCCTGCCCTTCGTGAAGGGCCGCAATCGAAATCATTGAAGCAAACTAACCAGAGCCAACAAAAAGCCAGACCAAGAACCCTGCAAGCACCAATTGAAACAAGAAAAACTGAATACCCAACAAGGAAAGCCAAAATTCCAGTACGCACATCATGAAACCGCGAGACAGAATCCCAGAAAAACGACGGAACCCATGGAACCATTCTATCAAGGGAACCAGAAACCTAGCAAACCAAGGAGAGGAGCGGCACAAAGACAAGCACGCACCAACCACAGAAGCACGCGTGCACACACACCCACACACTCCACGAACAAACCTGTGATAAGGAGACTAAAGCTCGGACTGAGGACCTTCGCAACAGAAAGATCCGTGCCACGAGCAACCACGTCATGCTCCCAGAGTGGGCAAGCTTGTCGCGGCATCTGGGGCTCCTACGCTCTTCCTGTCACGGTATCGCCGGGCAACGACCTGGCAAAAGCGAAATCCCATGCCGCCCCCTGCACGGAGCGAAGGTAGAGACTGGCTGACCTCCAAAGCTTTGAGCGTTTCCGACCTTCGCCACTGCTGCCATGCCTTAGACATGCTCAGCCATTAACGATGACGTTGCGTGCCAACAACCCTCACACTTCAGCCCGCAAACTGCAGCGGCGCGCTTACAGCTGACCACTAGGAAAGCAGGCAAGGTCTGAAGGCAAATCAGAATCACAACAAGTAATCATTGCTCCACTCGTGCTGGTTCAAAGTTAGCTCTTAGCTCCAGCTGTGGCGGTGCGGCTCCGCCTTATTCGGAAAGTCTCCTAAGGTCCTTCGGAAACCTTTCAGAGTCCGGCCCACTTCGATTCTGGTCGCTGTCGCCGGCCGCACGGAGCATCGGGACCTAGCTTGTGAATACACAAGCGTTACGGAAGCTCGCCGACACCGTCCTGCAAACTGAGGCTCTGCAGACAAACGAAGGGTTGTTAGGTGCGCAGCTTTCACCACCTGGGCAGCCGTGGAGGTCGAGCAGCACCTGCCACTGCGGCCACTGCTGCCACTTCTGCCACTTCTGCTGAATCGGCAGACTGAGGACTGAAACTGCAGCAAACATGGCAACACGTAGTCTGGTTGCGAAAAAAAGGACGAAGATGAACAACAGGAAGAACTACAGCTGGCTGGAAACAGCATTTTTGACGGAAATGGAGACAGCGTTAAGCCAGTCATATCTCGGCACATCCAGGGCGAGCCAACCTCCAGGTTGTACTCCTCAGCCCATTCCACAGCACGGTCCAGTATTTCGAGCGCTGGACCCTCAGCACAGGGAACGGATCTGAAGGGCTCGATAGCGAAAGATAGCAAAACACAAAAAAACACTGCGCAATGACAGTTATTTACTGTGGAACAAGGTATGGGCACTGCCTGGCACTGGGTATGGTATACCGAAGCTAGCTTCATAGCAAACAATGTTTGTAGGAGTTCGAAGGTGTCGCGTTTCTTCTTGGAGGGCTGCTAAGGGTTGACATCGTGGGATGGCAAGGAATGACCCCTCGGGAGATGAACCTAATGGTACGGTTCTGACTGCCACAGAAAGGGGTGTTGTTGGGCTGTTCCCAGATTCAAGGTTCATCCCGTCGTCATAACAGAGGGGCAAAGCAAGCCTGCGTGTGAATGTAAAAAGTTCAACTTCTACCGAGCCAACATCAACCTGCACGCATTTGCACGACACAAACTGGTGCAGCGCTGCCTCATAAGGTTCCCCGGCACCGGGGCCAAGCACTACCCAGTAGCCGAAGGGGACCTGTGTTGCAACTGCGGCACCACACCGGTTGTCATCCTTCTTCTTTCTGGGGGTCGCCAAGACCCTCATGTTGCGCTTAGAGCTGTCTTCTTCTGCATCTGTTTCTCACTTTACTAATACCTTCCGAATACAAGACCGGAACCCTTCCTGCTGGTCCCCTTTTGGCGGCGATTGCTGCTCACCACGACGGCAACGAGTCAGTTCAACTGAGGCTGGAAAATGCCATGGCGAAAGCACAACCTACAAGCCTTGACAACCATGCTACCAAAGGTGGCAGCCATGCCAAACCACACATGATGAGAGAGCATGCACACTTGCAATGTCAGGGCGATCGATGGCCCTTTTCTGTTTACTTCTGGGGGCTTTGCTGTGCGAACCTCCCCAGCACCATGCTGCCCCTGTTTCTGGCAAACAGAGAAAGTTCTTCGAATTCGTATGGAAAGGCAAGATGTCTTTTTACCCGCGTTTGGTTTCTCTTTCCCCTGTTCGACCGACTGATTTCAATAAGCTTTGGCTGGACAGCCACGCCTCTCTCCCTCTGTCTCATTCTCGCTCTCTCGCACTCTCGTGCACATCGCCGGACCCTCACGGAGTTGAGCCCCATGTCATGGATTGCCTGGAAATCCTGCGCGCAGCCACAACAGAAGCCACAAAATGTAGATGCTGTCGTTCACTTCGAAAGTATGCCCCCGCAATGTACTGGCACCTCGGTCCTCTTTACAGATAAATGTTTCCCTGTGGTGATGAAGGACATGCAAGGCCTGAAGCAACACGGGGTTCAGCAGAGGAGATGCTGAAACATTCTGCAACAGTAGAGGTGAATGTGAATGCCTGGCGACTTCTCAAAAATTCCATCAGGGACCATTCGCAGCGGAGCTGTATCTCACCTTTGATGCGTCAGAGCTACTAGGGCCCATGGCTGCTCATGTTCTACGAGCTTAGTCGTTCCCCCGTACCTGGAAAAAGGGGAGCAGATGGACCGGGCTCCAGCAAAAGCCAGCCGCCAAGATTCACACCGCGCCTTTCGTCACAAGGAAAATGCATGCAAAGACGATGCAGGCGACACCGGCAACAGAACTTCAGTGCCTTGTGCAAAGGACGCTGCCTAGATTCGCCTAGATCTCAGTGGCGGACCATGGCCTCAGGCGCTCGGGCGCCTTGGTGCCTGATGGGAACTCTCCGTTCTGTGTGGGGTATCAGTGGTGTCCTGGGTTCAGCTGCCCACTAGTGGAAGAGTCAGCATGTTCTTCGAATATGTTTGTTCCATTTGCTGGCATCTCGACCGTCTTGAGGGCCTGTTTTTTGAAAGACAAGCAAGCCAGGATTGAAGGCTGAACATTCCGAGCAAGACTTTTGGACGACCTCTTCGATTTCCATTTCGAACCCCTTGAATTTCAAGACAGGCGATGGACAGCCGAACATGGGGCTTGAAGATGCTCAGAAAAGATGTGGTCAGCATCTCCAATTTCTTCTTGGGCGTCCTGAGCGTCTTCAGTTTCAAGACGCCAAACCGAAGATTGAACGTTGAGCATTTCAGGCAAAAGTCTTCAACATGTGCGGAGAGTTTTCAACCTTCGATTGCCCGTCTGCAATTCAAAACACTAAAGATGCACAAGGTGGAGATTCAAGATATTGTCCGAAGTGCTTCAGCGTCCATCCATTCTTCAATCTTCGGCTGACTTTTTGCATCTTTCATTGTCTTACAGCTTTCGCACCTGCGGTCGAACATGGCCATGATTCTCAACCTTCTAAAACGTATTGTTCTTTACCTTGCCTCGAACACTACTGCATGCTGAAGGCTAATTTAGAACGATATTCAATGTCTCCATTTCTCCCACACCATGCTAATATTCATGTACTTGGCCGCTGATGTGCCATGATGCGTTCATGCATCCGTTACCTGTCATTTCGTCTCAGACATACCTTCTCACATCACCTGTTTTGTCCCTTTTTCACAAACAGATTCAAGGCGTGCACACTACAAAAAAACACAACTGACATATATTGAACGGCAAGTTCTTCATTATCACTCAGTCAATCGGGAAATACTCATAACTTCATGAGTTGGTCCACTGCGAACCGTTCTTAGGACAACGTTAATGTTCTAATATGTATTCGTCCCCTACCATTCTCCTTGTCCCTACATTCCTGTGGTTTGTCTTTCAGTATGTTTTTTGTCGTTCAACGTGAAAGCCGCTCCTAGGCAAATTTCTTGTGCACCGGAAACTAGCAAAGCGCTAAATGTAGCTATGGTCATCGTCGAGGTTTTAGTGGTTTACACACCAACGAGTTTCACTGCTTTTGGACAAGAAGAGAAGCTGCTCTATAAATTGGCATACTGTTCAAACCAACTAGAGTAGCCCTGCAATCTGGACGAGAAGGCATCTTGAGACAAGACCTATGAGCATCTACGTGCCTAGGAGGGGAGTCTGATCGCAGCAATTGCCACGGCTGTTTTGCCTCGGTGAAGCCTGACTCTGCCCATCGGCATGCGGCTCTACGGGATGCCAATGCAATAGAATGCAGTAGTTTGAATATGCTTGAATGATTCACCGGCAAACCAATTGGGGTTTTCGGGCAGGGCAACATGTCAAGTGTTATGCAAAATGGGGAAAATAGCCCAAAATTAGTACCTTTCCAGCGTTCACTCGTTCCTCTTGCTAAATCCTGTCTCAAACTTAAGGTTGTTCGTGACCGAGAAAGAGGCCCGATTAACAGCCTCTTGAATGGCACCTTTGTTTCAAGAGTTAGTTCATGAGTGAGCCTTTCTCGCGGTCGGTTCCCAAAGGGGCACAGTGACTTGGAGGCGGCACTTTCGTTTGAGAGTGAGTAACTTGAGTGCTTTCGTTGTTGGACAAAATTTGATATCTAAGTAAGCGCCGAAGTGCTTAACCTCATCTGCCAAAGGAACAGCACTGAGGGGGGGGGGGGGGGGGCTACATCAAGTTGGAGGCCACGTTTATGCCACCCTTCTGAACAAGAGGAAGAAAACGAGTGAGTTGGTCAGCTGAACTGGAAAAGAGAACAGGGTGAGGACAAGGGAGAACAGCATGGTGAGAAAGGACAGCCCTGTCGGAGACCCTTTGTTTGGGTCTGGACTTCAGATATCAGGCCGGAGTCACGAACAACAAAGGTAGGATGAAAGTGCCACAATGACCCGAGTCGTATGATCGGGAACTCCTATGCAAGGCCAAAAAGAGAGAGCCGCAATGGTAATGAACAGAGTCAAAAGCCTTAGACCAATCTAAGCACAGAGCATGGAAGGAGGAGTTTGGCACGGCGTGGGACATGGATGGACTGGCTGGTAGAGCGATTTTTGCGGAAACCATACAGGCGAAAGCGACTCCTGATCGACCCTTCAGCAACAAAGTACTTGTTTAAATGAGCATCGATATCAACTCATCAGATGTGGAATGCGATGAGGCATTCCTGCATCCAAACCTTGTCATATACGTTGGTAAACTACTTCAATATGCTCATTCACAACCTGCCCCTTACAAGTTCTGGCAAGCGTCTTAAAAACTCTATCGAATCTGGTGCTATTAAGGGCCTTAAAGCAACTCAAAACCGATTCCATGTTAAGCACATGTGGATAGATACTCCAGTCCGTTGGTATATCCATACGAGACAATACGAAAAACTTCACATACAAGCAGCCTATCGCTTGAGATGCATCGCCCTCATCCTTGAGATGCAGGCCCCTGTAAGAAACTTACGTATCATGCGAAAATCATACCCTGAAACACCTATCCTTTCGGTACGCTTAAAGCAGAGTACCGTCAAAATCAAAAAGGCGCTGACAGCTTCTTTCGATACAAGTACAAAACCTATCATTCAAAAATGGCTTATCTATGAAAGGCCATTGACTTCGGAGGCGAATGCCCTCGCAGTGTTTTTGCTTGTTATGGAGACTACCAGTTGCTTCTCGTCAGCAGCGTGAAACCACTAAAGACTATCCTCCAACCACAAACTCACGGCTTCTCATCAAACAAAAACGTCGGAAAATGATGGATCCACGCGGGAGAGAGGGCAGCAGAACTATTTAACCTCATGATGGCCACAGCACGACATCCCATAGTCAGCATGACAGCTGACCGAGGCGGATCAGGCAAGAACCGAAAAACGGCATGTGAATGCAAAGCCACTGCTGTGCAGAAAGCGAAACCTGGGGATGTTTAGGCTCAGCCCCTGTACAAAGATTAGGCCAAGGTCTGTCTCAGGCACTGTCTCAGGCAGCAGCATACATCTTTACAGCATGCAGCATGCAGTCTGCTTCATCTCTTTCGGTGCTAGCGCCGGTCTCGAAGGAACATCTCCAAGTTGCGTTCGTAGGCATCCAACCTGCGAGGGCAAAAGCATTGCAAGGCCTTGGAAAAAAAAAAAAAACTAGTACCCATCTTTCGAGACCCCTCTTCTGCCCGTTGCCTGTGCGGAAACATCGCTTCTGCCGACTTCTTTATTTCCTCCACAACGACACCACTGTGTGGCGGAAAGGATTTGGCAACGGTGAAGCCATTGCAAGACGCATGCAGTAGCAGATCAAAGCAGGTCTCCTCCATTGTCACAGCCATGCGATCTGCTGTATGATCTGACAGGGACCGGCACATTCTACATTCATTCACGTTCTTGTGCACAGGAGAAAGGACATTGTACTTCTCCGCCTGCTGCAGCAGATCGAACATTGGAAAACCTTAGCGATGACTGCTTGGCATCAGATGCGACATCCACACCCAAACAATGCTGCGAAACTGGCAATCACAGACTCGCAAACTGGATTGGGAGTACTCAATAGTCTTGCACGGCGACAGCTTTGTGTAGAAAGGAGGAAAACATGAAATACGACAACATCCATATCCCCGCAAGGCCCCTGGATCCCTTCCACCACGACCTGCCCTGCCAGCCCTCAGTTTCGGTGTGTACGGATGCCTGTCTCTGACACTGGAGTCCACATTACGCACCATTTCTGGTATGTATGTGTGCGTTTATATGTGTGTGACCTATATGTGTGTGACCGCATGTCTGCCGTCTCGATTGAGGAGTGGCTCGAAACGCCTCGAACCTAAACGACTCAACACAACTGAAACCAGAAAGTTCCCCCATATGCACTCAAGAACACGCATCAGAACATACTCGTACCAGCCTCAAAGGCGTTCTGCTGCCCAACACCTGCGTCTATGGTTCCGTCTGCTGAAGTCTACCGAGCTGCGCAGCTCTGGCTGTCTGCACCACGTTGGCAAGATGCGAGACCGAGGCCAACAAGGAGGAGTCAAGCTCCTGGAAACTGATGCTGGTCGTGTCATGGTCGTGTCATGGTCGTGTCATGATGCAGGCAGTTGCCAACGCTGAAACGAATGCTCACACAAAGAGTCTTACTGCATCGATGCCGCTCATATGACTACATTGCGGGCAAGAACTGGAGTGTCTTCTCCCATTGTTGTTCGCCTTCTGCTCTCTTTTTTGGTCCCGCCCCCTCTTCCCCCGCACATGTCCTTTTGGAAGCTTCTAAAGTGAACAAAGCGAAGCCCTGAACTCTGCAAGTCCGCGCTCCACTGCTGGGCAGACGTGGACATAGCCTCCAGCACCTATGTGCTCTTGCCTGGGCACGATTCACAATTCTTCAGAATGTCACGCCGGCACGGGGCGCAAGGCCCAAACAGAAACCATGTTAAACGGCTTTTGGCTCCATCAGATGAGGCATAGCAGGACCAAGTTGCGGAGCACGCAGCCAAGCGCTCAGCCGGCGCTGAAGAACACCAGGTGCCTTCCACTAAAGCAAAACGACCGTGGACCCAAGGATGTTTCGGGAAAAGACGCAGACTCTTGGCATGCAAGAAGCTGCATGAGACACCTCGAGTAGCAGCTCGTACTTAGGGTACCAATTCTTCTGCTATTGCTTCAATTTCCTACCGTCGGGTTGGAGCATCTGGCTGCATCCAGCCTCCTCATCTTGATGGTTAGCCGGCAGCTTTGGCACGACATCAAACCTTGCAAGGCTAGGCACTGCATGGCGACATCACTTGCTGCTGGCTACTCAAGGACAAAAACATACAAGAACAAACTCAAGGCTCGAAGTCAAGCATCCTGTTCACAAATCTGGCTGTTCTCGGCACTGCGGCAGCATACAAGGCTGCAAAGTTCGCATCTCCCACCCGTGGAGACCCCCAGGTAACACACTCGGCTGCCTGGGCGGTGATAAACATGTGCTTCAAAGGGAGTTGTCTCCAACCTCCAAGTCTCCAGTCGAGTAAGTGCGGTCTGAGCGGCAAAGCCGCGACACGTCACCAGATCAAGGCCTCAAGGGTGCTCTTTTCTCCTTCATTTTCTCATCTTCTCTCTCTCTCTCTCTCTCTCTGTCTTTCTCTCCTCGGGCCAAACACAACGAACACCCAGAAACACAAGTGGACAGCGCAGCTGAGAACCCACATGCACCCCCACTTGAAGCTGCAACTGAGCAGGGCACAGGCTAGCATGGCCTGGAAGGACAATGGGCTCTCAGTTCCAAGGAATGACAAGGTCTCCGCGTTTCCCATGCAGGAAACGAAACTGAACGAAGCTAATGGAGGATGCATCAATGAATCAATAAGCTAAAGCTATCCTTAAAGCCATTCTGATCCAAGTCGCCAAGGCTCCGCCCAAGCTGTGTCCGGTGGCTCGTAACAGCACAGCGCTCGGAGTGAGTGCTGGCAAGTCTGCCAGAACCGCATTCAACCTGACAAGCTGGATGGGTCGAGTGGAGCTTTGCGTGCACAATCAAGAGATAATGACACCAAAAAAGTTAGAAGCTTTGGACATGTGTCGTGATCTCTGCCTTCCCAAGAAACGGGTTCTGAGCGCCAAGTATGCGTCCTGGCATCATACACAACAGAATTTGCCCTTGTTGAAAAAGTCTTGCCTCAATTTCTTTTGAATTCGTTGCTAACTTGCCCGTGTGACTTGCGATTGAGTCCTGGAATCCACGATGGACTAGCGCATTGCCTGTTCCCAAAGCAGAAGGCACCAATTGTGCGTGCAGATTTGTCGCCAGATTTTCCTGACTCACCTCTGTTCAGCAAATGTGCTGCTTAAACACAAGTTCAAGGCACATCTACTGACCCAAACTCAAAAGCATTCCAACATCGTCTATGTGAATGCGTGCAACCCAAACGCAGGGTTGTCCACAAGTCAAGCGGCAAAGCTGCCCATTGCCAGCGCGTGGCAGGCCGAGAAGCAACACGAAATTGAAAAGACTAGTATCATGCGTATATTACACCACAGGAATGAAAAATCGTGACCGTCCATAAGGTAGCTGCTGGACGAGGCACGGTGCCGCGAAAAGCAAGGTAGATCACAATCTCTGCATTTGGCACGCCATGACCTGCAGTGCAGACCTGCAGGAAGATGCTGCCAAAACTTGGAACGAATTGAAAAAATGCCGTGGGGCGATGCTGCAATGTTGCTGGCAAGAGAAGCTCCGCGTGCCTGACCCAAAACTCGAAGTTGCTCCGCCTCTTCGGCGCCCGGCCAGCTCGGATCATCTGCCAGGACCTACACAACCGAGCCCAAACACCTCAAACCCACAGACTCATGGTGGGTACCAGTTTATTGCAACCCGATTTCATGCCAATGGCCTCCCACTCGTCGTGCTCCCTGCGGCGGTAGGCACGCCGTGCTCGCCGAAGGTCGGAAAAACACCTAAAAAGGCAAAAAACGGAAATCTAGAGCCGAGTGTCAACAACTGATGTGGGAATCACATCTAGACAAGGCTTTGTCAGGCACGCATCGTCGCCATTTAACTCGTCATCTTGCCACATGGACACCACTTACTCGCACGTGAACACAAGCAACTCAATGTTGAGCAATGCATGATGACATGTGAATGCGTGCAACCCAAACATGCAAAAAGAACCTCGCAGGGTTTTCCACAAGTGAGGCGGCAAAGCTGCCCATTGCCAACGCATGGCAGGCTGAGAAGCAACTCGAAAGCGAAAACCCTAATGCCATACGTACGTAGGAATTGAAAGTCATGACTCATGACCGTCCATAGGGTAGCGGAGGCGAGCAGTGTTGACTTGCTGTGTGCTGACGCGGCTCGAGAACGGAAAGGTGCAAAGTGCATCTCACGCTCAGGCTCGCTAGATCACGCAGGCCAAATTGCCTTCAGTTGCCCCGTCTGCTCGGCACATCCAAAGAGCACCAGGCCTCCAGGACGATAAACACGAGCCCAACACAGGCCGCAAATATCAACATACAAACGCATCATCTGTGACCACTGGACCACAAACTGTCCTGCCTCAAAAACGCGATGCTGAATTAAACTGAGCCAAAGATGCGAACATGCACGAGAACTTGGCAAATGCCCAATTGAATTTCCATATCTGCACCCGACTCGCAGGATCTACCGCTGCTTTTCCACAATAAGGCAAGGAAGGAAAGGAAGGCAATGCGCATTGCAGATGGAATGAGCAACAAAACCGAAAACGTACGTGCTATTCCACAGTTCACATACTACATGTGATAGTTGAAAGACTCAAAAACTCTGATGCCTGAGCTTAGGGAACAAGGCAACAAGAGGAAGAACCACAAAGGGTTAGGGATCAACACAGCCCTCAACCCTGCGTACAAACCGCTTTCAGAGCGGCCCTTTTTCATCTTGAGCCAAAAGGTGACAGCAGGTCGTAGTCCTGGTCTGCACAACATGACTATACAAGGAGGATACCCGTAAATTAGCAACTCCCCCCTTCATGTTTGCAGACTCTCAAGTCCTAGAGCTCATTTGAAGCTCGATTCTGGACTTCAGGAAGCATCAGCTACGAGCTCAACTCTGCAGCCAAACCTACTGTCGATTGAAGTACAGGCTTAGCCATGTACAAATTGAATCCAGTATCTCAGGAAAATCAGGCTGAAACGCAGACTCAATACACCTTTAATAATAAGGAAATTCTACTTGCAATCTATACAAAACTACTCTCAACCGGTGCAGGACTGTGCTCAGGCGGAGTCAGAGCGGCGCTTGGGGGCAGCCGGACACTGACATCACGCAGTGCAAGGCGGGAGTAAAACGAGATCCTTAAGAACTCATTCAGATGACACAGGGATGATGGCTCATATCCAAGTGTCTGCAAAAGCACGATGATGGATACTGCACAAGACTACTCCCAATCAGAAGCACAGCTGTGCTCACGCAGAGTCAGAGCGGCGTTAGGCAGCAGCCAAACACCGACATCACACAGTGCAAGATTGAGGATAGGCAGTGATTTAGGAAGGAGTTCTTCAAGAGCTCATTCGGATGACACAAGGATGAAGAGAGCGGCCGCTGGGCATCCGAGTGTCTGCAAGTTGCACAGTGACGGAAGCATCGCTCAGCTGAACAACCATCGCAACATTATCACCAGAGGCAATTGTAACAAAGCTTTAAGTGATGGCGAACACACTTAGCTGGGAACATCTGGCAGATGTTTAGTAGAAATGTTCAGCAACTTTAGTGCATGAGCCCATTTCCGGATTGAAAGAGCCTTCGTCGAAGGATTACCTTTCTCAGCTTAGCTGAATATCCTTTACGGATAATGGCGATACAAGATTCATTATTTGCATGACACAAAAGCTTGATGCCAGGAATCACGGTTTGCCAAACCTCAAGTAAAGGCAACGCGTCATTGAACAGGGCACTGCTCGACACACTCTCTTCCGGGAGCATTGGAGTCGCCGAGTGACTTGAACACATGAATGTGATCAGCTCGATGACTTCTCCAAATTCCGAGGCTTCAAGCTCAAAGTCTTCATCACGAGGCTTGCGACGCACTTTTCTGGATAAGAGCTTGGATTGCTTGCACATCACAGAACGGGTTCTTTGGGAAGTGGGACAAGCGATTACAGCTTCATCTCTCAGTTTGCGAACTCGATCACTGACATGTGCATCATCCACAACGGGGAATCCAGGCGAACCAAATCCAGAGGCTTGTCCCCTTCAGGAAGCGCAGACGCAGCAGGACCATCAGAGCTTGCTTCGAGATGTTCTTTGGGTAACCCCCTGACGAAGAGGAAGGTATCTCAGACGACTCAACTTCTGCGGGAATGACATCAACTAGCGGAAGATTGTCCAGTAGAAACTCAACTCCTATAAGAGCATCCAAAACATCATGCTCGAGAGAAGCAGGATCTTTTGCCGCACACAAGACCATCACAAGTCGATACCTCGACGGAAGCAACCTGCCGCAAAGGACGAGTCATCGCTCGGCTCAATCCCTCGGGATGCGGAACTACGTTTCATAAGTCCAAAGATCTTGATTGGGCTGAAGATCACCACGCTTTGTTCGAAATCTCTGGCATACTCTTCAGTCATGGTGAACGGAACTCGAAGGCTCTTGGCATTTCTCACCCGACTTGTCAAGAGAATCAGGCTGACGCAGCAAGACCATGGACAAACTGACATTTACTGGCGAAGATCAGCACATGCTCATCTACAAAACTTGGCTTTCAAGCAACCATAGAACAAGTGCTTCGAACAACTGGGCAATTTGCCAACATGTGTGTCCAACATGTACCAAATGCAAAAGACAAACTGAATCAAGCTCTGCAAACCGGGCTAAGGTTCACCGCAATTGTGAACGTAACAAGGCTTGCTAAGTCTGCAAGAAACAAAAGTGTGTGACTCTGACGGAATTCTCTTTGCCAACGCCTGCGCCGATCCAATATGCTGGCCAGCACAGCTGTCTACTTAACACTAATACGTTGCATTGCTTCCAGAGATGTTGCATGCTCAAGGCGGTGATAAACTTTTACAGACTGTCTATAATTCTGTTTCCAATTATTGGAACAATGCTCTTGGAATGGGTAGCGTGCTTCAAAGATGAACGCATGGCCACGATTTGATATGTAACGGCTCCATCTACGCTTGGAATGGATAAATCTGCCAAGCTGGTTCTACACTGGCCAAAAGCTCCGCCATCTGGCTTATGAGCGTTCCCATATTTAGCAAGAACTTCCGGTCAAAGCGCAACAGTCTTTCTTGGGCGCACGGATGTTCACAAAACTAGAAGCTGTAGGGCTCTTTTTGACTTCTTGTACGAGAGTTTTTTTAACCCATACCCACACCGAGACACCGAGAGACACCAAGAGACACCGAGACACACGAGATACACCAAGACACTCCGAGACACACTTCGAGCACGTCGAGACACTCCAAGAGAGACACCCACTTTAAGACATTAAAGACACAAGACACCTTGAGACACCTTAAAACACCGAGATCCTAAGACACCTGCAGTCTTTAGAATGCCGGTTTTTGCTTGGAAGACCCTTGATTACGGGGAGAGTTAGGTTGCGCTGCTGCTGAATGGGCCCTTTCCCCTTCAGCGAAGAGGGTCTTCAAGGGCTTTAAGGGGCTTCAAGGGGGCTTCAAGGGTCCTCTTGAAGGTCTTCCTTAAAGGAGGCCCGAAGGGGGGTTCGATCTTCGTTGAAGAAAGCTTCAAAGGGGGGACCTTCAAGGGGAACTTCAAGGGAAGGCACTGTAGGCATAATGCATCCTGCCTGGTCATTGCAATGTCGCTTGTGCCCGAGGTGGCCAGTGCGGTGAGGTTGCCTCTTCTTGGCCTACACAAACCTGAATTGTGGCAGAACCTACTGGCAGTGTAACTGTGACATTTGGTAACAGCTGCCTACGGCAGGTGCAGAATTAAGGCAAACCATCAGGCTGACAAAAGGCAAACAAAAAACGCAAGACCTAAAGTCCGACACGAGAGCAACCCACCCAGCTCCGACATTCTCGAACGTAGAAGAAGCTGTCCAACTAGCTAACACTAACGGACGGGCAAGTTAGACAGAGAGAGTTGTTGAAATTCGCGCTGCGATGGCTGCAAGCAAACCTCTTTAACCTGAAAATTTGAACTTGAAAGCAGCTTGAAATCAATGTAGGGATCAGATTCTGCAAAAAACAAGCGCACGCGAGTTCAAACAAAATGCAGCATTGGTGGAGAAGCTCAGCGGAATACTTCCCAAAAGGTGGAATTTAAACTAAAATCCCTTCTCCACTACTACTAGTACGACGACTCCTACTACCACAACAACGACTACTATTACCTCTTTTACGAACACGACTGAGCTTGAAGGGTTAACCAAAATGGAACAAAAAGAACACTGATCGATTTTCAACGCAACGTAGAAGTACCGTTAAAAAATGAAAGATTTATCCCTCAAGGGTTTTAAGAGATCTGAAGAAGACTTGAAGGGTCAACCAAAAATGAAACAAAAAGGGTCTTTCTTAAAGCTTCCTTGAAGCTTCCCCATAAAGTTCCCTTAAATCCCCTTGAAGTTTCCCTTGAAGCCCCTTAAAGCTCCCTTGAAGTCCCCTTCAAGCCTTCCTTCAAGTCTCCTTCAAGCCCAGTCAGCCAATCACCTTTGCACCCGACCTTACGCTGGCGCTGGAGACTGATCAAAACTTCCCTACTCCTGTTCCAGAAGCATAGGCGGAGCTGCGGTAGGTGAACCACCGGACCTGCAAGGATGGCGCCCGAGGTGATTACCAAGCTCTAGTCAAATGCCTGCTCCCCCAGCTCCAGGAAGCGGAAAAGGGCTAAAGCCACGTCCTCCTCTGAGTCACAGACAGCCTTTGCTTCCTCTCCATTCTCATTTCCCCTTCTTTGTTCGGCATCTTCTTGCCAGAATGCAATGGGAGGGCACCTACAAAGAAAGATGGTTTCCACTCTTTGTGAATACCCGGGAAGCGGGTCTTGCTGCACACACCACATGACACCCCTTCACGCACCGATGGGAGGCAGAAGCTGCGGAGATTTGCAGTTTTGAACCTTCTACCTACCACACGCAGGTGGAGCCGCTAGGTCAGATGGAGGTGGATGAGACACAGCCCTGTGGCTCACTTCCTGCCTCACCGTGGAGTTGTTCACCGGACGGTCATATCCCGTGCGGGTCGAAATCTCCGGGCTTCGGCATGTCGTGCATGTCGGAGGACCAGTTAGAGGCCAATGGCGGCTTGGTCATCTTTTTCCCCGACAGTCAGGAGTCAGGTCAGCCGTTCCCTGCCGCTTACGATACCTCGCGTACTGAGGCGGACACGGTGAGCATGCTGCGTTTGGCTTTTGCTCAAGCGTTCCAAAGATCGTCCTGCCCAGTGGGGTATCCCCCCCTTGCCGGGCATGCAGAAACGTCCTTAGATCACCCAGCAGCCAAATCAATGCCATTGTATGTCGGATCTTGGCCGCTTCTCGCATGCCAATGCACTTCGGCAGCTCCTGCAGACAGCTTCCTGCAATTCACCGTAATACCCTGTAACCGTAACCTGTGCCATACAATCAAGGAACCAAAGAATCTACAATGCACAGTGATTCATTTTGCATGGTTTTACTTCCGGTTTTATTCTGCACGGTGACAACAGCGCCCAAGCTGCTGCGCTGCCACCGCTTCTACCCTGGAGTGCCTGAGCACCAAAGACTTCCACTGTAGCACCTTATAAAAAATATTTCAGAATGCAGCTTGCACTCCGGCCTGTAGAAGCACATAATTCGAGCACTTGTTAAATTAATACTCCCACATTTCAGAATTTTGTTTGTCCTGAAGCCCGCTGGAAGACTACTTTACACTTGTGATAAGTTAAATGGTGATGATTTAATGGCAACTACCAAAGAAACCTGTGAAAAGTGCGAAAAAACGTCCAGAACCATGCAAATCCTGAAAGAGTCCTGCAAATTCCAAAGTTGGAAGGTGCCAAACTTGAAGTAGCACGATGAGACGACAGGAACAGCCAAAAGCGCCGCTGAGGACCCGTGAGCCGGAAGGCCGTAACCACACTTGTGCGGAACAGCACAGTGCTAGACCCAGTTACTTCTGGGCCTGCTGCAGAATTCTGGCAAAGATTCTGGCCATTTGGACTTTCTGAGAAGTTTGAAACAGCAGACACCACGCAAGGTTCCAAGACTCTATGTCCTTCTTTACCCACACACTGGACATGCACCCGCAAACCAACCCACTTTGCCACCAAAACACTTGCCAAACAATCTGTTTGTGTTCAGTTTCTTAAAAATCTCTCTCCAAAGCTTGCAACTTAAACCGAGAGATTACTCCACAAAAAAACAAAGAAAACATTGAACAAAAGCAAAAAATTTTTTCAGACGGGCGACGGACAATTTAAATTGAAAAAAAAGTGCTGTGTGTGAATGAAGAAAACTTCTTCAGTTCAAAAAAGAAAAACGAATGTTTTGACATTAAAAAAAACAAAAAAACAATCACTGACTCTCATAACGACGCCTTGATTTTCATTCCATTCGACTTTTTTGACAAAGCTTCGATTGCTTTCTCTTGTCTTTAATGTTCCAAAATGGCCAACAGAAATTCAGTGTTGAGGGCAGACAGCTTCTCGTGAAGGAAAGCAGACACGGAAATTGCACATAACCGAGTCCACCACATGCAGTGTCTTCCGCAATGCCCCCCTTAGCATCCGGTGGCGAAGGTTAAAGAGGTACGAACGTGGGGGCAGGGGCCGTATGAGCAAGAGTTCCTCCAAACCGCTTCGCGGACGCCATTCCTCCACCATTTGTATATGGGTACGGTGCGAAGGGAAAAGCGTTTTACAACAGTGAGGGCGTGCACCGGCTCCCCGCCCTGCCGGAAGCGGTGTGGGGCAACGGGAACACGGTCCCTCTTCGGGCTGCCGCCGCACGAGAAGGCAGTGAACCGGCTCGGATTCAGATCTGCCCAGGGGTAGCAATGCACTGGAAGCGGGATTTCCTGTCGTCTTGCTCAGCGTCGCCCAGTGGCGTCGCCGACCCAACGTCCCGAGAGGGCCCTTGGTTGTTCTGGCGTGTGCGGCACATGCCTTCTTTGCAGGGGCAGAAACCCCGTGGCAGCTTTTTGTCCCCGGCTCGCTAGCAACTATCTTCCACCGGTCCCGTCTGACCGACCGATCTTTGCTCACTTCGTGCTTTGGGCTGCGCCATTTTTGCCAGAGATGCCGTGGACCCCAAAGGTTGCCTCGGGTGGAAAGGTGCTTTTTCCTACGGCAGACGAGGCGGCCTTCCCGTGTCCGTTCTGCGTGCAATTTGTGGCGCTGGTTTTCCGCACCTTGGGCGGCCCCTGCCTGCCACGCCTGCCCCTCAGGTGTCAGCTCAGGCGTCCGCTCGCCAGCCCCGTGGGCGTCGCATCCCTCCCGTCATGCCTGAGTTCTGTGGAGGCCACTTTCATGCGGTTGTCGTTTAGCTTGTGTTTAGCAGCCCTAAATGTTGTTCCTTGTTTACAGGAGATTTCGGAGATTTGCGCGTTTGTTTGCTATTTTGGCAATGTACTTTTGCTTTTGTTTGCACGTAGACCTGTTTTGCTGGATTTTGTGCCGGATTGTTTTTTCAAGATGCCTTGAGATCTGCAAGACTCTCAGAGACTTTTGCTAATTTTTGCGCCTACGGGCCATGTGTCTTCAACAGATTGCGTCTGAGCCGCTGCTCGCTGAGCGCTCTCTTGCCTCAAGCAGCTCCTAGGCCACAGCTAGCGTACTTGCGCCATGTCTGCCACGTCGGAGCCTGATTTGTTGGCCGAAAAAAGTGCCCAGACATAGTCCGTAGGGTCCATGTTTGTGCTTCCAAGGTGTCGCAAGCCCTCCGCAACTCGCTCAGCGAAGTACTCAGTGGAGGAGGTTGCCGAGGTCTTCAAGGCCGATCTTTGGCGATGCGAGAGGCTTCGCATTCGTTGCGGGGCGCAGGCGCGGCCGGCCGGTGCGCGGCCGGAGGTGTCCAAGCTCATCCGTGCGCTGCTTGGTGGCCTAGCTGTGTATGGTTGTAGCAACAGCCATGCGCGGGGTCAAAGCTTTGGGTGCAAGAAACCAGTCATGCCTTCAGTCAGGTCCTTGGGTTGAGTCTGACATGAACCCTGAGGCAGGAAGTCAGTCTTGTTCTATAGCAAGTTGTGACGTGGACGGTGAAGCCAGGCAGACGTAGACTGTATTCCTTTTTCTGAACCCGATTGGTGAAAGACCAATGTGTACCTTGACGTTCTGCCTGAAGGCGCGAAGTGCTTCTTAGACGGTCAGCGACCATTGATTCGTATGGCAGGCATGCCCCAGCTTCGGCGCTGCGGTTGATGGCCAGAAGCAGAAGAACACCTCTTGCGTCCTTCACCCTTTAGGGGACGACCGGTAGTATAATACTGACATTGGCGTGCGGTGATTGGGTGGCGGGTTTCCTGCACCTGTCCTTTAATAACTTTGTAAATTGCCAAAGGGTGAATCCAGTCCTGATAAAGGGGTTTCCGCAGGGTTTCCGTTCATGTTTGTTAAGCTTCTGGAGGGTTTCCCTGGGTTTCCCTACAGTTTCGCGAGGGTTTCCGCGGGGTTTCCGTGGGTTTCCGTGGGTTTCCGTGGGTTTCCTTAGATTTCGTGCATGTGTTAAAACTTATTGGATGGTTTTGGTAGGTTCCTCAAGGGCCTTCGTGAGGGTTTCCATGGGATTTCGTGCAGTTTTTGAACTTTCCGGAGGTTTTCCTTGAATTTCTGCTGTATTTTTCCGCAGGAGAAGGTTTTCCATATGTGCTCCGGGTCTTTGCGCAGGAAATTGTTCCGAGGCCAGATTCTGGGTCCGCTTTTGTGTGCAAAAGTCACGTCCGCTTGTGCGTGGCCTCCCCGGTGCCCGTTTCTATTATGTTGATCACTTCCGCAAGAAAGCTGCCTGTGGGGGGTCGTTGTTCTTAAAAAAAAAAATCTCCACGCTAGGAGCTTGCCTGTGGGTCAGAGTTGCTGTAGCGTCGCAATCTGGGGAGCGCAGGGGCTCGAAAAATGCAGATTTAGCGACACCAAAATTGGGGCCGCCAGGCGGCCCCAATTTTGGGGTCGCAGTTCCAGCCTTTTCATGTATTTACACATTATAATAAGGGAAGCTGGGTGCATTTCGTGGCCCCATTTTTGGGGCCGCGAGACGGCCCCATTTTTGGGGTCGCAAGTTTGAGCCCTGGGCTCACGCAGCTGGGTCTCGTCAGCGTGCCTGCGCCAGCCCTTGTTCCAGGAACCTTGGGGAGCAGCGTGCAGAACATAAGCTTGGGGATCAGGGGCTTGTCCGAAGCAGCTGCTTGCTTTTGTAATGCTGCAGCAGAAAGGGAGCTGCAACTGTGGAGGCCACTTTCATGCGGTTGTCGTTTAGCTTGTGTTTAGCAGCCCTAAATGTTGTTCCTTGTTTACAGGAGATTTCGGAGATTTGCGCGTTTGTTTGCTATTTTGGCAATGTACTTTTGCTTTTGTTTGCACGTAGACCTGTTTTGCTGGATTTTGTGCCGGATTGTTTTTTCAAGATGCCTTGAGATCTGCAAGACTCTCAGAGACTTTTGCTAATTTTTGCGCCTACGGGCCATGTGTCTTCAACAGATTGCGTCTGAGCCGCTGCTCGCTGAGCGCTCTCTTGCCTCAAGCAGCTCCTAGGCCACAGCTAGCGTACTTGCGCCATGTCTGCCACGTCGGAGCCTGATTTGTTGGCCGAAAAAAGTGCCCAGACATAGTCCGTAGGGTCCATGTTTGTGCTTCCAAGGTGTCGCAAGCCCTCCGCAACTCGCTCAGCGAAGTACTCAGTGGAGGAGGTTGCCGAGGTCTTCAAGGCCGATCTTTGGCGATGCGAGAGGCTTCGCATTCGTTGCGGGGCGCAGGCGCGGCCGGCCGGTGCGCGGCCGGAGGTGTCCAAGCTCATCCGTGCGCTGCTTGGTGGCCTAGCTGTGTATGGTTGTAGCAACAGCCATGCGCGGGGTCAAAGCTTTGGGTGAAAGAAACCAGTCATGCCTTCAGTCAGGTCCTTGGGTTGAGTCTGACATGAACCCTGAGGCAGGAAGTCAGTCTTGTTCTATAGCAAGTTGTGACGTGGACGGTGAAGCCAGGCAGACGTAGACTGTATTCCTTTTTCTGAACCCGATTGGTGAAAGACCAATGTGTACCTTGACGTTCTGCCTGAAGGCGCGAAGTGCTTCTTAGACGGTCAGCGACCATTGATTCGTATGGCAGGCATGCCCCAGCTTCGGCGCTGCGGTTGATGGCCAGAAGCAGAAGAACACCTCTTGCGTCCTTCACCCTTTAGGGGACGACCGGTAGTATAATACTGACATTGGCGTGCGGTGATTGGGTGGCGGGTTTCCTGCACCTGTCCTTTAATAACTTTGTAAATTGCCAAAGGGTGAATCCAGTCCTGATAAAGGGGTTTCCGCAGGGTTTCCGTTCATGTTTGTTAAGCTTCTGGAGGGTTTCCCTGGGTTTCCCTACAGTTTCGCGAGGGTTTCCGCGGGGTTTCCGTGGGTTTCCGTGGGTTTCCGTGGGTTTCCTTAGATTTCGTGCATGTGTTAAAACTTATTGGATGGTTTTGGTAGGTTCCTCAAGGGCCTTCGTGAGGGTTTCCATGGGATTTCGTGCAGTTTTTGAACTTTCCGGAGGTTTTCCTTGAATTTCTGCTGTATTTTTCCGCAGGAGAAGGTTTTCCATATGTGCTCCGGGTCTTTGCGCAGGAAATTGTTCCGAGGCCAGATTCTGGGTCCGCTTTTGTGTGCAAAAGTCACGTCCGCTTGTGCGTGGCCTCCCCGGTGCCCGTTTCTATTATGTTGATCACTTCCGCAAGAAAGCTGCCTGTGGGGGGTCGTTGTTCTTAAAAAAAATCTCCACGCTAGGAGCTTGCCTGTGGGTCAGAGTTGCTGTAGCGTCGCAATCTGGGGAGCGCAGGGGCTCGAAAAATGCAGATTTAGCGACACCAAAATTGGGGCCGCCAGGCGGCCCCAATTTTGGGGTCGCAGTTCCAGCCTTTTCATGTATTTACGCATGATAATAAGGGAAGCTGGGTGCATTTCGTGGCCCCATTTTTGGGGCCGCGAGACGGCCCCATTTTTGGGGTCGCAAGTTTGAGCCCTGGGCTCACGCAGCTGGGTCTCGTCAGCGTGCCTGCGCCAGCCCTTGTTCCAGGAACCTTGGGGAGCAGCGTGCAGAACATAAGCTTGGGGATCAGGGGCTTGTCCGAAGCAGCTGCTTGCTTTTGTAATGCTGCAGCAGAAAGGGAGCTGCAACTGTGGAGGCCACTTTCATGCGGTTGTCGTTTAGCTTGTGCTTAGCAGCCCTAAATGTTGTTCCTTGTTTACAGGAGATTTCGGAGATTTGCGCGTTTGTTTGCTATTTTGGCAATGTACTTTTGCTTTTGTTTGCACGTAGACCTGTTTTGCTGGATTTTGTGCCGGATTGTTTTTTCAAGATGCCTTGAGATCTGCAAGACTCTCAGAGACTTTTGCTAATTTTTGCGCCTACGGGCCATGTGTCTTCAACAGATTGCGTCTGAGCCGCTGCTCGCTGAGCGCTCTCTTGCCTCAAGCAGCTCCTAGGCCACAGCTAGCGTACTTGCGCCATGTCTGCCACGTCGGAGCCTGATTTGTTGGCCGAAAAAAGTGCCCAGACATAGTCCGTAGGGTCCATGTTTGTGCTTCCAAGGTGTCGCAAGCCCTCCGCAACTCGCTCAGCGAAGTACTCAGTGGAGGAGGTTGCCGAGGTCTTCAAGGCCGATCTTTGGCGATGCGAGAGGCTTCGCATTCGTTGCGGGGCGCAGGCGCGGCCGGCCGGTGCGCGGCCGGAGGTGTCCAAGCTCATCCGTGCGCTGCTTGGTGGCCTAGCTGTGTATGGTTGTAGCAACAGCCATGCGCGGGGTCAAAGCTTTGGGTGAAAGAAACCAGTCATGCCTTCAGTCAGGTCCTTGGGTTGAGTCTGACATGAACCCTGAGGCAGGAAGTCAGTCTTGTTCTATAGCAAGTTGTGACGTGGACGGTGAAGCCAGGCAGACGTAGACTGTATTCCTTTTTCTGAACCCGATTGGTGAAAGACCAATGTGTACCTTGACGTTCTGCCTGAAGGCGCGAAGTGCTTCTTAGACGGTCAGCGACCATTGATTCGTATGGCAGGCATGCCCCAGCTTCGGCGCTGCGGTTGATGGCCAGAAGCAGAAGAACACCTCTTGCGTCCTTCACCCTTTAGGGGACGACCGGTAGTATAATACTGACATTGGCGTGCGGTGATTGGGTGGCGGGTTTCCTGCACCTGTCCTTTAATAACTTTGTAAATTGCCAAAGGGTGAATCCAGTCCTGATAAAGGGGTTTCCGCAGGGTTTCCGTTCATGTTTGTTAAGCTTCTGGAGGGTTTCCCTGGGTTTCCCTACAGTTTCGCGAGGGTTTCCGCGGGGTTTCCGTGGGTTTCCGTGGGTTTCCTTAGATTTCGTGCATGTGTTAAAACCTATTGGATGGTTTTGGTAGGTTCCTCAAGGGCCTTCGTGAGGGTTTCCGTGGGATTTCGTGCAGTTTTTGAACTTTCCGGAGGTTTTCCTTGAATTTCTGTTGTATTTTTTCCGCAGGAGAAGGTTTTCCATATGTGCTCCGGGTCTTTGCGCAGGAAATTGTTCCGAGGCCAGATTCTGGGTCCGCTTTTGTGTGCAAAAGTCACGTCCGCTTGTGCGTGGCCTCCCCGGTGCCCGTTTCTATTATGTTGATCACTTCCGCAAGAAAGCTGCCTGTGGGGGGTCGTTGTTCTTAAAAAATCTCCACGCTAGGAGCTTGCCTGTGGGTCAGAGTTGCTGTAGCGTCGCAATCTGGGGAGCGCAGGGGCTCGAAAAATGCAGATTTAGCGACACCAAAATTGGGGCCGCCAGGCGGCCCCAATTTTGGGGTCGCAGTTCCAGCCTTTTCATGTATTGACACATTATAATAAGGGAAGCTGGGTGCATTTCGTGGCCCCATTTTTGGGGCCGCGAGACGGCCCCATTTTTGGGGTCGCAAGTTTGAGCCCTGGGCTCACGCCGCTGGCAGCGTGCCTGCGCCTGCCCTTGTTCCAGGAGCCTTGGGGAGCAGCGTGCAGAACATAAGCTTGGGGATCAGGGGCTTGTCCGAAGCAGCTGCTTGCTTTTGTAATGCTGCAGCAGAAAGGGAGCTGCAACTGTGGAGGCCACTTTCATGCGGTTGTCGTTTAGCTTGTGTTTAGCAGCCCTAAATGTTGTTCCTTGTTTACAGGAGATTTCGGAGATTTGCGCGTTTGTTTGCTATTTTGGCAATGTACTTTTGCTTTTGTTTGCACGTAGACCTGTTTTGCTGGATTTTGTGCCGGATTGTTTTTTCAAGATGCCTTGAGATCTGCAAGACTCTCAGAGACTTTTGCTAATTTGTGCGCCTACGGGCCATGTGTCTTCAACAGATTGCGTCTGAGCCGCTGCTCGCTGAGCGCTCTCTTGCCTCAAGCAGCTCCTAGGCCACAGCTAGCGTACTTGCGCCATGTCTGCCACGTCGGAGCCTGATTTGTTGGCCGAAAAAAGTGCCCAGACATAGTCCGTAGGGTCCATGTTTGTGCTTCCAAGGTGTCGCAAGCCCTCCGCAACTCGCTCAGCGAAGTACTCAGTGGAGGAGGTTGCCGGGTCTTCAAGGCCGATCTTTGGCGATGCGAGAGGCTTCGCATTCGTTGCGGGGCGCAGGCGCGGCCGGCCGGTGCGCGGCCGGAGGTGTCCAAGCTCCTCCGTGGGCGCTGCTTGGTGGCCTGCTTGTGTTTGGTTGTAGCAACAGCGCATGCGCCGGGGTCAAGCTTTGGGTGAAAGAAACCAGTCTATGCCTGCAGTCAGGTCCTTGGGTTGAAAGTCTGACATGACCCTGAGGCAGGAAAGTCGTCTTGTTTCTATAGCAATTTTTTTGGACGTGGGACGGTGAATCCAGGCAGAAACGAGACTGTATTCCTTTTTCTGAAACCAGATTGGCCTCGCAACCAATGTGTACCTTGACGTTTCTGCCTGAAGGCGCGAAGTGCTTCGTAGACGGTCACGACCACTTGATTCGTATGGCAGGCATGCCCCAGCTTCGGCGCTTGGTTTGATGCCAGAAGCAGAAGAACACCTCTTGCGTCCTTCACCCTCTAGGGGACGACCGGTAGTATAATACTGACATTGGCGTGCGGTGATTGGGTGGCGGGTTTCCTGCACCTGTCCTTTAATAACTTTGTAAATTGCCAAAGGGTGAATCCAGTCCTGATAAAGGGGTTTCCGCAGGGTTTACGTTCATGTTTGTTAAGCTTCTGGAGGGTTTCCCTGGGTTTCCCTACAGTTTCGCGAGGGTTTCCGCGGGGTTTCCGTTGGTTCCTTAGATTTCTGTGCAATGTGGTTAAAAACCTATTGCTGGTTTTGGTAGGTTCCTCAAGGGCCTTCGTGAGGGTTTCCGTGGGATTTCGTGCAGTTTTTGAACTTTCCGGAGGTTTTCCTTGAATTTCTGCTGTATTTTTCCGCAGGAGAAGGTTTTCCATATGTGCTCCGGGTCTTTGCGCAGGAAATTGTTCCGAGGCCAGATTCTGGGTCCGCTTTTGTGTGCAAAAGTCACGTCCGCTTGTGCGTGGCCTCCCCGGTGCCCGTTTCTATTATGTTGATCACTTCCGCAAGAAAGCTGCCTGTGGGGGGTCGTTGTTCTTAAAAAATCTCCACGCTAGGAGCTTGCCTGTGGGTCAGAGTTGCTGTAGCGTCGCAATCTGGGGAGCGCAGGGGCTCGAAAAATGCAGATTTAGCGACACCAAAATTGGGGCCGCCAGGCGGCCCCAATGTTGGGGTCGCAGTTCCAGCCTTTTCATGTATTTACACATTATAATAAGGGAAGCTGGGTGCATTTCGTGGCCCCATTTTTGGGGCCGCGAGACGGCGTAATTTTTGGGGTCGCAAGTTTGAGCCCTGGGCTCACGCAGCTGGGTCTCGTCAGCGTGCCTGCGCCTGCCCTTGTTCCAGGAACCTTGGGGAGCAGCGTGCAGAACATAAGCTTGGGGATCAGGGGCTTGTCCGAAGCAGCTGCTTGCTTTTGTAATGGTGCAGCAGAAAGGGAGCTGCAACGGTGCCCGTTTCTATTATGTTGATCACTTCCGCAAGAAAGCTGCCTGTGGGGGGTCGTTGTTCTTAAAAAAAAATTCTCCACGCTAGGAGCTTGCCTGTGGGTCAGAGTTGCTGTAGCGTCGCAATCTGGGGAGCGCAGGGGCTCGAAAAATGCAGATTTAGCGACACCAAAATTGGGGCCGCCAGGCGGCCCCAATTTTGGGGTCGCAGTTCCAGCCTTTTCATGTATTTACACATTATAATAAGGGAAGCTGGGTGCATTTCGTGGCCCCATTTTTGGGGCCGCGAGACGGCCCCATTTTTGGGGTCGCAAGTTTGAGCCCTGGGCTCACGCAGCTGGGTCTCGTCAGCGTGCCTGCGCCAGCCCTTGTTCCAGGAACCTTGGGGAGCAGCGTGCAGAACATAAGCTTGGGGATCAGGGGCTTGTCCGAAGCAGCTGCTTGCTTTTGTAATGCTGCAGCAGAAAGGGAGCTGCAACTGTGGAGGCCACTTTCATGCGGTTGTCGTTTAGCTTGTGCTTAGCAGCCCTAAATGTTGTTCCTTGTTTACAGGAGATTTCGGAGATTTGCGCGTTTGTTTGCTATTTTGGCAATGTACTTTTGCTTTTGTTTGCACGTAGACCTGTTTTGCTGGATTTTGTGCCGGATTGTTTTTTCAAGATGCCTTGAGATCTGCAAGACTCTCAGAGACTTTTGCTAATTTTTGCGCCTACGGGCCATGTGTCTTCAACAGATTGCGTCTGAGCCGCTGCTCGCTGAGCGCTCTCTTGCCTCAAGCAGCTCCTAGGCCACAGCTAGCGTACTTGCGCCATGTCTGCCACGTCGGAGCCTGATTTGTTGGCCGAAAAAGGAGCCCAGACATAGTCCGTAGGGTCCATGTTTGTGCTTCCAAGGTGTCGCAAGCCCTCCGCAACTCGCTCAGCGAAGTACTCAGTGGAGGAGGTTGCCGAGGTCTTCAAGGCCGATCTTTGGCGATGCGAGAGGCTTCGCATTCGTTGCGGGGCGCAGGCGCGGCCGGCCGGTGCGCGGCCGGAGGTGTCCAAGCTCATCCGTGCGCTGCTTGGTGGCCTAGCTGTGTATGGTTGTAGCAACAGCCATGCGCGGGGTAAAAGCTTTGGGTGCAAGAAACCAGTCATGCCTTCAGTCAGGTCCTTGGGTTGAGTCTGACATGAACCCTGAGGCAGGAAGTCAGTCTTGTTCTATAGCAAGTTGTGACGTGGACGGTGAAGCCAGGCAGACGTAGACTGTATTCCTTCTTCTGAACCCGATTGGTGAAAGACCAATGTGTACCTTGACGTTCTGCCTGAAGGCGCGAAGTGCTTCTTAGACGGTCAGCGACCATTGATTCGTATGGCAGGCATGCCCCAGCTTCGGCGCTGCGGTTGATGGCCAGAAGCAGAAGAACACCTCTTGCGTCCTTCACCCTTTAGGGGACGACCGGTAGTATAATACTGACATTGGCGTGCGGTGATTGGGTGGCGGGTTTCCTGCACCTGTCCTTTAATAACTTTGTAAATTGCCAAAGGGTGAATCCAGTCCTGATAAAGGGGTTTCCGCAGGGTTTCCGTTCATGTTTGTTAAGCTTCTGGAGGGTTTCCCTGGGTTTCCCTACAGTTTCGCGAGGGTTTCCGCGGGGTTTCCGTGGGTTTCCGTGGGTTTCCGTGGGTTTCCTTAGATTTCGTGCATGTGTTAAAACTTATTGGATGGTTTTGGTAGGTTCCTCAAGGGCCTTCGTGAGGGTTTCCATGGGATTTCGTGCAGTTTTTGAACTTTCCGGAGGTTTTCCTTGAATTTCTGCTGTATTTTTCCGCAGGAGAAGGTTTTCCATATGTGCTCCGGGTCTTTGCGCAGGAAATTGTTCCGAGGCCAGATTCTGGGTCCGCTTTTGTGTGCAAAAGTCACGTCCGCTTGTGCGTGGCCTCCCCGGTGCCCGTTTCTATTATGTTGATCACTTCCGCAAGAAAGCTGCCTGTGGGGGGTCGTTGTTCTTAAAAAAAATCTCCACGCTAGGAGCTTGCCTGTGGGTCAGAGTTGCTGTAGCGTCGCAATCTGGGGAGCGCAGGGGCTCGAAAAATGCAGATTTAGCGACACCAAAATTGGGGCCGCCAGGCGGCCCCAATTTTGGGGTCGCAGTTCCAGCCTTTTCATGTATTTACGCATGATAATAAGGGAAGCTGGGTGCATTTCGTGGCCCCATTTTTGGGGCCGCGAGACGGCCCCATTTTTGGGGTCGCAAGTTTGAGCCCTGGGCTCACGCAGCTGGGTCTCGTCAGCGTGCCTGCGCCAGCCCTTGTTCCAGGAACCTTGGGGAGCAGCGTGCAGAACATAAGCTTGGGGATCAGGGGCTTGTCCGAAGCAGCTGCTTGCTTTTGTAATGCTGCAGCAGAAAGGGAGCTGCAACTGCGGAGGCCACTTTCATGCGGTTGTCGTTTAGCTTGTGTTTAGCAGCCCTAAATGTTGTTCCTTGTTTACAGGAGATTTCGGAGATTTGCGTGTTTGTTTGCTATTTTGGCAATGTACTTTTGCTTTTGTTTGCACGTAGACCTGTTTTGCTGGATTTTGTGCCGGATTGTTTTTTCAAGATGCCTTGAGATCTGCAAGACTCTCAGAGACTTTTGCTAATTTTTGCGCCTACGGGCCATGTGTCTTCAACAGATTGCGTCTGAGCCGCTGCTCGCTGAGCGCTCTCTTGCCTCAAGCAGCTCCTAGGCCACAGCTAGCGTACTTGCGCCATGTCTGCCACGTCGGAGCCTGATTTGTTGGCCGAAAAAGGAGCCCAGACATAGTCCGTAGGGTCCATGTTTGTGCTTCCAAGGTGTCGCAAGCCCTCCGCAACTCGCTCAGCGAAGTACTCAGTGGAGGAGGTTGCCGAGGTCTTCAAGGCCGATCTTTGGCGATGCGAGAGGCTTCGCATTCGTTGCGGGGCGCAGGCGCGGCCGGCCGGTGCGTGGCCGGAGGTGTCCAAGCTCATCCGTGCGCTGCTTGGTGGCCTAGCTGTGTATGGTTGTAGCAACAGCCATGCGCGGGGTCAAAGCTTTGGGTGCAAGAAACCAGTCATGCCTTCAGTCAGGTCCTTGGGTTGAGTCTGATATGAACCCTGAGGCAGGAAGTCAGTCTTGTTCTATAGCAAGTTGTGACGTGGACGGTGAAGCCAGGCAGACGTGGACTGTATTCCTTTTTCTGAACCCGATTGGTGAAAGACCAATGTGTACCTTGACGTTCTGCCTGAAGGTGCGAAGTGCTTCTTAGACGGTCAGCGACCATTGATTCGTATGGCAGGCATGCCCCAGCTTCGGCGCTCCGGTTGACACAGGTCCTCGCCAGAAGCAGAAGAACACCTCTTGCGTCCTTCGCCCTTTAGGGGACGACCGGTAGTATAATACTGACATTGGCGTGCGGTGATTGGGTGGCGGGTTTCCTGCACCTGTCCTTTAATAACTTTGTAAATTGCCAAAGGGTGAATCCAGTCCTGATAAAGGGGTTTCCGCAGGGGTTCCGTTCATGTTTGTTAAGCTTCTGGAGGGTTTCCCTGGGTTTCCCTACAGTTTCGCGAGGGTTTCCGCGGGGTTTCTGGGGGTTTCCGTGGGTTTCCTTAGATTTCGTGCATGTGTTAAAACCTATTGGATGGTTTTGGTAGGTTCCTCAAGGCTTTCGTGAGGGTTTCAGGGGATGTCGTGCGGTTTTTGAACTTCCGGAGTTTTCCTTGAATCTGCTGTTGATTTTTCCGCAGTGAGTAGGTTTTCCATATGTGCTCCGGGTCTTTGCGCAGGAAATTGTTCCGAGGCCAGCTTCTGGGTCCGCTTTTGTGTGCAAAAGTCACGTCCGCTTGTGCGTGGCCTCCCCGGTGCCCGTTTCTATTATGTTGATCACTTCCGCAAGAAAGCTGCCTGTGGGGGGTCGTTGTTCTTAAAAAATCTCCACGCTAGGAGCTTGCCTGTGGGTCAGAGTTGCTGTAGCGTCGCAATCTGGGGAGCGCAGGGGCTCGAAAAATGCAGATTTAGCGACACCAAAATTGGGGCCGCCAGGCGGCCCCAATTTTGGGGTCGCAGTTCCAGCCTTTTCATGTATTTACACATTATAATAAGGGAAGCTGGTTGCATTTCGTGGCCCCATTTTTGGGGCCGCGAGACGGCCCCATTTTTGGGGTCGCAAGTTTGAGCCCTGGGCTCACGCAGCTGGGTCTCGTCAGCGTGCCTGCGCCTGCCCTTGTTCCAGGAACCTTGGGGAGCAGTGTGCAGAACATAAGCTTGGGGATCAGGGGCTTGTCCGAAGCAGCTGCTTGCTTTTGTAATGCTGCAGCAGAAAGGGAGCTGCAACTGTGGAGGCCACTTTCATGCGGTTGTCGTTTAGCTTGTGTTTAGCAGCCCTAAATGTTGTTCCTTGTTTACAGGAGATTTCGGAGATTTGCGCGTTTGTTTGCTATTTTGGCAATGTACTTTTGCTTTTGTTTGCACGTAGACCTGTTTTGCTGGATTTTGTGCCGGATTGTTTTTTCAAGATGCCTTGAGATCTGCAAGACTCTCAGAGACTTTTGCTAATTTTTGCGCCTACGGGCCATGTGTCTTCAACAGATTGCGTCTGAGCCGCTGCTCGCTGAGCGCTCTCTTGCCTCAAGCAGCTCCTAGGCCACAGCTAGCGTACTTGCGCCATGTCTGCCACGTCGGAGCCTGATTTGTTGGCCGAAAAAAGTGCCCAGACATAGTCCGTAGGGTCCATGTTTGTGCTTCCAAGGTGTCGCAAGCCCTCCGCAACTCGCTCAGCGAAGTACTCAGTGGAGGAGGTTTGCCGAGGTCTTCAAGGCCGATCTTTGGCGATGCGAGAGGCTTCGCATTCGTTGCGGGGCGCAGGCGCAGCCGGCCGGTGCGCGGCCGGAGGTGTCCAAGCTCATCCGTGCGCTGCTTGGTGGCCTAGCTGTGTATGGTTGTAGCAACAGCCATGCTCGGGGTCAAAGCTTTGGGTGCAAGAAACCAGTCATGCCTTCAGTCAGGTCCTTGGGTTGAGTCTGACATGAACCCTGAGGCAGGAAGTCAGTCTTGATCTATAGCAAGTTGTGACGTGGACGGTGAAGCCAGGCAGACGTAGACTGTATTCCTTTTTCTGTACCCGATTGGTGAAAGACCAATGTGTACCTTGACGTTCTGCCTGAAGGCGCGAAGTGCTTCTTAGACGGTCAGCGACCATTGATTCGTATGGCAGGCATGCCCCAGCTTCGGCGCTCACCCTTTAGGGGACGACCGGTAGTATAATACTGACATTGGCGTGCGGTGATTGGGTGGCGGGTTTCCTGCACCTGTCCTTTAATAACTTTGTAAATTGCCAAAGGGTGAATCCAGTCCTGATAAAGGGGTTTCCGCAGGGTTTCCGTTCATGTTTGTTAAGCTTCTGGAGGGTTTCCCTGGGTTTCCCTACAGTTTCGCGAGGGTTTCCGCGGGGTTTCTGGGGGTTTCCGTGGGTTTCCTTAGATTTCGTGCATGTGTTAAAAACCTATTGGATGGTTTTGGTAGGTTCCTCAAGGGTTTCGTGAGGGTTTCCGTGGGATTTCGTGCAGTTTTTGAACTTTCCGGAGGTTTTCCTTGAATTTCTCTAAAGTTTTGTGAGGGTTTCCGCGGATGTCCGTGGGTTTTGTCAAGTTTTGCCTTGGTTTTTTAAAAGCAGATGGTTTCCCTGGGGTTTTCTAAGGTTTGCGGGGTTTCAGTGGGTTTTGTTAGATTTTGCGTAGGTTTTTGAAGCTCTCGGAAGGTTTTTCTAATGTCTTGTGAAGGTTACCGTGGGTTTTCCATGGTTTTTCCGTGGGTTTCTTAGGGCTGTGTGAGGGTTTCGGCGGGGTTTCTGTGGCTTTTCTTATATAGGTCGTGCGCAGGTCTTCAAAGCTTCCAGTGGAGCTTTGTGAGGGTTCCTGCAAAATCTCCGCGGGGTTTCGATTGGTTTTCTCATGCTTTGCGCGGCTTTGGAAAAAGATGTCAGAAGCTTCAGCGAGGGTTTCCATGAGCTTCCATGGCACCATGGATTTCCTCAGCGTTACTTCAAGCTTTGGAATTTGTCACATGATGCGGTCGGCGCTCGTCCAGATAGGCAAGATGCAAGCGGCGCAGTGTGTCGTGCGGCTTTGCAGCGCTGCCAGGTGAGGTTGTGGAGGTGGATGCTGATGGCACAGGGAGAATCAGAAGTGACCGCTGGGGCTAACCCAGCTGTATTTTTCCGCAGGAGTAGGTCCGAGTAGGTTTTCCATATGTGCTCCGGGTCTTTGCGCAGGAAATTGTTCCGAGGCCAGATTCTGGGTCCGCTTTTGTGTGCAAAAGTCACGTCCGCTTGTGCGTGGCCTCCCCGGTGCCCGTTTCTATTATGTTGATCACTTCCGCAAGAAAGCTGCCTGTGGGGGGTCGTTGTTCTTAAAAAAAAATTCTCCATGCTAGGAGCTTGCCTGTGGGTCAGAGTTGCTGTAGCGTCGCAATCTGGGGAGCGCAGGGGCTCGAAAAATGCAGATTTAGCGACACCAAAATTGGGGCCGCCAGGAGGCCCCAATTTTGGGGTCGCAGTTCCAGCCTTTTCATGTATTTACACATTATAATAAGGGAAGCTGGGTGCATTTCGTGGCCCCATTTTTGGGGCCGCGAGACGGCCCCATTTTTGGGGTCGCAAGTTTGAGCCCTGGGCTCACGCAGCTGGGTCTCGTCCGCGTGCCTGCGCCTGCCCTTGTTCCAGGAACCTTGGGGAGCAGCGTGCAGAACATAAGCTTGGGGATCAGGGGCTTGTCCTAAGCAGCTGCTTGCTTTTGTAATGCTGCAGCAGAAAGGGAGCTGCAACTGTGGAGGCCACTTTCATGCGGTTGTCTTTTAGCTTGTGTTTAGCAGCCCTAAATGCTGTTCCTTGTTTACAGGAGATTTCGGAGATTTGCGTTGTTTTGCGTTTGTTTGCTATTTTTGCAATGTACTTTTGCTTTTGTTTGCACGTAGACCTGTTTTGCCGGATTTTGTGCCGGATTGTTTTTTCAAGATGCCTTGAGATCTGCAAGACTCTCAAAGACTTTTGCTAATTTTTGCGCCTACGTGCCATGTGTCTTCAACAGATTGCATCTGAGCCGCTGCTCGCTGAGCGCTCTCTTGCCTCAAGCAGCTCCTAGGCCACAGCTAGCGTACTTGCGCCATGTCTGCCACGTCGGAGCCTGATTTGTTGGCCGAAAAAAGTGCCCAGACATAGTCCGTAGGGTCCATGTTTGTGCTTCCAAGTTGTCGCAAGCCCTTCGCAACTCGCTCAGCGAAGTACTCAGTGGAGGAGGTTGCCGAGGTCTTCAAGGCCGATTTTTGGCGATGCGAGAGGCTTCACATTCGTTGCGGGGCGCAGGCGCGGCCGGCCGGTGCGCGGCCGGAGGTGTCCAAGCTCATCCGTGCGCTGCTTGGTGGCCTAGCTGTGTATGGTTGTAGCAACAGCCATGCGCCGGGTCAAAGCTTTGGGTGCAAGAAACCAGTCATGCCTTCAGTCAGGTCCTTGGGTTGAGTCTGACATGAACCCTGAGGCAGGAAGTCAGTCTTGTTCTATAGCAAGTTGTGACGTGGACGGTGAAGCCAGGCAGACGTAGACTTTTTCTGAACCCGATTGGTGAAAGACCAATGTGTACCTTGACGTTCTGCCTGAAGGCGCGAAGTGCTTCTTAGACGGTCAGCGACCATTGATTCGTATGGCAGGCATGCCCCAGCTTCGGCGCTCCGGTTGACAGAGGTCCTCGCCAGAAGCAGAAGAACACCTCTTGCGTCCTTCACCCTTTAGGGGACGACCGGTAGTATAATACTGACATTGGCGTGCGGTGATTGGGAGGCGGGTTTCCTGCACCTGTCCTTTAATAACTTTGTAAATTGCCAAAGGGTGAATCCAGTCCTGATAAAGGGGTTTCCGCAGGGTTTCCGTTCATGTTTGTTAAGCTTCTGGAGGGTTTCCCTGGGTTTCCCTACAGTTTCGCGAGGGTTTCCGCGGGTTTCTGGGGGTTTCCGTGGGGTTCCTTAGATTTCGTGCATGTGTTAAGACTTATTGGATGGTTTTGGTAGGTTCCTCAAGGGTTTCGTGAGGGTTTCCGTGGGATTTCGTGCAGTTTTTGAACTTTCCGGAGGTTTTCTTTGAATTTCTCTAAAGTTTTGTGAGGGTTTCCGCGGATGTCCGTGGGTTTTGTCAAGTTTTGCCTTGGTTTTTTAAAAGCTTCAGATGGTTTCCCTGGGGTTTTGTAAGGTTTGCGGGGTTTCAGTGGGTTTTGTTAGATTTTGCGTAGGTTTTTGAAGCTCTCGGAAGGTTTTTCTAATGTCTTGTGAAGGTTACCGTGGGTTTTCCATGGTTTTT